>CM060974.1:45772838-46132838 GCA_030765045.1 Tenodera sinensis
AATTTGTTAACATTCGTTTTGGTATCTTAATACAGAAGGTATGCAACCCTTTAGCCATCGTGTACTCGGATGAACGGCCTGAGCGTAATAACATTCTTGCATATGCGCTACATTCCTCCACAAAGCCCTTGGTGCACATCCTACTGTGTTACTTGTATAATTTCCAGTACAGTAACATTTTAACAGCACTGCGACATGTACCAGTACACAGCTGCTGAAATGGCCGACTTGAGCTCCAGCACACTTTAATGTAAATGGGCGGAATCACCTCAACGTCGCATAACCAAATCTATGGACTGGTAGAGGTGGAGCAATTCCATGGCCAGTACGGTCGCCAGATCTGACACCTCTTGGCTATTTTCTGTGGAATTGTATAAATAGTATGGTGTATGACACTCTGCGGAAGATCTTATTGCTCGAGTCCACGGAGCGATTGAAAATCTTCAAAGACAATCGCACGTATTGGGTCATGTGCATGAGCCTCAGCATCGTAGATATAGACTCTGCAATGACGTAGGAGGTACACAGTTCGAAGCACGTAAACAGCTCGATGTTGGATTTATTGCGGAAGCCTGAACATACACCAACTCACACTTTAATGCGCCACAGCGTCCAAACCGTGCATTTCCGGACAGGGGTTCTTGTTTGAAAACCGTTCAGTTTGCCATCCTGCACAACATACTAAGAGTTGTCGGTGTTGTTTTGGGACACCTGTACATCTATAAATATTCAGGACTGTCTAAAATAGTGTATGATGCACGGGTTAAAAGGAAGATTTTATTTTGTTGGTAGGTTTCCTCAACTTGACCTGCGTTCTCGTTTCGGAATCACATCTACTCACAAAATAAAATTTTCCTTTTAACCCTTGTATCATAAATAACTATTTTTCACTACTTAATACATTTTAATACACTATCTGCTCTATGCACATTAAATTTTGTACTATGCTCCTAGAATTTTCTCAGCATGTGTTCAACTTATGTGAATTCAAATTCGGTCTTTGGTTTCAAAATCTGAAAATTTGTTTACGTTTAAAAACATTAAGTGCACAACAAAGTTTAAGAAATATTTTCAATGTCCATCAATGCAAAGAAATTAATTACTTTATAGGTAATTATTTTTTGTTCTTGCCAGGTATTGGTGGTGTTTGTTGGGCAATTAGACTTTATAAGATAATAAAATTATATTTTACTTTTTGATGTGCATGGAGTGTTTTACATATTAAGGTATTTTTACGTTGTGGATAAATAAATATTAATTTCCTCAAAACTAAAACAGATTATGCTGGAACTTTGTATGGTTGTTTATAACACAAACAATTTTAAGTGTGCAAAGTATTGATTTTATACCTATACGAAAAATATAGAACATTCAAATTTCAGTCCCAGAGCCTCTTAAATATCATTTTTTAAACATATTAGTTTCAGTAGCTGATAAATAAGCGTATTTTCTAATTGCTCCATTTATATTGCTGCTATAACTTCAATGGTCGTATCGGGGGTCCTTACCTTTGGAGCATATTTTCAATAGGTAATGCTGTTTTCTTGTTTACGGCGATTTTTTTTTTTTTTTTTTTTTTATTTTATGCACTAGATAATACACACACACACACACACACACACACACACACACACATTGACTCTTTCGTTTATACTTCCAGAATCTGGGAAGCATAGGGAATAATCTTTGCTAGAGAAAAATTCCCCACCCGGGAATCGAACCTGCAACCCCTTCTACAATAGACAAGCGCTCCACCAACTCAACTACGGGACCAACCTGTTCTGTATATCCCTTGCTTATATTCTTTGAAAAAATCACATTCCTGTCCAGCGGTTGTTCTAAAAAGGACTGCTTATGTGTAGGAGGGTGGCAGGGGAGTTGATATAATTTGGTTATAATGTCATGTCCCACACTGGGGATGAGATAGGCCTGTTTTCCCCTTTTAGCGTTAATACGTATGTGCAGTCAAGCTTCTATTGTCGTTATCTTTATGACTGTAAAGTATTCTTCATTTGCAAACAACTTTATGTAAGTCCAAGGGCTCAAAAGAGTTAATACTAGCTTTTTTAACACTGCTTCAAAAAGAATTTCCTTAATTTAATTTACGCTCTCAAATAAGAACTAAAACTACTACGCTTCAACGTATTAACCTCCCCATGCAAAACAACCCTTTACATGGCAATTTTCTCAAAAGTAGCTCTAACGATTTTGATTAAAATAACATAGGTATATCTTGAATTTTCTAAGAATGTCTCCTCTGCAGTATTGATGACTTTTCTACAACTGGTAAACCGTGCGAGATAGACAAAATCTTACTACACAAAAATGTAGATCTCACTAAAAATTCGTACGCATCTGCGGTGTTGGGGTAGTGTCTACGTTACGTTTAAGAGCTCCCGACTTCGAATCTCGGTTAGGCTGGGTTACTCAGATAAGCTTTTTCCGACATTATCCCTTATCCTGAGAAGACGAATGTTGGATAACTTTAAGCTCTACGGACCCCGGGCTCATTTGAGCACCATCTCATTAATTGAATTCATTCATTCATCCTCCTTAATAGGCTAAAGGACGCTAAACTTAAACAATCTGATGTGTTGCACTCACATGACTTTCTCTATTCTTGTACTAACCATTCTTACAAACTCTTATTCCTATATCTTCTTCGTGTTAGTTGAGATAAACATTTCCAGAAATTATCTGTTTTGTTTTCTTGCACATGCAACGGGAATATGGGAGCGATAGTCAAATATTTTAAAGCTTTCAAATTCCGTTCCCTTTGCACGGTTGACATATAAAAAATGACTAGCGATG
This sequence comes from Tenodera sinensis, assembly GCA_030765045.1. NCBI lineage: Eukaryota > Metazoa > Arthropoda > Insecta > Mantodea > Mantidae > Tenodera > Tenodera sinensis. Next base: position 45,775,650 of record CM060974.1, read on the forward strand.
TTCCATTTAACAAGTAAACGAGGAATATCTCCAAACAAAACACCTATTTAGATATAAATTGTGTGTTTTAGCGAGATCTACATTTTTTGTGTAGTAAGATTTTGTCTATCTCTTACGGTTTAGAAGTTATTCAGAAGTCATCCAGAATAAACAGGACTACATAGGCTATAGCCAGGCAATTCAAAGTATACATTGCATTTATCAGACAAACATCTTAAGCATATGGCATTTTAATCATAATCTTTAGAGCCATTTTCAAGAAAAAAAAATTCGAAACATTTTTCATGTAAAGGACAGTTTAGGGTGGGTCAATTTACTTAAAAATATTTGTGTCGCATCCTTGAAAGGCATTAAACTTAAATACCAACCGACTTTTCGTTTTTAAGTTACGCTGCTCACAGATTGACAGACACACAGACTGACAGACACACACACGCGGACCTTTTTCTAAAACGTCTTGTTTTTTTGGGTTCAGGAAGCCTCAGAACATATATTTCCGGTGAATTACCAATAGAAAAGATAAAGTTAAAACAGTTTACGCCAAATACGTTTTCTGTGGTTAGAACCATTTTGAGATATTCCTTGCTATTTATCTGAGTTTTCAAATAGTTATGTTTTCCTGAATTAAGAACTTATTAGTCTTTTTTCTTATCTCTTTGCCGTGCAAAGAGAACAGAATTTCAGCCATCACATAGCGATCAGCTCTTAAAAATTTTGACTCGCTGTATTCCCTGCTGTATTCTAATATTCCCCTTGCATCTACAAGGAAATAAGCAATAAGATAATTTGTACAAATGTTTATCTCAACTAACACTAAGCGTACATATTAATAAATCATCTGTCCACCAACGAGGTTGACTACATGGATCCAGAATGCATTGACATTAGAGTGATTTTTAAATATTTTTCAGAATTGATTTTGTAAATAAAGCATCGTAGCTATTAAGAATTATTAGTATAGGGATTTACAAGAATAAAATTTTAACTTAAAATAATATCCAAGAAGTTTAACAATTACCTCTCAAAACTTTGAAAATTACAGGTAAATGAGACACCAAACATGATAGTAATAATAATATAAAAAATGCTAGCTTACACAAGAGGGAAGAAAATCACATGTGTATTTTTGAGATATTTTTATGACAAATGAAATGTATATTTTGAATTTTCTGGCTATAGCCTATGTAGTCCTACTTACTTTGGATGACTTTTGAATAATTCGTAAACCATAAGAGATTGACAAAATCTTACTGTATAAAAAATGTAGATCTCGCTAAAACACATAATTTATGTCGGAATAAATTGTTTTGTAGCGTGGACCATTTCGGAGATATTCCTTGTTCTTTGTGTCAGTTTTGGAGAACAAAACTTTCGTGAAATGGAACATCGTTGTTCATTTTTTATATGTTAAGCGTGCAAAGAGAAGGGGATCTCCTTACACCTACAATGAAATAAATAATAATTTGTACAAATTTTTATCTCAACTAACACGAAGAAGATTTAGAAATAAGACCTTGTAAAAATGGTTAGCACAAGAGTAGAGAAAGTCATGCGAGTGCAGCAAATGAGATTCTTTTTCTCTCATTAGGCAAAGTGAATGGCTCTAAAACATTTGACTATCTGTTTAGCCTACTGTGTTCTACTCAACTATTTATACAAATGTTTATCACGATTAACGTATAGTAGACAGAAGAATACGATTTTTAAGAATAGTTTAATGAAGAATGAGTAGAGAAAGATGTGCGAATGTAACGCATTAAACATTTTTTTTCAGTAGTTGGTTATGAAAGTACTGAAAAAGTATGGAAGTTCAATGACAACAGATAAAGTCATACAACTGTTTCATTATTCTACTGTCGTTGCATCTACAATGTAAGGTTTAATGAAACTATTTTTATTTTTACAAACGTTGAGCTGATTAACATGAAGTAGGAAGAAAAGCAAAGGTCTGTACAAATAGTTTGTGGTAGCTGCTACATATATACAAATAAAATAAATCACAGTGGGTAGAGAAAGGCATGTGAATGAATGCCTTTGAAATAAAGGTATATACATGTTTGCTAGCGTTGTGGGAAGACCCTCGCCCAAGGGTCGTGGTGAGCAAAGCGACCTTTGACAGGTGGAGACAAACTTGAGCACTTGTTACAACATCTCCTCATAAATAAAACAACCATATAACGTCACACTGTGTCCAAACAGATTTGCTTCTTTTGTAGCGATGTTCAGGAAGTTACCAACTATTGGTTTCCGGTCCGTTTGGGAGGACAAAGTGGAACCTTAGCAATTGAATGACCAAGTTGTGAATGGTGTCTTGTGATTGATGTAGCACCAGGCTTTCTACTGCTACAGGACCTATTTCACGCACACACAGCTGTGTCTGATATAAAACAGCTTAAAAATCCTTCTACTTCCTTGTGAACAGCACTACGTGGCACTTTTCCCATCCTTTTTTGCACGTTTTATATGAAATATTGCTTCCGACATTCCAACACACAAAAATGGATCATATAAAATAGAACCCTGAAAGACTGTCTTAAGAATTTTGGATTTTATTATATCCAGACGGGAAGTAAAGCATTTCTCTGAACTAGAGGCATTTTTATAACTTTCTCATACCTTGTAGAATAAAACTCTGATGTGTTTCACTCACATGGCTTTCTCTACTCGTGTACTAACTATTCAGACACTCTTATTCCTCTATCTTTTTCATGCTAGTAAAGATAACGATTTACAGAAATTATTTTACTGCTAATATTCTTGTAGCTGCATTGAGCAATAGTCAAATTTTTTAAAGCTCAAATTCCCTTCTCTTTGCACGGCCAAAGAATAAAAAAGTGAATAACGACCTTCCATTTGAAAAAAGTAAGTACTGTAAAACTCACAAATAACAAGTATCTCCGAAATGGTTCAGTCCACAAAAAATTCATTTGGTCATAATCTGCAAGTTTTAACGAGATCTACATTTTTTGTAGCACAAGATTTGGTCTATCTGTTAGGTTTATCACTTATTAAGAGTAAACAGGACTGAGAACTACATAGTCTATAGCCAGAAAATTCAAAATATACATTTAATTTGTCATAAAACATCTTAAACATATGGTATTTTAATCGAAATAGAGCCTTTTTTGAGAAAATTAAAATTTTCAAAAACTGTTCCATGTCAAGGGTAGTTTAGGGTGAAGAAATTTTAGTCAAAACGTTCATGTCGCATCTTTGAAGAATATTAAAGTTAAATGCCAACTTTAATGTTTAACCAACTTTTCGTTTAAAGGCACACACAAATGCGCACCTTTTTACATAAATAGTTTTTCTTATTCAGGAGCCTCAAAGCGTATACAAAACAAAAAGAAAAATAGTGAGTATGTATTAGGGAAGAAGAAGAAGAAGAAGAAGAAGAAGAAGAAGAAGAAGAAGAAGAAGAAGAAGAAGGGTTAACTGAAAGCTAAAGGGCTTGAGTGTCAGGCACAAGGTACACCTTAATAAAAGGAAGGATATTTGACTCAATTTACACTAAAATGTAAGCATTTTTTGGACGTGGCATAGTTGTATCAAAAATATATATTTTTGTTAGGTATTTGGCACAAATAAGTATTCTTTTTAATCTACCAAATTAAGTAGTAGAGAAGGTACAAATGTTTTTGTCCGTTCAGAGGGCCTCAAAACAAATATTTTCGGTGAAATCTCAATTTCGAAATTTTGGGTGAAATACAATACCTACCTACTTCCCATGTGGTTTCAAAGGGCCCCAAATCATACATTTCCTGTAAAATCTCTTCTCGAAATTTTGGGTGAAGTACAATACTTCCTCTGTGCTTCCAGAGGGCCTCAAAACATGCATTTCTGGTGAAACCTCTACTCATATTTTTGAGTGAAATACAGTATTTTCTCTGTTTCCAGAGGGCCTCAAAACTTACGTTTGTGGTGAACTCTGATCTTGAATTTTTAATGGAATATAATACTTCCTCTATGTTCTCAGAGGGCTTCAAAACACACATTTGTGGTGACATTTCTACTCGAATTTTTCGATGGAATACAGTGTGCTCTCTATGGCTTCAGAGGGTCTCAAAACATACGTTGCGGTGAAATCTCGACTTCGAATTTTTGGGTGGAATACAATACTATCTCTATGTTTTCAGAGATCCTCAAAACTTACGTTTCCGGGGAAATCTGGGCTCGAATTTTATTTGGAATACAATATTTTCTCTATGATTTCAGATGGCTTCATACATTCATTTCCCCTGAAAACTCGACTCGAATTTTTGGGTGGAATGCAATACTTGTTCTATGTTTTCAGAGGACCTCAAAACATACACTTGTGGTGAAATCTCTACTAGTATTTTTTTATGGAATACAATACTTCCTATATGGCTTCAGAGGGCTTCAAAACAAACAAACATTTCCTGTGTATTTGTTCTATGTTTTCAGAGGACCTCAAAACATACGTTTGTGGTGAAATCTCTACTAGTATTTTTTGATGGAATACAATACTTCCTATGTGGTTTCAGAGGGCTTCAAAACAAACATTTCCTGTGAAATCTTGACTTCGAATGTTATGGTGGAATAGAATATCTCCCTTATTTAGTATACGTAAAAAAGAAAATAAAAGTGTGACTATCTCTTTAACTCTCCTCTTACAGATGTGTAAATTTGTAATGAAGGTTTGTCTCAATTAACAGGATTGTAAGAACAGCTTGCAGAAGAGTGAGTAGAGAAGGTGATGAGAATGTAACTCTCGTGTGTAGTGGTATGGACAGAAATGGAATAAATGGCATCTATCTATTTGAGGCAGGCAGGGAGGCAGGGAGGCAGGTCTGTGTAAGTCAAGAAGAGGTGCCTTCTCATTTCGTTCGCTATAAGCGGCTTGTGATGCTGTGAGTCAGGCAGGAGATTACTTCCTCCCTGCCTGTCTGGAGAGCTAGCTAGCGAGGTTTTCAAGAACAAGGGGAAACGAGCGAACGAGCTACTTGCAGGTGGTTGGTTGGTTGGTTGGTTACTGCATGTCTCTCATTGCTTTTTAGAGGTGGCTTAGACCATCCATCCGACGCTAATCGATACTGACGGCGACACCCAACACCATAACTTAGATAATGGAATGGACAGATGCGGTTCAAAGCACTTCTGATTGCAATTGCATGTCGAAATCATCAAGCAATCTCTTGTTACGCAATTTGGTTAAAGTTAGTGAAGGGATGATACCACTACTTCTCGATACCTACTCGATATTAGATACCGATACTCGATACCGCTACTCGATTCGATACTCGATACCGCTACTCGATTCGATACTCGATCCTACTACTACTCGATACCCATACAGATTTTAAATCACCACTTCTCAATACCGATACTGATTTTTAGCACCGTTACTTGATACTTCATACCGATATTGATTTGAAAGCATCAATACATTTTTACTTTCCCTACTGGTAAATAGGGGAAGTATTGCATTCCAACCAAAAATTCGATGTAAAGATTTCATCGGAAATATATGTTTTGAGACCCCCTGAATCCAAAAAAAAGCATTTTTAGAAAAAAGTCTGTGTGTGTGTCTGTGTACCTGAGTGAGTGATTGGGGTTTAAGGGCCCGTCGACAGCTAGGTCATTAGAACCCCCTGTGTATGTGTGTGTCTGTGGACAGCATAACTCAAAAACGAAAAGTCGGTTAAAAACCAAAGTTGGTATTTAAGTTTAATATCTTTCAAGGATGCGACACGAAGATCTTGAGGAAAATAGCCCCACCCTAAACTACCCTTTACATGGAAAATTTTTGGAACATTTTGATTATCTTGAAAATGGCTCTAACGATTTTGATTAAAATGCCATATGTTTGAGATATTTTTATGACAAATGAAATGTATATCTTGAATTTTCTGGCTGTAGCCCTGTAGTCGTATTTACTCTGGGCAACTTTTGCATAACTGGTAAACCGTTAGACATAGACCAAATCATACTATACAAAACATGTAGATCTTGCTAAAATACACAATTTTTGTCTCAGTAAATTTTCTTGAAGGTTGAACTATTTCGCAGATATTCGTTGTTATGTGTGTGAGTTTTGGAAAACCTAAGCTTTCGTGAAATGGAACATCGTTGTTCATTTCTTTATACCTTAAGTGTGCAAAGAGAACGGAATCTCAAAGCTTTAAAACATTCGACTATCGCACAAAGCCTACTGTATTCCTATATTTCCCTTGCACCTACAAGGAAATAAGCAATAAGATAATTTGTACAAATATTTATCTCAACTAACACGAAGAAGATATAGGAATAAGAGTTTGTAAGAATGGTTAGTACAAGAGTAGAGAAAGTCATGTGAGTGCAACACATCAGATTTTTTTTGTGGAGTGAACCATTTCGGAGACATTCCTTGTTATTTGTGTTAGTTTATCAATACTATACTTTTCTAAAAGAAAAAAAAGGTGTCGTTCTTCAGTTTTTTATTTCTTCGCCATGCAAACAGAACGGGATCTCAAAGCTTTAAAAGATTTGACTATCGCACAAAGCCTACTGTATTCTAATATTCCCCTTGCACTTACAAGGAAATAAGCAATAAGATAATTTGCACAAATGTTTATTTTAACTATAATGAAGATGGGAGAACAGGAGTTTGTAATGAGATTGAAATACTCAGCCAAACAAAATTAGATAGTAAAGAATCGTGCTACATAATTTGTCTAGGCTGGGAGCTTGCCTTATGACATCGTTTCGTTGTTGTTGTTTTGTTGTTGTAGTGTTTAACGCCCGCTTTTACTACTACGGCACCGTAGGCGGTGACACTAATGATACATGAAGATGGAGCACCGTTGGAATGAGATGGCGGGGGAAACCGGAGCACCCGGAGAAAACCCGCCCTGACGCCGCTTCGTCCACCACGAATACCAAATGCGGGTCCCTGGGATCGAACCTGGGTCGCCTAGGTGGTAGGCGAGCGCGCTAACCACTCGGCCACGGCGCCGCCACATCGTGTCGTTCCGAGGAACAAGTGAAGTCGCACTTCCGTTGTCAAGGATAACACTCTTTGTTTACTAATAAATTTGAGATTTAGTTGTTATATAGCGAGTTAGCTGTTAGTATTTGCATTAAAAGCCGAGACGTATAGAAGTTTGTAAGGTAAAAAAGGTGTGTAACAATAATAAAGAAGCAGAAGAAGAAGTAAAAAAATAATAAGCTGGTCTTAAAAACTAACGAGAATTGCAAATACAAGACCGTATGTAAAGCCTGTTCAACAGCAAGGCAAGATAGTGTTCAAGAAATTAGACTTTTTGAAGTCTGATATTGATTGTGGGATAAAGGAAATGTTGTGACGGGAGTGAGGAACACAAATTGTACAGCATTTTGTGTGGATCTTCACAATAAAGATGGCGGAGAAAGAGAAATGAAATTGTTCTCATTTTCTCTTTAATCTTCACATCCTGAGGGTGGAGTTTCTTGGTTAATTATATAGTACCTGGGCGACAGAGCTCCGCTCAGCTTTTCTTTCTTTTCCTTTTTTTTTTTTTTTAATCGTGGGTTTTTTTTTTTTTTTTTTTTTTTTTTTTTTTTTTTTGTGAGAAGATACTTATTTAGATAACATGAAAAGCAAAACGTTAACTAAATATAAATTTTCAACCTAATTGTTGGAGCCGTTTCCGTGACGAGACCTTTAATATCCTACCTTGTTTGTTGAAATTGGTTCATTAACTGAGAAATTATGGCCAATATAAGCTTTCGACTAATTGTGACTGTTAGGCGTAGACTAAGATAGCTAACTCAACTTTCTTTGGGTTTTCTGAAAGTTTTGAGGACACGTTTAAAATCTGGGCTTGTTGGTTGACATTGGCCCACTAATAGAGTGATATATGTGTGTGTGTGTGTTGTGTGTGTGTGTGTGTGTTGTGTGTGTGTTGTGTGTGTTGTGTGTGTGTTGTGTGTGTGTGTGTGTGTGTGTGTGTGTGTGTGATATATATGGCCAAAATAAGTTTTTAGGTTTTCTGAAAGCTCTTGACAAGACCTTTAATATCCTGGCTCCTTTGTTTAAATTGGCTAATTAACAGAGAAATTATGGCCAAAACAAGGTTTAGAGTAATTATGACCGTTACGCGTAAAATCGCATTTTTTTAGGAATGACACCTACGTAGATGAACTTAATAAGCAAAACCCTGTCTGAATGTAAAATTTGATCGAAGTCGTTAGAGTCGTTTCCAAGTTGCGCGGAATATATTTATATATACCAGGTGGCCCACTGCAGCCGGCCCTACCGTAAGTAGATAGCCCTTCGTGCGATAAAACAGTTGCAGAAGTTCACGGCGCAAGAGAGGCCAGTGGCGTTGCAGCGGGACGTGAAGTGAGAGGCAATTGAACCAGTGTGTATAAGAGATTGTAAAGAGCAAGCTTGAAGGCACGTAATGGTTCATTGGCATTTCTTCGTTTCTTATTAATGTTATTACTATATTTGTTTATTATTAGTTATTGTTATTGTTGATGTTGATGTTTTAATACTGTGTATTATTAATTGTTATTTATTATTATTTTTATTAGCGTATTTATTAGCATTATTATATTTAGTAGTGTCATTATTATTATTATTATTATTATTATTATTATTATTATTATTATTATTATTATTATTATTATTATTATTATTATTATTATTATTATTATTATTATTATTATTATTATTATTATTATTATTATTATTATTATTACTATTATTATTATTATTATTATTATTATTATTATTATTATTATTATTATTATTATTATTATTATTATTATTATTATTATTATTATTATTATTATTATAGCAATAATGATAATAATAATAATAATAATAATAATAATAATAATAATAATAATAATAATAATAATAATAATAATAATAATAATAATAATAATAAATAAATAAATAAATAATTATTAACAGTAATAAACTAACAAGAGTAAAATTATAACAAAAGTAATAAGCATGTGATACTAACAGTATCAATAATAACAATAACTAATAATAAACAAATACAGCAATATACATGCAAAGGCTTTCATGGTCGGCGTTAGCCCAATATATGGTAGATTTCGGGCTTGTAGGCCGGGGTCCAGTCGATGAATTGTTTGACGTTTCGCCCAAGACTGCGTTGGGCATCTTCAGAGTGACTTCTGGCTGGTTAACAACTAGAGTTTCGAAAAATTCTCTATGTAAAGTGTAGCTTTGGGTGAAGGAATTGTCTTCAAAATCATCGTGCAGCAGTCTTAAAAGATACTAAACTTATATACCAATTTTGGTTTTCAATCGACCTTTGGTTTTTGAGTTACATTTCGCACAGTCAAACGCGCGCACACACACAAAACCGTTGAATCTATTGAAATACGCCAAAGGAAAAGTTGTTGTTTATTCAATTTTCTATGAATATAGCCATAAATCAAGAACCTTCAGTGAATAATAATTCATTCAGGTGATGATAAATTTTTTTGATAAAAATTTCTTTTCTAAAAAACTATAAACTTTTCAACATTTTGGTATTAGACTTTCTTGTTATTCACAACATGAGAAATTCGCTGTTAAGTCTGGCGGATCATTTAACTTCCACCCTGTATACCGACAGTCAAATAACGCTGGTCCCCTAAAATCCATAAAGCCTTAGCAGAATACCGAAAAGTGAAGTAATTACAAGACTAAAGCTCTCAACTTATGAAAAATGGCAAGAATAATGGCAATAGACTTTAAAAAAGGAAACTATAAAATCCTTTTTTCCCCACCATTAGTGACCGAACAAGAACTAAAATGAAATAAACACCGAATATAACGGCACTATTATCAGGTCATGGGAAAAACTAAAGCCTATTACTATCGTTTCAAACTAAATGACAATCCACTCAACAAAAAAGAACTTACACAAAAACATACTAAAAGTGTTAGTAGATTCATAGATGGCATAAATTTTGATAATTTGTAAACCCAAATATGTATTTAACTTTTCAACAATATATAACTGTGTACCCAAGCATATAGTATTACTCGCTATGTAGTGGAAAATGCTGTTAAATAAAGATCCTATTAAAAAAATCACACACACATACACACAGACACACACATACACACGCATAAACACATGTCAGTCTCAGTAGCTCAAATGGTTAGACGTTGGTCTACTCATTCCAAGGTCGCGGGTTCAAACCCGGCCCAGACTGATGGTTTTTAAGTGTGCTTAAAAACAACAGCTCCATGTCAGTAGATTTATTGACATCTAAAAGAACTCCTGCAGGACAAATTTTCCGGCATACTGGCGACGCTGATATGATCCTGGCAATTGACAGCGTCGTTGAACAAAATAATAATAATAATAATAATAATAATAATGATAATGATAATGATAATGATAATGATAATGATAATGATAATGATAATGATAATGATAATGATAATGATAATGATAATGATAATGATAATGATAATGATAATGATAATGATAATGATAATGATAATGATAATGATAATGATAATGATAATGATAATGATAATGATAATGATAATGATAATGATAATGATAATGATAATGATAATGATAATGATAATGATAATGATAATGATAATGATAATGATAATGATAATGATAATGATAATGATAATGATAATGATAATGATAATGATAATGATAATGATAATGATAATGATAATGATAATGATAATGATAATGATAATGATAATGATAATGATAATGATAATGATAATGATAATGATAATGATAATGATAATGATAATGATAATGATAATGATAATGATAATGATAATGATAATGATAATGATAATGATAATGATAATGATAATGATAATGATAATGATAATGATAATGATAATGATAATGATAATGATAATGATAATGATAATGATAATGATAATGATAATGATAATGATAATGATAATGATAATGATAATGATAATGATAATGATAATGATAATAATAATAATAATAATAATAATAATAATAATAATAATAATAATAGCATAAACACAGAAACGCACGTACACATAGACATATACACATACAGACACAAACATACACACATGCACACACATACACACACAGTCACATACTCACATACACAGACACACACAGAGGTACACACATATACAGAGAGATACACACATACAAACACACGGAGACACAGATACACACACATATACACACACATACACACACACATAGACATAGACACACACATGCACACAGACACACACATAGACACGCACATGCACATAGAGACACACATGTACACAGACACACACATAGACACATACATGCACACGGACACACACATAGACACACACACATGTACACAGACACACACACATAGACACACACATGCACACAGACACACACATAGACACACACATGCACACAGACACACACACACAGACACACGCACAGACACACACATGTACACAGACACACACACATAGACACACACATGTACACAGACACACACATAGACACACACATGCACACAGACGCACACATAGACACACACACATGTACACAGACACACACATAGACACACACATGCACACAGACACACACATAGACACACACATGCACACAGACACACACACAGACACACACAGACACACACATGTACACAGACACACACATAGACACACACATGCACACAGACACACACATAGACACACACATGCACACAGACACACACACAGACACACACAGACACACACATGTACACAGACACACACATAGACACACACATGTACACAGACACACACATAGACACACACATCCACACAGACACACACATAGACACATACACACAAATACACACAGACACTCACATGCACAGACACACACACGCACATACTCACACAGACACATACATACATAGATACACACAGACATACACAGACATACGCGAACTTTTTTCTAAAAGTAATTTTTTTCAGGGCAGCTCAGAACATTTAGGTATTTCCACTGAAGTCTCATGTGAGTGCAATACATCAGATTTTTAAGAACAGCTAGTTCGTGCAAGATTGCATAGAGAAAATAATGGTACTGCACACATCAGATTTTTTTAAACTTGGTGTTCAGCTGTAGCAATATGATTCGTATTCCCGTCGAATTGCAGTAATTTCTTAATTGCAGATTAAGGAAAATAATGCATGTTTGATGGTGGTGCATTGATTTAGATCAATGAGATCAGAGTGAGTAGTTAATGAAGCGGCACAGGTACCGCCAAAGAAACTGCACAACTAGCATTTTAACAAGCTGGGTAATCTCAAAGGCTTCAGCGAGAGGAAATGATTTGATTTTTAACTTCTCCCTCTGCGTATGGGAGCTTAGCAGTAAGCGCCAATTTTCCATATTGTTTGGTCCATCTCCTGTCTGTGTTTTGTGATCCCTATAGCTTTCTTCCGACTTTAAAAAATTCAATAACGATTTTTTTCCCGGGGTCCATCAAACGGGATGTGATTATGGAGTAGGCGAACCAGAGGAGAGGTTGGGTCCATCCATTGATCCACGGGGGTTTCCCTCATCGCGGAAATTAGCAATAGCAGCGAAAAATCCGCGCTCTTTGCCTTTTCTACCGCATCTAATTCCCGGCTATATTTTGTTGGTCCTGGGCACGCAAGTGTTTTGTTTCCCTGTCAGTAATTTACATGACAATCATCATAAGTAATGCCATGACTGATTGTCAGATTATCGATAAAAGCTTGAGTTACAAAGTGACAAGAGCATAGGTAGGTACAGCTAGAGAATTTCACTATCAAGAGTTGCATTTGTTATGACTATTTAAAATGAAATGTTATTTAAATGTTATATTGTTAACCTCTAAAACATAACATGTAGTATGAATACATACATCGCCGTCTATTGGCACGGCCTACAAGATTATCATATTCATGCTCCAAATCTGCTATTAATTCATAATTTCGTTTAATACAAAATTATGGGTGTGAAAACTGGGTCTTGACTATCTCACAACAGAAGAAAGTGGAGGCTGCTGAGATGAAATTTCTGAGACAGGTGGCAGGTTATAGACTCATAGACAAAAAAAGAAACGAGGATATTAGAAGGGAATTGGAAATTCAGAGTCTAAATGAAACAATCATTGCATACAGGCAAAAATGGCAAGATCATGTGCAGAGAATGACTGAAGACCGTACGCCACAAATAGTGCACAAGTATAAACCTGTAGGTAGAAGAAATGTTGGCAGGCCACGAATGAGATGGTCCGATCAATTTCCTTGAAGTCGGAACGGGCCACAAGGGTTATACCATGATGATGATGATGATGATGATGATGATGATGATGATGATGATGACAAAATTTATCAGACTGATTCCAAACATAGTTCCTTTTCTGTTCTGTGGTTTTCCTCTTCGAACATGTCCATCTATTTCAGCACCGAAGTACACACACACACACTCTCTCTCTCTCTCTCTCTCTCTCTCTCTCTCTCTCTCTCTCTCAACACACACACACAGAAACACACACGCACGCAGTCACATACACAGAAACACACACCCTCACACATTTACCCTCACACACATTCACCCTCACACACATTCACACACGCTCACACAGAAATACACACTCAAACACACACTCACAAACGCAGACACACTCACACACACTCACCCTCACACACATTCACACACGCTCACACAGAAATACACACTCAAACACACACTCACAAACGCAGACACACTCACATACATTCACCCTCTCACATTTACCCTCACACACATTTACCCTCACACACATTCACACACGCTCACACAGAAATACACACTCAAACACACACTCACAAACTCAGACACACTCACATACATTCACCCTCACACATTTACCCTCACACACATTCACCCTCACACACATTCACACACGCTCACACAGAAATACACACTCAAACACACACTCACAAACGCAGACACACTCACACACACTCACCCTCACACACATTCACACACGCTCACACAGAAATACACACTCAAACACACACTCACAAACGCAGACACACTCACATACATTCACCCTCACACATTTACCCTCACACACATTTACCCTCACACACATTCACACACGCTCACACAGAAATACACACTCAAACACACACTCACAAACTCAGACACACTCACATACATTCACCCTCACACATTTACCCTCACACACATTCACCCTTACACACATTCACACACACTCACACAGAAATACACACTCAAACACACACTCACAAACGCAGACACACTCGCATACATTTACCCTCACACACATTCACACACGCTCACACAGAAATACACACTCAAACACACACTCACAAACGCAGACACACTCACATACATTCACCCTCACACATTCACCCTCACACACATTCACACAGAAATACACACTCAAACACACACTCACAAACGCAGACACACTCACATACATTTACTCTCACACATTTACCCTCACACACATTCACCCTCACACACATTCACACACGCTCACACAGAAATACACACTCAAACACACACTCACAAACGCAGACACGCTCACATACATTCACCCTCACACATTTACCCTCACACACATTCACCCTCACACACATTCACACATGCTCACACAGAAACGCACACACACACACACTCACAAACGCACACACTCACAGAAACACACACTCACATACATTCACCCTCACACACTCACACACGCTCATAAAGAAATACACACACACACACACACACACACACATTCAAACACGCTCATAAAGAAATACACACACAGTCTCACACACACATTCACTGTCACACACACACACGCACGCACACACACACACACACACACATTGACACATAACCCACACAGAAATATACACACACTCATACACGCAAAAACATACACATAGATTTCAACACACACACACAGAAAATCGTTACTCACCTTCTTATCTCTTGGCCGTGTAAAGAGAACTAAATTTCAAAGTCTTCATATAGCGACCAGCTTTAATAGATTTGACTATCGCTCAAAGCCTGCTATGTTCACAAATTCGCCTTACAACTACACGAAAATTCGCAGTAAGGTAATATCTGAAAATGTTTATGTCGATTAAAACGTAATGTATAGAGAAATAAACATTTACAAGAATAGTGTGTATAAGAGTGAGTATAGCTCTACATATATTTGTGAACAGAGTTTCTCCAACTTGAACTATATTAAAAGTCCGTATCACAATATGTTAGGCGACGATCACTTGATGTATCTTCTAAGGATATGCTAAATATTGATATTAAATGTAAGCAGTACCAAAATTGCAACGTGCATGTCACAAACACACCACTGGAACGTAATGGACGGCTGAGGGTTAAAGAGAGGCAAAGTCCGCGTATGATGGAAGGAGGTAAACCCATACTCCCCTCTTTTGCAAACCTTTTGCTTCGTGCAGAATTCAGATTCAGTCAAAATGATGCACGTTTTCTGTAATACGTAAACTTTACTACCTCACTCTGAAATCAGTAATTATAAAACTACACACTACTGTTTGAGAGGTAGAATCGGAGCTGAAAAATTCAATGCCACAGCTGGGATCTGAACCAAAGAAGCTCCGTTTACCAGGCGGGCGCTCTAAACATTAAGCTATAACTCGTGTTTTTGTCCCAGTAAACCACAAAGGCCTATCAACTATACTATTTAATATTGGGTTAGAACAAATAATCATACATATGAATATAAATATTAATAAAGGTGGTTCAATTTTCAACGGATCTTCTAAATGCTTGGTCTATGCCGATGACATTGTTTTGCTTACAAGAAACTTAATTGATTTAAATGAGGCACTAAAAGAAGTACAAAATGAGACTAATAAAGCAGGATTAAAAATTAACATAAATAAAACAAAATATACGGTAAACTATAATAACAGAGAAATTAATATAAATGAAAATTTATATGGTAAAGTTTGGTCTTTCAGATATCGGCTCGGTCATTACCAATCAAAATGACACACTAACAGACATACTAGAAGAAATGTTATCTTCTAATCCGTGATATATTTAAGATCAAAGTTAGATTGTATAAAACTCTTATTAAGCCTGTTGTGGTTATGAAAGTGAGTCTTGAATTTTAACTGAGAAATGTATAACAACTTTGAATATATGGGAAAGAAAAGTGCTCAGAAAGATTTATGGAGCGACTAAGGATTCAGTCAAGCCAGTGCGCTGGGACAGAGCAGACGTACCAGGAGAACCGGTTGTTTTGTCTACTGCGTGTGTGGCCTGATAGTGAGTGAGCGCAAGAAAGACATATACAACACTGTGAGTGATATTATCGATCACCAAGTGTAGGAATTTAAAGTGAGTATTTCAGCTAAATTTAACAGTGAAAAGAAATGGAAATGTACGCGAGGAAAAATACCCTCAGGATCAAGTTTGCTTTAAGTGCAACGCGACCGTCGGCATATGAAGTGCATGATTTCATAGCAGATACATTACGGTTAAATGCGGAACAAGTGGATACAATACAGTTAATTGCAAGTGAACGGGCAATTTATGTTAAATTAATATCAGCACTCTTGCTGGAGAAAACCCTCAATACCTTCTCGGCGGAAACACCTTTCACATACATGAATGGTGAGATGACTAAAGTGCTTATCGAACACGTGACCGGTAATGCTGTCAATGTCCGAGTGTTTGATGTACCCCCAGAGCTCCCGGCAGAGGTCTTAAAAGCAGCGTTGCAGCGTTACGGAACGGTATATGACGTCCGGAAGGAACAATGGAGCCGACAATATCGCGTCCCGGTGTTTAATGGGGTACGAGCGGTAAAGATGCAACTGAAGACGAACATCCCTAGTTTTATCATCATTGGCAGCTACAGATTATCGGTGTCCTACGCCGGCCAACCCAGATCCTGCTACGTCTGCAGTAGCACGGCACATCTAAAGGAATTTTGCCCCCACCGTCCGACCGCAACACGCCCAGTGGCGACTGGACGGAGAAACGAAACAGAACCGACGAAGGTGGTAGTGGACACGCAGAGTGAGGGAGCGCATCCTACGGATGAAAACAGGCAAACGTCCCTGGTGAATGACAGTCAACAGGAAGCAGCAAGGTCTGCACCGCAAAGGGAGTATGCCTCCATAGTTCGAGATACCACAGGCAAACGAGTACATCTGGCCAATCCGGAGGAGATAATACCACCCGAGGTGGGTTCACTTGTAACGGAGACAGCTGCAGCAGAAGAGAAACGCCCG
Source organism: Tenodera sinensis (assembly GCA_030765045.1). Lineage (NCBI taxonomy): Eukaryota > Metazoa > Arthropoda > Insecta > Mantodea > Mantidae > Tenodera > Tenodera sinensis. The sequence goes on from CM060974.1 coordinate 45,792,865, forward strand.
ACCGAGAAGAAACGGGCCAAGCGGGCGAAGACAAGCAAAGCCCATAAGGAAGAACCATCCTGGAATAACCAAATGGAGCTGGAGGAAGTTGTGGAAGAAGCCCATGAGGAGGCACGTCTATTGCAAGTCCCGTCCACAGACACAGCAGATACGGCTGGAGTACTGACGCAAGAGCCTGCCTCAGCATTGATTGGCAGCAGTATCCTGGAGGAGGGAGGTGACAGGAACACCTGTGAGGTTCAACCTGCAAGGAGGGACGCGGCAAACAACCCCCAGAGTGATTACGAAGCAGCACAGTTACAACAAAGTGTGAGGTGCCCAGCGGTGGAGATAGGAGCAGACTCCCATCACCGGGAGGACACCCCCGGCACCACCGTAGCGGCACGACCATCTGCGAGTGATTCTCGACCGCAAGTACTCGAACGGCCACACAGATCCCAAGAGGACCAACCACGGTCAGCTGAAGCAGTCGCAATTTATCGGCGTGCAGAGATGGCTGGTGGATCTCATCCCTCTCAACCTGCTGCGAGGGCCACAGAAGCGGAGTCGCCGATCCTACTTCAGGTGACACGGAAGCCCCAGGTGTCCTTATGTGACCCAAGGCTTAAGGGAAACCCTGCGGCACAGATAACCCCAGCTAGACATCCAGAGACCGAACAGTAGCACACTAGCAGCAATGCACGAGGCCAAGGACGTAGACGCCCGAGTTACACTATCTTTGCGACAGTCGCTTTCATAATGATCTATCTACGAACGGTGGCAACAGTGAATGTGAATGGGTGCAGAAATCTAGTAACCCAAAAACTGCTCAATAGTTTCCTCCAGGTGAACAACATTGACATATGCTTTCTCCAAGAAGTAAATACTTACAACTTGGATGCTCTTTACAATTACGACTATAAAGTTAACCTAGGTTTGAACGGCAGAGGAACGGCAATAGTGTACAGGAAGGGACTGCCCCTGCAGAATTTTCAGATGGATCCCGACGGACGGGTCCTCTCCGCTACTTTGGAAGAGACCGTCCTGGTTAACATATATGCTCCAGCTGGGTCACAGAATAGACAAGCGAGAGAGCGTTTCTTCCAAACCGAGGTAACCCCGCATTTGCGACAAGGCAAGGAACTTCTGCTAGCAGGCGACTTCAATTGCACGTTGCAGGCGAAGGACCAAAAAGGTGCTACGAATTTTAGCATCATGCTACAACACCTAGTGTCACAGCTGCAACTGCTTGACGCATGGGAGATCAAGCATGGGAACGAAGTGGAATTCACTTTCACCCGCAACACTTCTGCCTCACGCATCGACCGACAGTATCTATCTCCCGGAATGGCTCCAAATGTCCATCGAATTTGGGTCATTCCGGTGGTTTTTAGTGACCATCATGCAGTGCTATGTCAATTGCAAATAAATGAAATAAGGCTTGAGACGGCCGGCCGTGGCTACTGGAAACTCAATAATTCTATGCTGGAGGACACAGAAATTAGGGAACAATTTCAAATCAAATGGCTTCAGTTACAGTCGGCCTTTAGAAGTTCAACTCGGAAGAGTTTTTGGTGGGTGAACACGGCAAAACCAGCGATTCGCTCCCTATTTAAATCCATGGGTATTGTGAGGGCACAGGCCAAGAAGCAGCTACTACATTTTTACAATGAGGCGCTGTGGGGGCTGCATCTGAAGCAAAGGGAGGGCTATGAGGTGCAGACGGAGATAAAAAAAGTAAAAGAAATCATCAAATTAAAACACTTACACCAGTTGGAAGGACATAAAGTTCGAGCCAAAGTGAAATCCATGCATGAAGCGGAACAGAACTCATTTTATTATTTCGCAAAGGAGCGGCAGAAGGGACATGGAAGATATCCTCAAACAATACGGGACGCGCACACTGGAACTGCCCATGTTGGAACGCGCGCCCAGCTCCAGCTTATAGCGGATCACTTTCAGGCTTTATTCCAAGAAGCGCCAGAAGCAGACACCCCTTATAGGCGTATGGAACATGAACTGTTTGACACCGGCATCACCCAGGAATCCGCAAAAATACTTACCAGCCCTATCACGGAGCGGGAGGTGTTGGTCGCCATTGAACAAGCCAGTCGACACACATCACCAGGTCCTGATGGGCTCACCTATGAATTCTATAGAAAGTTCTGGCCAATAATCAAGAACGAAGTGATGGAAGTATATGCGGAACTGTGGGAGACAGCAGTGTTTCCCGCAACCTTCGCGGATGGTGTTATCACCCTGGTGCCGAAGAAACAGAAAACCGCCACCATGAAGGACTATCGTCCAATAACGCTGCTAAACGCCGATTATAAGTTATTTGCGAAAGTTCTGGCTAACCGATTAAAAGGAGCATATGCAGAAATCATGCATTGTAACCAAGCGGCAATATCGAAAAAGAACATTATTGACACATTGGCGGAACTGCGTGACACGCTGATCCATCTACGCAGAGAAAATAAAGCGGTGGCTTTGATCAATCTCGACTTTCAACAGGCTTTTGATAGAGTGCGCCATTCGTATCTGTGGAACTGCTTAACGGCTGCGAAATTTCCAGTGCCGGTAATCAACCTTATTCAGGGACTCTACGGCACGGCACAGTCTCGAGTCTTATGGAACGGATGGTTTTCCAGGCCGGTACGAATACAACGATCAGTACGTCAAGGCTGCCCGCTATCAATGGGATTGTTTTCATTGGCATTGAATCCTTTACTCCAGAGGTTGCAACAAACCATGCGAGGAGTCAGTGTATACAATGAACGGTTCACACTTACAGCCTATGCTGATGATGTGACTGTGGTGGCTGCAGATAATGAAGACATGACGACCATGCAACAGGGATTGGAGCAGTACACAACGATGTCCGGTGCAGTGTTAAATGCTGAGAAAACGGAGATCCTAATATTAGGAAATTGGCCGGAACCGCCACAGACCTTGGGGATGCAATGTGTGACTACTACAAGGATACTTGGAATATGCTTTATGGCAAATATAGAAGATACGATTGCAGTTAACTGGAGGGAAAAAATTAATAGTTTACGCCATTCCTTATCCATGGAGAGGATCCGGAACCTGAATTTGCTACAACGCATCTGGTACCTGCATACTTATGGTCTAAGCAAAATTTGGTATGTGGCACAGATTCTGCCGATTGCAAAACGTGACGCACAGAAATTGGAACAACTCCTTAGTTACTTTTTGTGGACTGGAAAAGCATATAAGGTGAGCCGGCCTCAACTACGTTTGCCTCCGTCCAAAGGTGGTTGCGGCTTAGTGGACATTGCCAAGAAATGCATGGCCTTATTGGGGAAAACCGCCACACAATCATTGCGCGGATCTGGCTCATCCATTGACCAAAATTTCTGGAAGGAACAGCTGCATAACCCTCAGGTGGCACTCAACGGATTTAAACCCACTGTCCTTCACCTAAAACGAATTCTGGACAACAACGATGACATTACGGCCTTTGAATGCACCCGGAACCACTACCGTATGCTCACGACAGTTCATCTGGTGCCCAGAGTGGCAGAGAAATATACCAGGGAGTGGAAAGTGATCTGGCAGAATTTATTTTGTAAACATGTGCCCAGTGATTGGCAGGAAACCACCTATGAAGTAGTAAATGAGACTATACCGACAGCGGATAAACTCTGGCGACATGGAAGGGCACAGTCAAACCAATGTCCATCTTGTGCCGCCGTCGACACACTGGACCACCGGATCGCTTCCTGTAAGCAGGTTGAAGTCATCTGGGTAGAGCTCAGGACCTACGTCGCCAAATGGTGCCCACCGCAAGCTCCACCATGCCTTGAGAAGCTCCAGCGTTTGGAATTTCATTTTCAGAATACTGCACTCCAACGCTGTGTAGTTTGGCTGGTAATGGGAACAATGTACTGGATCCTTAAACAGAATAATGGCCCAGTGGCGCAGAGGAAGGATTGGGTCAGTTTTCTGAGACAGGCACGCTGGCAACTGATAACTTCTGGTCTTAGCAAATCAATGCAGCCGTACATAACACGCCTTGCACTTTAAATACGACAATGCAACTATAATCAAAATAATATATACATATAAAAAAAAAAAAAAAAAAAATAAAAAAAAAAAAAAATAAAAAATAAAAAAAAAAAAAAGCAAAAAAAAAAAAAAGTAAATTAAAAAAAAAAAAAGAGCCGACGATAAAAAAAAAAAAAAAAAAAAGGAAAACGGCTACTGGAGAATAAGAACAAATTCTTCTTTTTCTTTTCCTGATTATCCTCCCCTTATGTAGGACTTACAAGCCAGTGCCTAGGGTCAGACGCCTGTCGGGGAGCAGAGGAACCTCTGGACCAGACAGACTGAACACCTGGAAGTGGGTGGTCAGCCCAGCACCAGGTATGATAGTAAGGAAGAGGGTGATATGAAATGCAGGCGAAATGGATGATTGGAAAGGTGATAATGGAGCAATTGGTGGAATGAGTGGCGGGGGAAGTCAGAGAACCCGGAGAAAACCCGCCTTGACGCCGCTTCGTCCACCACGAATACCATATGCGGGTCCCTGGGATCGAACCAGGGCCGCCTAGGCGAGCGATCTAACACTCAGCCACGGCGCCGCCAAGAACAAATTCAGTGCTTATCTGGTATAAAGACAGATATCGTCTCTGATATTAAAAGAAGATTACAGTGGCTGGGCTATGTTATTACAATGGACGAAGAATGAATGCCTAGAATTGTTATGGAGGCTAAAGTAGATGGTAGAGGGAAAGTTGGAAGACCAAAGAAGAGATGGATTGATATGTAGACGCTGACATTAGAAGAACAAACATTAGGAGTTGGAGAGCTAAAGCATGATATCTATCAGAATAGAGGATATCCATTATTAAAGGCCGGAGGGGTGTGCGTTTTTCCATTGACTTCACTGTTATCGCTCGCGCATTTAAACAACTGCAGATAGGTACAGCCTGGCCATGAAAACCGCCTCACTGCAGCACAACCTATAAGCATTCTGGAATTCTGGAATTACTTATACGTACTGCTATTTATTAACTATAATATCGTCATAGGTTGCATTACATAGATTAAAATAAAAAGAAAGCCCCGGCACAACAGCCCATGAAGAGTCAAGCCTTACCGCCCAGCCGCTGCGTCCCCCACCTCGGCCCACTAAAGGTGTCATTGGTGGGGTGCAGTATTGGAGGGTGGTCCGTGGTCAGCGTCGCGATCCCTCTGGCCAATTATGCGGTCTTCACGACCTGGGGGCGCTATTTTTGCATCAAGTAGCTCCTCAATTGGTCTCCCCGGGACTAACGAGGCTGAGTGCACACCGCGCCAGACCTCCCAGAGGGGATAAAATCCCCATGCTGGTACCAGGGATCGAACCGGGATCCTCCGCGCCAGAAGCAATATACATTCGTAAATTATTAAATGTGAAATTTCGACGGCTATCACTGAAGCAGTTTTTAAACAGTGAAAAGCTTCTTTCTACGTCACACAATGTCAGAAGTGCAAATGTAAAGAATTCCACTCTGTGTCTGGGGTGTTTTCCTTCTTACTCATTTTCAAAATTACGCACATCGCTTGATAACCAATCTTTTTGTTTAGAGCTTTCTGGAATTTAGCCTCCACCTTTTCGATACCTGGCACAAGAGGCACCCCATTAATTGATTTAGGTAAGTCTTCTATTATGTTTATGTTCTTGGACATTTCCAAACCGATTTTTCTAATTGTTTAATAGTTTTGGGCAACACTGCAAAATTATTGGATATGAACTGAAAATTTTACATAGTTCATGCAATATCAGAGACCTTGCAGTTATAACAGCAGATGAATCTACATCACATACAGCGCTAATAAAATTAACAATATTATTGTAATGCACAGCATAATCTATACTCTGTTCATCAAGAGATTAGAGGAGATATAAACAAAGCACCGGTTTGTATCACTCCGCGGCCACGTGCTATCACAATGACGCAACACGGTTACCTACCGCTACGCGTAGGTATAATATGCATTTTACACTACTAAAGGATATATTTACTTGATCCAAATAACATATAGCACATGGAAATTAATTGCTACTTAGGACTTCTCTGTGCACAATAACACTTTTTCATTTCCTGTTCACAATCTCGAAACCAATCTCCAGAAGCAGCTTGTGGAGGGAAGTTCGTTTTAAATCTGGAAGATCGGGATCAGAGTTAACTGCCAACAGCACTTTGTTTAAGGTGGGGGTTCATTGTTAACAAAGAACTGGTGAACTTTTCAACGGATTGCAGATCTCACACTCACAAATTCGTCGCAAACTACATCCACCATTTATCTGGCAGGTGGTCGCTTTTTGCCAGGATCTTCACCAACTGACGATTTCTCTTTGTGTGTGCTGTAAATACTTGCAACTGACACACCGGTAAACTCGGATGTTAATTTCATCACGTCTTCGATAGCAAGCTCGGGATATTTCTCGCAGAACTTGTTAAATATGTTCAATATTGTTGTCTTTTCACCACTTCGCAACGGTTTGCCACACTTATGTTTCTCAACATTCACTTTTTCCGCCATGTTACTTTCATGCTGAATAATGCGCGCGCAGAATGAATTAGGCTGGTTGCAGATTCACTTAACTGCGTATTCTTACACTTTAACTATGCTTAGTACACTTAGTTCATGCTTTAGCAAACATTAAATGACATTTCAGACCTCAGTAACAGTATTTCTTCAAGGGACTTTTTACACGGCGAAAGCGTCAAGAGGGCGCGCTGTGGTCAAAACGCACGTGGCTTTGTTTATGTCTCCTCTAATCTCTAGATGAACAGAGTATAAGTACCCCATCTTGTAATTATTGGTGTCTGCATTTACTTACAAGACAATGTTTCACTAGTTCGCAGTTACGTTGTTTTCGACTCTTGCTTCTAGTGGCAGTTGTTTGCACATTTGATGGCCGTGCTGTACATTCATACTATACGTCCAGCTAACCTGTATCGCATGCGAGTGCACACCTCTCATCAGGGAGGCCAAGGTTACATTAAAAGGACTGTGAGGTCAAAGAATAAGGCAGTCTTACACCAGAGTCCATTACCCCAATGGTGACTTACTATTGTAAGTACTTTATGTCCTGGGATTAAATAAACATGACCACACATTGCTTGTGCGTTTAAAAACACCAACAGTACGTTTGTTGGTATAAATAAATAATAACTAGATACTAGTGTTAGTGTAGCGTTATGCAAAAAGTTTTGGTGATTTTTATTCGAGATGTAGGTACGATTAAACGTATAGCTCCCAATAAAGAGGTGATTACATAGCTTGGCAGTATTCCATTAGCAGAGGGACGCCACTTGCGCAGCACTGAGGCGGAACAGAGTGGGAGAATACGCCGCCTTCTGCTAACTCCCTCGATTTTATGCGTGGATTTAAGCGGATTCGCTAATGGTCGGCCTATTTCATGTTAAAAACTACAATCAAAGCACCATCACCCTTCGCTCTGTACCTACCTACCTACGTTTTCTACAGATTAATGCAGAAAAGGTCGCATTTGTTATAAATTAAACTCGCGTCTTCATACAAATGTTTCAGCATTTATTCACACTGTCGAGGAAACGATGTTACGCTATGTTGCTATACAAGGATGGTAAGTGACTTACTGGAACGAGCAAAAGTTTGAAAAAGATGAGACACAGTCGACTGTTCCGAGGATTGGTACGAGGGCTAATCAAAAAGTAAGTTGCACTTTGAAGTTATGGCAATTTATTAAACCACATACATACACATAGGCAACACAGCTATGGCAACATACAATGTAAGTTCACTTTTCTACATAGTCTCCAAGAGACAGTAAACATTTATCGGATCAGGCAACCAACTTTTCGATTCCGGATGTGTAGAGATCACCTCCAGTGCTGTGTAACCACCTGCTGGATACAGCTGCTTGCACCTCCTCATCGTTTCGGAATTGTCGTCCACCAAGATCCTTTTTCACCTTACTAAACACATAGTAATCGCATGGCACTACGTCTGAACTGTATGGGGGATGTTGTCTTACCTCCCACTTGAATCGCTGTAGCAGTTCCGACGTTTGGTGGGCCGTGTGAGGTGTTGCGGTGAAAAATTGCATGCCCACAATAAAGAGCAGTGATTTCACAATGAATGTCCATGTAACTGAGCTATTTAGCCCACAGAAATCTGATTGTTGCACGCACCTCCAATTTGGAGTGAATATCCAGTTGGCATGTCATTGAGCCAGGCCTGCTCTACTCACACAACACGACGGGATACCACAACACCCTACCTATCGGATGTGTCATCAGTTACTGTAGCTTGCTACACACTGACCACCGTCACGACACACACCGTGCTCTTGTGGCGAGCAAGTGCAACTTACTTTTTGATTCACCCTCGTAAAAGCTTTTAACACATGTGTATTCTATACAACTTTTAGGAGACAATTACTAATTTAATATGCTGTATGAATGAAATCTGAAATGCTAACTGTGAAATATAATATTCATCTTCAACCGTGTCTTGATGGTTGAACTTATTATTTTTTTCATTATACGACTAGGGAGTCAACAATAGCGAGTGATTTCAATGAAATAAACAATTGAAGAAACCAGATATTAATTTATTATAGCTTAAGCTACACGGGATTTCAATATTTTACTCCTATTTACAAAAGAGGTAAGCAATATTTTTCATTTATTCCTACTTTTTTCTCACTCAACAAATTTTTACCTTCTCTACTACGTAGAGAAAAAAGATCGATGTCGATATTTCACCGGAAATATGTTTTGAGGCCCCCTGAATAAAAAAAAGCATTTTTAGTAAAATATTTCACCGGAAATATGTTTTGAGGCCCCCTGAATAAAAAAAAGAATTTTTAGTAAAAGATTCGTGTGTGTGTGTGTGTGTGTGTGTGTGTGTGTGTGTGTGTGTGTGTGAACAGCATAACTCAAAAACGAAAAGTCGGTTAAGAATCAAAATTGCTATTTAAGTTTAATATCTTTCAAGGATGCGACACAAAGATTTTAAGAAAGTTCCCTTACCCTAAATTACGCTTTACATGGAAACTTTTTCGAAAATGTTTATTAAAATACCATATGTCTATGATATTTTAAGAACAATGAAATGTGTATTTTGAACTTTTTGTCTATAACCCGTGTACATAGTTCTATTTGCTCTGAATGACTGCATAACTGGTAAACCTTAAGAGATAGACCACATCTTACTACACAAAAAATGCAGAACTTGTTAAAATACACTAGTTAAATGCATTTTTATTGGACTGAACCATTTCGGAAATATCCTTTGTTATTTGTCAGATTTTTGCAATACTTAAACACGTTCTCAAATGAAAGATTGTCTTTTTTTATCTCTTGGGTATGCAAAGAGAACATAATTTCAAAGTCATCATACAGTGACCGCCCTTAAAAATTTGACTACGGTTTAAAGCCTACTGCATTCCCCTAGCACCTACAAAATAATCTCCAGAAATGTTTATCTGGATTAACATGAAGTAGATAGAGGAATGAATGTAAGAATAGTTTGTGCAAGAGTAGAGAAATTCATGTGAGCACAGCATTTCAGATTTTTTTAAACAAATTTATGCATCACTTCTTAAAAGCACACACACATACACATTGTTTGAACGACGCAAACCAGATCAGAAATGAGCTAACTAGCTGGAAGGAAGGGACCATATCGTTTATCATTGTTATCGAAATTTTGCAAATGCAGTTTTGAAGTTTGTGACATTCTTCGACCTGGAGCAGCAAAAAGTGACAAAAGCGACTTAAGTTAAACCCTGGTTGAGCGGGTTGTGGCGCGCGGTTTCTCCCAGGCGTCAGTGGGACTGCTGGCGAACCGACCTCGCGTGCTCACTGAGCAGACTTCCCTTCAAGGAACCCCGTAGTTTCGAAACCTTTGAGTAGCCTCGGATGCGTTCAATCCGATAATCTTAAGGACCCCGTCGATACTTGCCCAGGTCCTCTCCCGCATCTGATTGCCCATTGAGCCTCATCTCACCCATATCCCTCCCTCCCAAAGGTCACATTAGCCTACGTTAGGTGCTCTGTCTCAGTTTGGAGCTCCCTCCGTGACATGTGCCTGTACCTACAATCACACCACTTAATGTAAACATATTGTGACGTAGGGCTCGGCGCACATCAAAGGACGGACAGGGCCAAGCTGTTTCACACAAGAATTCGTGCCAGCGAGAGGTTAAAGACGTTCAATGTCTTCCTGCCTCACGGGACTGCTGCGTGTACGTGGCTGTCAGCAATCGAAGCGTTAGAAACAAACGAGCTTTCTAGAACGCTCGTGAGACTACTAGCGGCGTCATTTGTGATGTGTGTATGTACAACTCAAGAAAGATTCGTGTGACATCATCCCCAGTATATAAAAAGGCCAGAGAAAAGCAGGGCAGTGACTTACAGTTACAAGCACGAGTCGGTCAGTGTTCCAGTGAGTGCAATACAGCTGTGCGTGTGCGTGTCGCCGTGATAGATACTTCGGGCGTCGTAAGAAGATTCTAACGGGCGTCGAGTTATTGCGTCGTCGTAGTGAGTGCATGAGTGACAGAGAAAGTGAAGTAAGACACTGAAAGGCCTGAACAAGGTTACAGAAATCAAAGTTGTGAGTTGTGATGGCACAAAAGACTGTAGACTGTTAACGACAAGAAGAAAATTGTGTATTTCTGATACAACTTTAGATGACAATAAAATGACAGAGAAGTAACCGAACTGATTTTGCTTTTTTGCCACAATATTATGTAGTTAACTTTACCACAATAAGTGGGAAATCAAAGCACCCATAACTTACACACCATTATATACAGGTATTGGCATAAGTACAGATATTTGTACTCGTAATTCAGGACTAATGTACAATATTATATATACAGGATGTTTAAAAAAGTGTCCAGTATTGCAACAGGAGTTGGGATTGGTAAAAACTACAATAAATGTTCCTAAAACACGTCCGGAACCAAATACATGTTTAGTTATGTGCCATTTTATAAAAGAGTGTAACATAACCACATTTTTTATGGGTTTGGAATACACCAATGTCTTTAAATGTCCCCATAGCCAGAAATCCAATGGATTTTGCCGTCCGGTAAACGTGGAGGCCATGCTACTGGACCTCCTTGACCAATCCATCGTCCATTAAATCTTTGGTTGAAGTATCAGGATTGCTTTAGTCCCTTTAGTCGCCTTTACCCGTGCTTTTGCAGGAGTTGTGCTTGTAGAAAGACGACGCATGTGGTTTATAGATGAAGGGGCACCACCACATTCTGTACGCTCGTGCAACAATACTTAAACCAAACATTTAATGGACGATGGATTGGTCGAGGAGGTCCAGTAACACGGCCTCCCCATTCGTCGGATTTTAATCCAGTCAGTTTCGGACGATGGGGACTTTTGAAGACATTGGTGTATGCCAAACCTATAAAAAATGTGCATACCTTGCACATTTTTGTAAAATGGATGATACCTCAACATGTATTTGTTTCCGGACGTATGTTTATACGAACATTTATTCTAGTTTTGACGAATTTCAACTCCTGTAGCAATACCGGATAATTTTTTTAAACATTCTGCACATTTGCTTCATCTGTGGACTTTTATTTTACTTATTACGAAGTATCTTAAATATGCGCATTTGTCTGTGGAATTAAGGTAGTCAACAATAGTGCGAAACCTTTTATTAATATGAAATTGTAGACAATATGAATATGAAAAACTAATAAAGGCTGCAGCTTCCCTTCAATTCTGAGAGGTATATTTTACCTCTATTCATGATGAGCAGTCAATAAGGCGATAAACATGGATGTAAACTGGAAAGCCCTCCCCAAAACAGGTCATACATTTAAATGCCACATGACCTAAACAAAGGAATAGTAAGTTGGTCCTCTAATGCTCATTAAGTATTAATTATGGGGTTTTTGTGAGAACTAACTATAGGAGGTCTAGGATAGAGGAATGGCACCGTAGCCCCCATTTAGAAGGTGGTGGGTTTGACTCCCATAGCCGACCTCCCTGAACCATGGCTTTTTCGGGACTTCCCCTGGTCGCTATGCAAATGCTGGGAAGGATAATAATTCCTCCCCCGAATTTCCTGTCCGTCCATTTCACTTCAACTTACATCGTGGTTGGCTATTTGAGGGTTCCACGTGACGGCGGGGTTTCAGCGTGCTCTGTATCCTCATCCTCCGAATCGGGGAACATTTTCGGTTCCCATGTGCCCCGGGGGATGTATAAGCGCGCAGCTGGGAGGGGAGTCGTAATCGGAGAGTTTCAATCTGTAATTGTTAGAGATCCCATCCTCTACTATGGTCTCTCCTCAGACCTGGCCATCCTTAACATCTTCTGGCATCACCCATGCTTCTCGGGTTGAAATTGAGTTTTTTTATTCATGGATGCTCTTTAACTATTATGGTTCTCAGAATCCCATTCATAGTGGGCGTAAAAGATCGCTTAATTTTACTCAGAGGACTCTATCAGGCCTGAGCTCCTACGACACAGGACCATGGTTCTCCTATGGGTTTGAACCTGAGACCTTGGAAACCAGAGACCTAGACCACGGAGTACGATGTCCTTCCCGGGATCCGCCCAATGAGGGACATAGGCACAAGAAATATTCTATATGTCGAGGTGCTAAGTCCCTACTCCAAACCTTCTCATAAAGTTACAGAGTAATACAGACAGAAGTAATTCTATAAGTTAAACTGACATCAAAGTTCCTATCATTGAGTGGTTACTGGGGTGATGTAAGGCTACGGCAAGGCTTTCTACCAGTAAAAGGAAAGCTTTGTTCGTCAGATTTTAAGCAACAAGGAATACCTCTGGAAATATAAGAATTAGACTGGACAAAACCTGATGTATTACACTCACATGCCTTTCTCTACTCGTGTACTTACCATTCTTACAAAATCTTATTCCTTCATCTTCTTCGTGTTAGTTGAGACAAACATTTGTACAAATTATCTTATTGCTTATTTCCTTGTAGGTGCAAGGGGAATATTAGAATAAGTAGGCTTTGAGCGATAGTCAAATATTTAAAAGCTTTGAAATCTCATTCTCCTTGCACGCTTAACAGATAAAAAAAATGGACAACGATGTTGCATTTCAAGAAAGTTTGTTTTCCGAAACTGACACAAATAACAAAGAATATCTCCCAAATGGTTCGCCCTACAGAAAAAAAATATTTAGACATAAGTTGTGTGTTTTAGTGAGATCTACCTACATTGTTTGTAGAGTAAGATTTTGTCTATCTCTTACAGTTTATATGTTATATGAAAGTCATACAGAATGTAGAGGATTTCTGAGGTCCTTTCCAGAGTATTCAGCTTATGGATTTCATTTGTCATGAAAATATCTCAAACATATGGTATCATAATAAAAATTCTTTGAGCCATTTTTTAGAAAAACCAAACTTTCGTGAATATTACTGCACAAAATATAGAGCTCTTTAAAATACACATTTTATATAAAATTCATTTTTACTTTCTCTACTGGTAAGTAGAGGAAGTATTGTATTCCACCCAAAAATTCGAAGTCGAGATTTCACCGGAAATATATGTTTTGAGACCCTCTGAATCCAAAAAAAAAGCATTTTTAGAAAAAGGTCTGTTTGTTTGTGTGTGTGTGTGTCCGTGTGTATGTTTGTCAGTGAATCTGTGGACAGCATAACTCAAAAACGAAAAGTCGGTTAAAAACCAAAGTTGGTATTAAAGTTTAATGTGTTTCAGGGACGCGACACGAAGGTTTTGAAGAAAATAGTCCCACCCTAAACTACCCTTTACATGGAAAATTTTGATTTTCTTGAAAATGACTAACGACTTTGATTAAAATGCCATATGTTTGAGATATTTGTATGACAAATGAAATGTATATCTTGAATTTTCTGGCTATAGCCCCTTTAGTCGTATTTACTCTGGACGACTTTTGCGTAACTGGTAAACCGTCAGAGATAGACCAAATCATACTGTACAAAAAATGTAGATCTTACTAAAATACACAATTTATGTCGGAATAAATTTTCTTATAGGGTGAACCATTTCGGAGATATTCCTTGTTATGAATGTGAGTTTCGGAGAGCTGTGAAATGGATCATCGTTGTTCATTTTTTTATATGTTAAGTCTGCAATGACAATGAGATCTCAAAGCTTTAAAACATTTGACTATCGCTCAAAGCCTACTGTATTCTAATATTCTCCTTGTACCTATAAGGAAATAAGCAATAAGATAATTTGTACAATGTTTTCTCAACTAACACGAAGAAGATATAGGAATAAGAGTTTCTAAGAATGGTTAGTACAAGAGTAGAGAAAGTCATGTGATTGCAGCATATCAGATTTTGTCTAGTCTAATTCTTATATTTCCAAGGATATTCCTTGTTGCTTAAAATTTGACGAACAAAGCGTTCCTTTTAGTGGTAGAAGGCCGTGTCATAATTTTAATTCATCCCAGTAACCACTCAATGACAGGAACTTTGGTGTCATTTTAATAACAGATTTTTTGTGGAGGTAATCATTTCCGAGATATTCCTTGTTATGTGTTGGAATTTTGAAACACTTGTACTTTTCCTTTTTTTCATAAATCTTGCCACGTATATTTAGATGTGGTTTTTACGAGTATGACCACTTTCAATTAATGTGTGTGTTTGTTTGTTTGTGTGTGTGTGTTTGTGTGTGTGTGTTTGTGTGTGTGTGTGTGTGTGTGTGTGTGTGTGTGTGTGTGTGTGTGTGTGTGTGTGTGTGTGTGTGTGTGTGTGTGTGATATAAATATTCACAAATGGGGCCGCTCATTTTCCAGTGACTGAGGTTCTTAGACAAGCGGAAAACACCAGACTTTCCTCGGTTTAATATTTCACTGTGCTATTTCCTACGGAGGGAGTTTTTAATGCAGAAACAATTGGATCCCCTTTCTGCGTGCAGCCTGTTCTAGCAATTCTCTAGGGGCACCACCCCAATACTAATAACAGCACTGTGGTTACAGGGGGTGCCTTCCCTTCACTTCATTTCTATCAATCATTGTATTATACTCTTGTTCATGTTCGCAAATTCGCAAAGAAAGTCTTACGTATTGCAGTTACATGCAATTCTCTACCCGTGCTTCTATTCTATCTATTCTATCTCTCTTACTTTGTTAATTTAGATAAGCTACATTATTCGTTTACCTGGAGCTATCAGGAAGTGAAAATCAAATATTTCCCAGGTAGGTGGCTTTAAGATTATTTCTCCTTTGCATGGGGATCTGATGTGTTGCACTCACATGACTTTCTCTACTCTTGTACTAACCGTTCTTACAAACTCTTATTCCTATATCTTCTTCGTGTTAGTTGAGATAAACATTTGTACAAATTATTTATCTTATTGCTTATTTCCTTGTAGGTGCAAGGGCAATATTACAACACAGTAGGTTTTGTGAGATAGTCAAATCTTTTAAAGCTTTGAGATCCCGTTCTCTTTGCACACTTAACATATATAAAAATGAACAACGATGTTCCATTTCACGAAATTTTTAAGTTTTCCGAAACTCGCACACATAACAAGGAATATCTCCGAAATGGTTCACCCTACAAGAAAATTTATTCAGACATAAATTGTGTATTTTAGCAAGATCTACATATTGTGTATAGTATGATTTGGTTTAACTCTAACGGTTTACCAGTTATACAAAAGTCATTCAGAGTAAATACGACTACAGGGGCTATAGCCGGAAAATTCAAGATATAGATTTCATTTGTCATACAAATATCTCAAACATATGACATTTTAATCAAAATCGTTAGAGCCATTTTCAAGAAAATCACCATTTTCGAAAAATGTTCCATTTAAGGGTAGTTTAGGGTGGGGCTATTTTCTTCAAAATCTTCGTGTCGCATCCTTGAAAGACATAAACTTCAATACCAACTTTGGTTTTTAACTGACTTCGTTTTTGAGTTATGCTGTCCACAGACTGACACACACACACAGACCTTTTTCTAATAAAAAATGCTTTTTCTGGATTCAGGTGTCTCAAAAATATATATTTCCGGTGAAATCTCGACATCGAATTTTTGGTTGGAATACAATACTTCCCCTACTTACCAGTAGGTAAAAAAGGAAAGAGAAAAATTTGTGTTGCACTCACATGACTTTCTGTACTCTTATACTAATCATTCTTATAAACTCCTATTCCTTTATCTTCTTCGCGTTAGTTTAGATAAATCTTTGCAGAAATTGCCTTATTTTCTTGTAGATACAAGGGAATATGGCAATACAGTGAGCGATAGCCAAATCTTTTAAAACTTTGAGTTTCCCTTCTCTTTGCATGGCTACGATATAAAAAAATGAATGACGATCTTCCATTTGACGAAAGCTTAAATTTTCCAAAACTCACACAAATAACAAGGAATATCTCCAAAATGATTCATTCTACCAAAAAAAAAAAAAAAAAAAAAAAAAAAAAAAATTGAACATAAATGTTGGGTCTTACCAAGGGCATGGGCTGCTGCGATTAGGGGTTTAGTTTAGTTTTAGTATAGTAACTACCGGATGTATTATATTTCACTCAAAATTTTGATGTCGAAATTTCACCGGTAATATATGTTTTGAGGTCCCCTGAGTCCAAAAAAGCAGTTTTAGAATAGATCCGTGTGTGTATGTGTGTGTTTGTGTGTCTGTGTGAAGAGCGTAGCTCAGAAACGAAAAGTCATTTAAAAATCGAAGTTGGAATCTTTCAAAGATGCGACATGAAGATTTTCAGAAAAATTCCTCTACGCTGAACTACACTTTACAAGTTAAATGTTTCGACAATTTTGATTTTGTCAAAAATGACTAATGATGTCGATCAAAATGACATATGCTTAAGATATTTTTATGTCAAATGAAATGTATATTTTCAATTTTTTGGCTCTAGCCTATGTAGTCTTGTTTACTGTTGATGACTTTTGCAAAACTGTAAGCCATAAGAGATAGGCCAAATCTTACTATACAAAATATCTAAACTAAGCTAAGTTAAGCCCTGGCACTACAGCCCATGAAGAGCCACGCCTTACCGCCCAGCCGCTGCGTCCCCCACCTCTGCCCACTACAGACGTCATTGGTGAGGTGCAGTATTGGAGTGTGGTACGTGGGCAGCCTCCCGATCCCTCCTGGTCAGTTATACGGCCTTCACGACCTGGTGCTGCTACTTTTCTATCAAGTAGCTCCTCAATTGGCTCCTCCGGGACCTAACGAGGCTGAGTGCACCCCGTACCAGACCTCCTAGAGGGGATAAAATCCCCTCCGCGCCACAGGCAAGCGCGCTACCAACTGCACTACGGAGGCGGTCATACAAAATATCTAGATCTCTTAAAACGCACAATTTATGTCCAAGTGCATTTTCTTGTAGAGTGAACCATTTCAGAAATACTCATTTGTGTGGGTTCTGCACAGGGTTGCCAACCCGCACGATAATTATGGGGGTATACGATAATTTCGATACCGGCGAAATATCATTTTCACAGATTTGTCACACCAGCGAAATGAAATTACAAACAGCGATACCACTTTTGCCCTCATGGCCTGTCTCCATCCCTTTAAGGCAACCATTTCCTATCCTACTAATCCTCGTACCCTTTATCCTCTTGTTGCCAGTGTGCTCAGATCTGGTAATCACAATGAAGAAGGCACTATTCAGAAAATTGATGATCAATGGAGAAAACTGGAAATATCTAATATTCCGTGTGAAATAAAGAAAATGCCTGAAGCTGACAGTTTCTGGAGTGCTGTTAAACATTGCACCTTGGTGGAAATACTGATTTCAAAGAACTGGTGGAGGTTGCATTATCAGTAGTTTCATTGCCCCACAGAAACACTTCTTATGTTTTCCAAACTAGGTTTAATAAAAACCAAAATTAGAAACAGATTGGCGCTAGATGCGGTAAATGGACTTATTCGGTCGTCTCAGCTTATGAAAGAATGTGTAGGGTCCGAGATGTTAAGGTTTATTTCAACAACAAATTTGTATAATGCTGCAACAGTTCAGGAAGATGATGAACTTTCAGATGAATAGTGCGGAAACATAAGTACTAATGTTGTAATACTGATTGACGTCATCAATCTTGCAAGTGGATACCATAAACATCAATAATATTACATTTTCAAAATGTTATGCTGACACATTTTTACTTTCTCTACTGGTAAGTAGAGGGAAGTACTGTATTCCACCCAAAAATTCGATGTTGAGATTTCACCAAAAATATGTTTTGAGACCCCCTGAATAATAAAAAAAATACATTTTTAGAAAGAGGTCCATGTGTATGTGTGTGTTTGTGTGTCTGTGGATAGCATAAGTCAAAAACGAAAAGTCAGTTAAAAAGCAAAGTTGGTATTGAAGTTTAATTTCTTTCAAGGATGCGACACGACGATTTTGAAGAAAATAGCCTCACCCTAAACTAGCCTTTAAATGGAACATTTTTCGAAAATTTTGATTTTCTTGAAAATGGCTCCAACGATTTTTATTAAAATGTCGTATGTTTAAGATATTTTAATGACAAATGAAATGTATATCTTGAATTTTCTGGCTATAGCCCCTGTAGTCGTATTTACTCTGGACGACTTTTGCATAACTGGTAAACCGTTAGAGTGAGTGAGTGAGTGGTTAGGGTTTAAGGGCCCGTCGACAGCTAGGTCATTAGAGCCCCTAAACCGTTAGAGATAGACCAAATCATACTATACAAAAAATGTAGATCTTGATAAAATACACAATTTATGTCTCGATAAATTTGCTTGTTGAGTGAACCATTAGGGAAATATTCCTTGTTATGTGTGTGAGTTTCGGAAAACTTAGAACTTTCGTGAAATGGATCATCGTTGTTCATTTTTTTATATGTTACGTGTGCAAAGAGAACGGGATCTCAAAGCTTTAAAAGATTTGATTATCGCACAAAGCCTGCTGTATTCCAATATTCCCCTTGCACCTACAAGGAAATAAGCAATTAGATAATTTGTACAAATGTTTATCTCAACTAACACGAAGAAGATATAGGAATAAGAGTTTGTAAGAATGGTTAGTACAAGAGTAGAGAAAGTCATGTGAGTGCAGCACATCAGATCTTTTATTGTAGCATTTAGTTTATGATGTACGATAATTTTGAATCCAAATCTATAATTTTCAGTGCTGGTACGATAATTTTACTTTTAAAGATTGGCAACCCTGGTTCTGCAATACTACTTTTCTCAAATGGAAGGTCATTGTTCACTTTTGTATGTTTTGGCCGTGTAAAGGGTACGGAATTTCAAAGGCTGCGCATAGCAACCAGCTCTTAAAACATTTGCCTATCGCTCAAAGGCCACATTCCCATATTCCCTATAAAAATTAGTAATAAGATAATTTGTACAAATGTTTATCTCGACTAACATGAAGAAAATATAGGAATAAGAGTTTGTAAGAATGGTTAGTACAAGAGTAGAGAAAGTCATGTGAGTGCAGCACATCATATTTTTCCCCAAAATGTTTATAGTTTCTTTGCTAGGTCGATATTTGTGGTAGAAGCCTCGATGTGGCTGCAATGTAGCAGAGCTGATATCGACAGTAGCCAAAGCCTATGGCATCAAGTCTTCTACCAAATATTCTTCACATATATACACAGAGTGGGACGACGGAATTCCCTAGCGACTTTAATACCATCTTGAATTATTGATTCCCGTCCATCAAACTGCTGCTGAGCGAAAAAGCCCCTCTCCCGTCCCGCGCCGCGCAGAGCGGGTTTTATACTTCTCGTTCGTTCGTTCTCCCTACATCAAATCCTGATGACGCAGTAAATGAAATACTGTATCTCCTCTTTCCTAATTCATTCGGAGGTCAGCCAGTTTACTATGCTGCAGTTAAATTGTGCAATCAGCCATTATAGAAGAATTGCATAAGGGACCTTTTTTGTGTTTGCCCCTCCGGTTGAGTAAGAAATAGTAGGGGAATAATATATCGGAAATGTAAGTTCATTCGTAGCAGATGGCGTAAGAGAGATACCTACGCCTGAAATATGATACCGCATGAGAGGATCAAGTTTGCCAACCGCAGCACCGCATTCCTTCCTGTGCGAAAGTACAAACCCGATATGTTGCATTTGTCACCAGTGGCGTGACCTCAACATTTAGCAAAGGAATGCATCATCACACATAAATATACATTATACTTCAAGAGCCCGTGACTGTCAGAGCTTCCCTATTGTAAAAATCTGATGTGTTGCACTCACATGACTTTCTCTACTCTTGTACTAACCATTCTTACAAACTCTTATTCCTATATCTTCTTTCTTGATAGTTGAGATACACATTTGTACAAATTATCTTATTGCTTATTTCCTTGTAGGTGCAAGGGGAATGTTAGAATACAGTAGGCTTTGTGCGACAGTCAAATGTTTCAGATTCTGTTGTCTTTGCACACTTAACATATAAAAAAATGAACAACGATGATCCATTTCACGAAAGTTCTAAGTTTTCCGAAACTCACACACATAACAAGGAATATCTCCGAAATGGTTCACCCTACAAGAAAATTTATTGAGACATAAATTGTGTATTTTAGCAAGATCTACATGTTTTGTATAGTATAATTTAATCTATGTCTAACGGTTTACCAGTTATGCAAAAGTCGTCCAGAGTAAATACGACTACAGGAGCTATAGCCAGAAAATTCAAGATATACATTTCATTTGCCATCAAAATATCTTAAACATATGGCATATCAATCAAAATCGTTAGTCATTTTCAAGAAATTCAAAATTTTTCGAAAATTTTTCCATGTAAAGGGTAGTTTAGGGTGGGGCTATTTTCTTCAAAATCTTCGTGTCACATCCTTGAAAGACATTAAACTTAAATACCAACTTTGGCTTTTAACCGACTTTTCGTTTTTGAGTTATGTTGTCCACAGACTGACACACATACACACACACACACACACACACACACACACACACACACATACACACACACACACACACACACGCACGCGCGCGCGGAACTTTTTCTAAAAATGTTTTTTTATTCAGGGGGTCTCAAAACATATTTCCAGTGAAATTTCGACATCGAATTTTTGAGTGGAATACAATACTTCCCCTACTTACCAATAGAGAAAGTAAAAGTGAATAATGATATTCTAATTGAAAAAAGTTCGTTTTCCAAAACTCACACAAATAACAAGGAATATCTCAGAAATGGTTCACTCCACAAAAAAATGTATTTTGATAAAATAATACGAGTGTATAGAAAATGTGGTATAAAATGTTCTGTACCTGTATCGCCTTCACTGGTTGCAAGGATTAAATATTGTGAACTTTGAGTCAAGAAAAACTTATTGCCATCGCATGTTGCAGAATTGTACTCTGTTCATGAATTTCTTAGCATACACTTCGGTATGTGAGTCAGGGATTATTGCGAGTTTCATAATACTCACAAGTTGACCTATCAAAACCTCCATGAAATATGGCAGTACAGATATTAGTAGAGGTTCTAACTAAAGGTTCGGGGTAAAACCATTCATTACCTTGTGGGTTCCTATTTGTTTTCTCCGCGTCTGAATGCAGAGATGAATCACAATTTCTCACAAACGAGTTACATTGCTGAAGCATGTGCATCTGTATGTCATCATTAGGGCCCGGATTCTTAGTTTTTTAACTATTTTATTCCTTGATAGTTAACTGCAGTGGTTTAATTTTATTATCTGTTTCATGATCATCGGAGCCAAATACTTGAATCTTATAAAACCTAAAAAAGAGACTTTCAAACCTAAAAGAGGCTAAATCTCCTATTTGTTTTAAAATGGAGAAGAAACATTTTAAAATGGGCAAATGAAATGTTTATGAAATTATGAATAGACTTTGACTGTTACATCTTTGCTACGTCTTTTCGCTTATGTATGCTTAGAGGAGTATTGAAAACAATGCAAGAGGCAAGTGACTTGCATTTTGCTGTGTGGGACCAAGCTCAGTATTGTTGCAAGCAAGCAATGTGGGGATTGTTGTCGAGGGGAAAGGGGCATTAGCAGAACCCGCCATAAACTCAAACCAATCAGTTTAAAAACAGTATCCGTTGTGTTCAGTCGACTATCGTGTTATGTTAATGCATACAATTACTACATCGTTAGAAGTCAATTTTCCTTAAATTAAGCAGGTAATTTAGGAGCCAGTGTCATGCATAAAGTCAGTTCATCTCGAAGGAGGTTGATTCGTCAGTGAATAGGTAACGATCCGAACTTCACCACAAAGTAATATTTTGCCAAATCTACCACAAGCGAAGGAAACAATGCCCACAGACAACAAAAGCTTGAACAAATATGAACACCTTCTATACTGCACAGATAAAGTCGCATTAAGCGGCTAGGTGCTGTGCAGATAAACATACCGTAAGGGATAACCTGTGCAACCTGTTTTCGAATGCTGGAATGTAGGTAAGGATTAAGCACCTGTTATAATGCACATAGCGTATAAACTATAATTTTATTTACGTATTTTCCAGGTGCCCTCTGGCCAAAAATGGCATTTTGAGCAGCACAAAGGATCTACAGGTCATATCAACAACATTGCTATAAAAAAGAGCACAATTAATAATAAAATTAATAAAAAATAGTATAAAAACTATTTTAGGAGGTTAAAGAACTAAAAAAATCTTTTTCAAGGTACAAAAATAACTAAAACGTTAATTTTAAGAACCTAAAAATCCGGGCCCTAGTCATCATACAATGTGCGTTTTACATGATGGCGCGCCAGCTCATTTCAGTCGGATAGTAGGTAATTTCTTGAATGTGGGACGGGATTTATTAGTTGCACGTTAGGCTATTTGCTTTGCTCCACCTTTATGAGTCGTGTTAAAGTCTTATTTTTTCACTAAGTGCGATGTAGATACCAATTTTACCAATTGTCCCTTCTTGCTTCGGCGTAGCCGCAGTCGTTGCGTCTAGATTCTCTTTTGCCCTCTCGGAGTCATAATGTGAGATTTGCTTTTAAATAACACATTACAATTAAATAAACACTTAAAAGTTTTATTGTGCGAGACCTATAACTATGTTTACAAAATTATGACACTGATTAATGAGTTATTTCTTGATAGTTTCACTTTCGACGTAAACTTTAGCGTTTTCTCTTTTTCGTCACTAAAACTTATTTTTCAGCGTCTCCTTAATAACATAACTTCTTAGGATTGCTGCTTATTACGTTCATTAACGTATGAATTTGGATAACAAAACGTTAATAAAATCTCGTTTCTTCGTTAATTACACAATTTGTTTAAATACAATTAATAAATTGTTACCTTGTTATATTTCATGCTTTATTAACTGATATAATATCTTATTACTTTCTCTACTGGTAAGCAGCGGAAGTATTGTATTCCACCCAAAAATTTGACGTTGAGATTTCACCGGAAATATATGTTTTGAGACCCCTGAAACCAAAAAAAAGCATTTTTAGAAAAAGGTCCCTGTGTATGTGTGTCAGACAGCATAACACAAAAACGAAAAGTCGGTTAAAAGCCAAAGTTGAAATTTAAGTTTAACGTCTTTCAAGGATGCGACACGAAGATTTTGAAGAAAATAGTCCCACCCTAAACTACCCTTTACATGGAAATGTTTTCGAAAATTTTGATTTTCTTGAAAATGGCTCTAACGATTTTGATTAAAATGCCATATGTTTAAGATATTTTTATGCCAAATAAAATGTATATTTTGAATTTTCTGGCTATAGATTATGTAGTCCTGTTTACTCTGGATGGCTTTTGAATAGCTCGTAAACCGTAACAGATAAGTTCTTAATATACAGAAAATGTAGATCTCACTAAAACACACAAGTTATGTCTCCATAAATGTTTTGTAGAGTGAACCATTTCGGAGATATTCCTTGTTATGTGTGTGAGTTTCGGAAAACTTAAAACTTTGGTGAAATGGAACATCGTTGTTCAGTTTTTGTATGTTAAGTGTGCAAAGAGAATGGAATCTCAAAGCTTTAAAAGATTTGACTATCGCACAAAGCCTACTGTATTCCCTTGCGCCTACAAGGAAATAAGCAATAACAAATTTCTGTAAATGTTTATCTCAGCTAACACGAAGAAAATAGAGGAATAATAGTTTGTAAGAATGGTTAGTATAAGAGTAGAGAAAGCCATGTGAGTGGAACACATCAGATTCCCCCCCCCCCCCCTTTTGAATACATCTGCAACATTTCGTAAACATTTTGTCTGAGAGCCTATACACAAATATCGGTCTTAAAAGATACATGCATTTCCGCTTACACAGACTGGTCGAGGGAGATTCATTGCATGGCTTTCTCGATCTCCTGATTTGAATCCAGTGGATTTCTTTGTGTCTAGTCTATGCGACCGGGTATTGATATTCTGAGACAGGATATCCACATTGGATTTGACCAAATGGGAAACACTCCAGGAATTATTAGCAACAGAGTGCGTGTCAGCGCGAAACAAGAGTTTGGTAACCTTCAATTTTTCTTCCGTTTTGATGCTAGGAGAGCGTCCCCGAAATATTTGAACACCAATAAAGAAGACAAGTTCTGTATATAATGAACGCTTTGTAAAGTCAATTTTGTATATTTATACATAGAATCGAAGAGCCCGTGACTGCCTGAACTTCCTTATTTTATAAAAGCTGAAAGTTTCTGAGCGCGTGGGCCTAACACAGGAAGGAACGATCGGCTAATAAGAACTTTGGATGATCATGGATTTGGCAGGTAACAGGTAACAGAGGTGTATAAAATAGAAACCTAAAATCGTCAAGGTATAAAGCCTAATTTCTTATATTCGCTTCAGGCTAATGTTAGACATCATATCATCCATTGCCAGACCGTTAGTATCGTGGCAACCCTTTGCCGGACACCCTTAAACTTTAATAAATTGTAATAATGCTTACATTATAGCTTAAAAGCTGAATTTTATACCGTGCGTTCCTTGGCCGGCCGGACCGCCCAACGGCGGCACCCGACCCGGCTAGGACCGGCGTGCTCACCGGCAAAGTTACCCGTAAACAACTGGCAAGTCACGGCTACGTAATACTAACAACTGTACTAACTTGCATCAGATGTTGAAATTGATGACCTTCAACGTGAACACATTACTTATATTTCCGAAAACAATTCTGGATCACTCGCAGAAGTTCGTGTTGACTGATTGCCTGTATTTCTCTCGTGATATTGTCCTTTAGTTCTTGTAACTTGTGCGGATTTAACGCGTACGCTTTATTCTTAAAGTTCCCTATAAATAAAAACCGCATGGAGATAGATCAGGGGAACGAGGGGGCCAGAATCCTGGGCTAATTATTCTGTCAACTTACCCACTTTACAACTCGTGCATAGAATTGCCTGCAGTGTGTACTATAGTGGAATCCTTCTGAAACTATAGTGCTTTACAAATGGGAAGGAGTTTATCCTTGAGCGTGTCCAGGCCGGTAACCATTCGGAGTCCTGCTGTGTTGTCATATCGCTTTCCCCTTAAGTGGGGCTTGACGCGCGCCAAGAAGTATGAAGAATGGGGGTAATGAGCTTGCAACGCTGTGCATGTAAACGTATCTCATTGGCTGCAGATCAGAACTTTTCCCATTTGAAAAGCACTATAGCCACACAATTCTTCATTTCTTGTTAATTGCGTGAAAAAAATATTTAAAATAGAATTTATATAAGCGAGTAAATCAGCTGTTATGTCGTAAATATGAGACTAATAATTCTACGAGTGGTGAGGAGCTTCATGAATAATACGGTGGTTTTCGGTAGCCCAGTAGATATCAATTGTTCTGAGTAGAAACCGACCTTGAATTCAAGATTAAACCACGCTTCATTAGTGAAGAACGTTAAAGGTGGTTTCGTCATGAACAGACTGATAAAAGGAATTGCAATAATTAACCCTACTTACAGGATCTGATGCTTGTAAGGCATGAACTTTTAGGTTTCAGAAGTTTCGTTGACGCGAAAGCTGACGTTTGGGAAATGTTAACCTCTTGTGCTAAACGTCTGAGCGATTTTTACTTATGTGGAACGTTAGAGAATAAATTGCATGCATTAAATCTGATGTGATGCAGGTAAGTAATGCAAGTTAGTACAGTTGTTAGTGTTCCGTACCGGTGAATTGCCGCGTAACTCTGGCGGTGAGCAAGCCGGTACTAGCCCAGTTCCTTGTCGCTGCGGGGCGGTCCGGCCGGTCAAGAAACGCACGTATATGTTCCTTGAGTGACAGAAGAGGTTTCCTTAAAGAAATAATGTGAAATAAAAGTCTACCGGACCTATTATTTGTCACAATATGAGTAATTCAAAACAATTGGTTAAAAGTTCAGGATTTTGAACATTTTACCATGTCTTAAGCCAATATATGTTAATACCCTTTATGTGCTCATACTTCTGTAAATGGTATGTAAGTTTCCAATGCATAAATGAATACGATTTATGGTAACTAGGGATGGGTCCTCTTACGATACTTGCATGGTATCGATATCGAACGATACTTCAGAAAATGCGCTCGGTATTTTTTCCATAATTCGGTGGTGATTCTACAATTTTTATTTTATTTTAAAATCACTATATATTTTGCCGCAAATAGTACATTTTAAAGTGGTTGCAATGACCACGTAAAAGTAGGGACGAAGATGAGATACGCTCAGGAATACCCTTCCTGGTTATCCAGTGCAAAGTGTAAACCTCACTGCAAGTCAAGCAAGAACCTCACTAATTACATGTTGAGTTGAATTTTCCAGGGATGGTAAATTGAGTCCCTTTTGAATATTATAAGGTAAATTGAGTCCGTCCTAACTTTCAAGGTAGGTAAACTGAGTCCTTCAACCCGTAACTGTGACAAAATTTCCGCTCCCACTTTGTGCAGAGTTGGGACTGCGCAACTATTTATCAGGTTGGTTTGGTTAAAAATTTTGTCATGTTAAAATCGTTCTGCAAGTCTGCTTTATGATGACTGAACGTGAAGACTTTCTACAAAAGCGTTATTTTCACTTAGTTTTATGTAAATAACACTTACACGAATTCAAGGAGCAAGTCCATCGATGAATTCCATCCTTCAATGATTTATGGAAGCGAAACTTGCAACCATCAATAAAAAGTGTTTTATTTTTCTTACTAATCATCACTTCCATACTGGAGCATTCACCATCTGTTCACAACACTGTAAGTTATACCTGCTAACTAAACACTGATATGTCTATTGACTATACATTGGTGCATTATGACATATATCCCCTGACGTAACAGCGCTGCGTTACCACCGGTATAGGCAACCATAGCGGACTCAATTTACCACATGGATTAAAAAGACTGGGACTCAACTTACCACATAGAGAATTGTAAACAACTAATTATGGACTCAATTTACCTAGCCCCAAATTTTCTGGGAAACACTTCTTGTTTGGAGATAACTTGAAATGTCAACGCAGGTAAACAGACAACTTCTTCCTGCATCCAAAAATGATCAGGTAAAATTTATTTTCCAATTTTTTTCTTTAGATTTTGGGATACCTATGTAGGGATACTCGTGTAATACTGACATACTCGTAAAAATCGACCAGTTCACAGACTTTTCTTTATTTTATTTTACATGTCAACTGCTGCAAATCCCGAGAAACTGCCAGGAATGTGGAACCTACAGTAACATTATGCAAGAAAATAATCGTGTGTCAGATTCACTGTCAGTTAACTGTTCCCAAGAAGAAATCACTGCAAATCACAACGACGATTTGTCACCTCCTCTTTCTAGTGCACTGGACTACTGGAAAACAAATGAAAAATTTCCAAAACTAAACAAATTAGCTGCTAAATATTTGTGTATTCCACCTGCAACAGTTTTCTCTGAAAGACTATTTAGCACAGTATGACTCATGTGACAGAAAAAAATAGACTTGACTTCGAAAGAGTGAGACTACTAGTATTTGTTAACAAAAACTTATAAAAGTGGACTGTTTCAAAAACGCATTTTGCTTTTAAATGTCTAATCTAGACTTTTAAAATAACCACCTACACTAATGGTTTTAAATTTTGTCTCATTAAATATGTTCACCTAATTAATTTCATTGGCATTACAGGGACATTGAGAGTGAAATTTTGGTCAAAAAGTCGAAAATTGTTTTTTACATTAAAAGGTTCCTGGAACTCCTGTGCATTTAGATCAGCTAACATTTTTCACATCCCCCACTCCATATGGTCAACTCTTCCCTTAACGTACACAGTATGTTCCTATATAAAAGCCTGTTTTTCTAAAAACTACATTTCTGCATATTCCAAAAGAAGGTCGCGCCTGAGGTTTGCTTCAAATTCAATGAAAATTTCCAAAATTATTCATAAATAGCAGATAAACAATTCTATGACTCAATATTGATGTTATCATTAACATTAATTCAAAAAACTTTTTTGTATGAAAAAAATCAATGTTTTAAGATTAAATTTTCTTTTTTATTAAAAAAATATGTACAACATAAGCAGCAAATGTATTTGAAATATCTCTTCATACAATTGTTACCCATGTATTGGAGTACCAGTTCTGCCAATATAAACCAATTTTGAAAAGTCAGTAGGCGCGTGTCACATTTTAAAGAAGTGCCTATTAAGTTCATAAAATAATTTACATATTGTAACTTTCGGTTTGGTTGTGAAGTAAAGTAGACAGATGTAGTCGAGATAAACACTTTTATTTCCGTAAACAGTAACTTTGTACACTCGTTGCAACAACAAGAAAGTCTTTTCCGATTCTCCAACAGCACGGCTCCGAATTCGTAACACAAAGAACTAACTCTTCTCCGTCGGCACAACGCTTCACATCGTCTCCCCGTCTCCGTCGGCACGACTACTCAACCTTCACATACTGACTGTTCTCCGTCGGCACTACTCAACGCTTCACATCCGTCTGACTGTCTCTTCTCACACTTTACCGCTATTTATATCTCCCAGGCACTATTCTGGAAGCTTCAGGAACGTTCACTTATTGCGGCGAGATACAAAGTAGAGAAGATTCTCGAGGTGTCTATCCTTTTCTCTCTTTCGGCAAGCGCCCCAACAATGCGGCCATGCTCTGTCTCTTTCCTTCGGCTTCTTTGCGGTAGTGCCGACAATAATGCGATGGGTGACACCGCTGTTGTAGGCAATTAGATGCGGCGGGCGCGGTGACACTGCTCCCTCCTCAGAGCTGGTCGTCCCGACCAGCACTATCACTGCGGCATCTCCCTTGCGCCCCGGTGGACTAACCCATCGAACCTCTTCTCCAGGAGGCATGATCCTAGGTATCGCGGTTGGATAGTGTCCCTTGGTCCGGGTAGGACGATGTATGCCATCCTGCTTCGAAATTCTGCAACAGTACCGCCGGTCTTGACGGTCCCTCGTCCAGTTGCCCTTCTTCCTGGTGTGTTGACGGGCCATCCTGCGCACTTGGAAACGGCTCGCTAGGTACCATGTCCGCCGACCTCTCTGGCGCACCTTCGCAGCCACCTTGTTTCCGATGGGTCCGGCAACAAACCCCACCACATCCGCGCGAGTCGCGTCCACCGCTGCACTCGTGTTCACTCGTGCTCGGCACGGCCTCTCCTGTATCCTGCCGTCCAAGATGATGTCCACCATTCTTCCGTTCACGGCACTATGTGTCAGGTGATTGGATGGCTCTGACGGTCCCCCCATGTCACACGCCAAGTCGGTTCTCACGTGTTGCTCGTTTGCTTGTGCGCTTCCCTGCTGATCGTCTTCCACGTCATATCCTGTTTGGTTACGTACCCGACACACTCCTCCAGAGGATCCTCGATGACGTCCCTGAACTGCCCCTTTGTCTTCCCCGAGACGTACACTTTCGTTATCTGAAACGGGCGCAACTGTCGCCTCGGCCACTAGGTGCTCCCTCCCCGGGTCTGTGCTATTCCGTCTGCCCCTGGCATCCAGTACTTTGACGCTCTCGTCAACTCTTACTACCAGGGCGCCAAGACGTTCCCCGTCGTCCTCCACGACGTCCACGTGCTGGCAGAGGTCTTCCACCTTTTCGCCGAGTTCTTCCACGTCTTCCGTCACGCCAATCAGTTCGCCGAGTTGTTCCACGCCTTCCGTCACGCCAATCAGTTCGCCGAGTTCTTCCACGTCTTCCGTCACGCCAATCAGTTCGCCGTCAATTTTCGCCGATAGCTCCGTCTTCATCTCTTTCAGCTCGGCAGCGAGGTTGTCGTTTGCCGCCTTCATTTCTGTAGCGAGGTTGTCGTTTGTCGTCTTCATGTCTTTCAGTTCAGCAGCGAGGTTGTCGTTTGCCGTCTTCATTTCTTCTTTCAGCTCGGCAGCGAGGTTGTTGTTTGTCGTTTCCATTTTGGCAGCGAGGTTGTGGTTTGACGTTTCCATTTTGGCAGTGAGGTTGTCGTTTGCCGTCTTCATTTCAGCCATTTCCGTCTTCATTTCGGCGAATAATTCTTTCATCATTGCTATCATCCTGGTTTCCGAATCTCCCTCCATCTTGGTTCTAACGTTGCAACTTCTGACGATGTAATGAAACTAGAAGCAATTCGACGAATCCCACTTCTGACACCAGTGTAACTTTCGGTTTGGTTGTGAAGTAAAGTAGACAGATGTAGTCGAGATAAACACTTTTATTTCGGTAAACAGTAACTTTGTACACTCGTTGCAACAACAAGAAAGTCTTTTCCGATTCTCCAACAGCACGGCTCCGAATTCGTAACACAAAGAACTAACTCTTCTCCGTCGGCACAACGCTTCACATCGTCTCCCCGTCTCCGTCGGCACGACTACTCAACCTTCACATACTGACTGTTCTCCGTCGGCACTACTCAACGCTTCACATCCGTCTGACTGTCTCTTCTCACACTTTACCGCTATTTATATCCCCCAGGCACTATTCTGGAAGCTTCAGGAACGTTCACTTATTGCGGCGAGATACAAAGTAGAGAAGATTCTCGAGGTGTCTATCCTTTTCTCTCTTTCGGCAAGCGCCCCAACAATGCGGCCATGCTCTGTCTCTTTCCTTCGGCTTCTTTGCGGTAGTGCCGACAATAATGCGATGGGTGACACCGCTGTTGTAGGCAATTAGATGCGGCGGGCGCGGTGACACTATCATAAACGAATTATCCAATTTTAATGAAATTTGGTGTACATTCTGTTCTCATATAAATACAGACACAGTAAAAGTTTCAAAAAAAATCTATTAAGAAATGTGGAACTTTCAAATTTCACTCTCAGTGTCTCTTACAAAGTTCTCCCAACATTCTATTTTGTAATGAAGCTAGAAGTAAACATGACGGTATCGAGTATTGAAGTATTGGGTATCGTGGAGGATATCACTATCGATATTGAGTATTGAGTATCGAGAAAAACTTGTATCGACCCGTCTCTAATGATAACATTAGAGCACAAAATTCCTGGTCCTATCCCTTATCATAGGATCGCTAAGAATACAATTCTTGAGGAACTACAAGAGGGGGGTTATGAGGAGCAAGTTAACGGAACGAGCAGTGACAAAGTCATTCTTGCACATCCCAAATCTGACCGCGTCATAACTGAACCTGGGGAAACTAGAGACTAGCTCTAGCACGTCAAAATAAAACGGAACTCCAACTGTATGTGGATAGTGACGTTACAACAGCTATCATAGACCTGGAAAACCACAGACAACTACTAAAATATCTGTGTTGCTTCACATGATTGTTGGCTATACCACCTATTCTTACACACACACACGCACACAATAAAGCCATGTTTCTATCTGCTCTATTTTGATCAAGATAAACATTTGCAGAGATGCCTATACCTACCAATTGGGCCTCGATACTTCGACACTATCGATGTATGTCTAGAACTTCCGATGTTTTCAAATTTTTAACTTTTGGAATATTGAAAATCGTTGCGTTTAACTTTATACTAGATAAGGAATTAAAGTCGCAGAGAGTTCATGTTATTAGGGAGTATTCGCACCCTGTTCAGAAATCTGCGTCAAACGTTATTCTGACGTCATTAATTCTACATCCAATCAGAAGCCTAAATAACACAGAACTTAACCGAACGGCGATAATATTTATTCTGCGAGAATAACGTGGGCAATAACCAAGTGCACTAATCGTCTAAAAATATTATGTGTACTACAAGACTATAATTTACAATTATATATATATATAGGTGGAGGGATATTATCAAGAAAGTTTGCAAGGTCACACACAAAAAAGTTTTTGGTTTTTGTTGCAATTGTAAAAAAATCTGATGTGTTGCACTCACATGACTTTCTCTACTCTTGTACAAACCATTCTTACAAACTCTTATTCCTATATCTTCTTCGTGTTAGTTAAAATAAACATTTGTACAAATTATCTTATTGCTTATTTCCTTGTAGGTACAAGGGGAATATTGGAATACAGTAGGCTTTGTGCGATAGTCAAATCTTTTAAAGCTTTGAGATTCCGTTCTCTTTGTACACGTAACATATAAAAAAATGAACAACGATGATCCATTTCACGAAAGTTCTAAGTTTTCCGAAACTCACACACATAACAAGGAATATCTCCGAAATGGTTCACCCTACAAGAAAATTTATTGAGACATAAATTGTGTATTTTAAGCAAGATCTACATTTTTTGTATAGTATAATTTGGTCTATCTCTAACGGTTTACCAGTTATGCAAAAGTCGTCCAGATTAAATACGACTACAGGGGCTATAGCCAGAAAATTCAAGATATACATTTCATTTTTCATAAAAATATCTCAAACATATGACATTTTAATAAAAATCGTTAGAGCCATTTTCAAGAAAATCAAAATTTTCGAAAAATTTTCCATGTAAAGGGTAGTTTAGGGTGGGGCTACTTTCTTAAAAATCTTTTTGTTGCATCCTTGAAAGACAGTAAGCTTAAATATCAACTTTGGTTTTTAACCTACTTTTCGTTTTTGACTTATGCTGTCCACAGACTGACAGACACACAGACACACATGGACCTTTTTCTAAAAATGCTTTTTTTTTTTTTTTTTTTTTTTTTTTTTTTGCCTCTAGGGGGTCTCAAAACATTCATTTCCGGTGAAATCTCGGCATCGAATGTTTGAGTGGAATACATACTTACCAGTAGAGAAAGTAAAAATATGACTTTTGTTTCTTCACCTATATCGGTTATAGGACAATTTAAAGACAGTTATGGCATATTTTCAGGGACTAAAATACTAGATTAATATAAAACAGGGCTTAAACTTTCAAAATCAGATAAAAACACAAAATTAATGTTTTTGACCCAAATCGGTTTCCGTACGGTGCTTATGAATTAGTATAACTTTGAATTTAAAATAGAATTATGAAGCATATTCCGTGTGTTATTATTATTTTTAGGACACGTTGTTTGTGTGTAGGATTAGCAGATACACTCACTTTGTAACAAAGTAAGCCGTAATGTAGTTATCAAATCTTCAGGAGCTTATTTCCCAATGAAATGCTTCCTCAGTTACGATAATTTGACCATTTTAAAAGCGTAACGCACAAAACGTTGTGTTTTGGGTATATTGGGTTTAAAGATGTTTTATTTGAAGCATTAGTGGCATGTCATGGTGACAGTTTAGTTGTCATTATAAAGCACATTGTTAGAAAGGAACCCCTACCAGGATCGGATGACCTCCCTCATCAGCGCCCAATTTGTCTTGTGAACCCCCTCCTGCGATGGTTCATTCCCTCCCTCTCAGGGATGTGATGGGTACTAGTGTTAACTGCCTTGTGAGTCAACACAGGAACAAGTGAGCATCATAACCTAAACATGCTCATTCTGGGTATTTCTGTATCAGGTAGCCATTGTCATTTTGCATGCCAAGAACCATAAGTCTTCCCAAGCATTCGACATCTGATAAGTAACTTTCATTTCGTGTTTAGTCAATTTTTACTTTCTCTACTGGTAAGTAGGGGAAGTATTGTATTCCACCTAAAAATTCGAAGTCGAGATTTCACCGGAAATACATGTTTTGAGGCCCCCTGAATTCAAAAAAAGCATTTTTAAAAAAAGGTCCGTGTGTGTGTCTGTGTGTCTGTGTGTCTGTGTGTGTGTCTGTCAGTCTGTCAGTCTGTCAGTCTGTCAGTCTGTGGACAGCATAGCTCAAAAACCAAAAGTCGGTTAAAAACCAAAGTTGGTATTTAAGTTTAATGTCTTTCAAGGATGCGACACGAAGATTTTGAAGAAAATAGCCCCACCCTAAACTACCCTTTACATGGAAAATTTTTCGAAAATTTTGATTTTCTTGAAAATGGCTCTAACGATTTTGATTAAAATGTCATATGTTTGAGATATTTGTATGACAAATGAAATGTATATCTTGAATTTTCTGGCTATAGCCCCTGTAGTCGTATTTACTCTGGACGACTTTTGCATAACTGGTAAACCGTTAGAGATAGACCAAATAATACTATACAAGAAATGTAGATCTTGCTAAAATACACAATTTATGTCGCAATAAATTTTCTTGTAGGGTGAACCATTTCGGAGATATACCTTGTTATGTGTGTGAGTTTCGGAAAACTTGGAATTTTCGTGAAATGGGTCATCGTTGTTCATTTTTTTATATGTTACGTGTACAAAGAGAACGGAATGTCAAAGCGTTAAAAGATTTGACTATCGCGCAAAGCCTACTGTATTCCAATATTCCCCTTGCACCTACAAGGAAATAAGCAATAAGATAATTTGTACAAATGTTTATTTTAACTAACACGAAGAAGATATAAGAATAAGGGTTTGTAAGAATGGTTAGTACAAGAGTAGAGAAAGTCATGTGAGTGCAACACATCAGATTTTTATAAAACTTGAAAAAACGCGTAAAAAGCAATAATAAATTAAAATTGCTTTTCCATATCTTATTTAACATTAAGAAAAAATCTGATTTGTTGCACTCACATTACTTTCTCTACTCTTGTACTAACCATTCTTACAAACTCTTATTCCTATATCTTCTTCGTATTAGTTGAGATTAACATTTGTACAAATTATCTTATTGCTTATGTCCTTGTAGGTGCAAGGGGATTATGGGAATACAGTAGGCTTTGTGCGATAGTCAAATCTTTTAAAGCTTTAAAATTTCGTTCTCTTTGCATAGTTATCATACAAAAATGAATAATGATCTTCCATTTGACAGAGGTATAAGTTTCCCAAAATTAACACAAATAACAAGGCATATCTCCGAAATGGTTCGCTCTACAAAAAACATTCATTTGGACGTAAATTGTGTGTTTTAGCAAGATCTGCATTTTTTTGTATGATAAGATTTTGTCTATCTCTTACTGCTTATGAGTTATTCAAAAGTTATCCAGAGCAAATACGACTACAGGGGATATAGCCAGAAAATTCAAGATATAGATTTCATTTGTCATCAAAATATCTCAAACATATGGCATTTTAACCAAAATCATTAGAGCCATTTTCAAGAAAATAAAAAATTTCGAAAAATTTTCCATGCAAAGCATAGTTTACGGTGGAGCAATTTCTTCAAAATCTTCGTGCCGCATCCTTGAAAGACCTTAACCTTAAACACCAACTTTGACTTTTAACCCACTTTTCGTTTTTGAGTTATGCTGTCCACAGACACACACACGGACCTTTTTCTAAAAATGCTTTTTTTTTTTTTTTGGATTCACAGGGCCTCAAAACATATATTTCCGGTGAAATCACAACATCGAATTTTTGGGTGGAATACAATACTTCTACTTTACTGTACGTACTAAAGTAAAAATGAATTCTCTATGTGAACAAACGAAAAGCTACATCTAAATTATATGAGCAAAGCCTTCTTATCCACTCTTTTGTTAATGAATTTTGCAATAGATTCTTCACTTGAGGTAGCACATTTTTGGTTTCTAGGTCATTTATTTATGTAGCAGAATTGAACCTTTCAACTTTTAATAGCTATTATCAAGCAGTACAATTTTATAAAAATAAGCGACATACTATTGAAGAAGCTGCGGATCTAGCATGTGCATCACTTTTACCACGAAATCCAAACAAAGACATATTGAAGCTTATAATGGTTTCCGAAAGTGCTGCTTTGATAAAAACGTTAACAGTTAGACCAGTGAGACAGTTTTATTGGCATATTTTCATGAGTAATCTAAAATATATACATCTCCAGCGAGCTTATAGTGCGATTATTCTATGTGGTGTGACGTCATTTCCTACTAAGACCGTAAGTATTAAAGAGCAGTTCAGCTTGTAACGTAAGTATTAAAAACCAGTTTTAGCCTATGATAATTGACTAATGAATTGTATATTTAGCTTACACTTCCAAATATGTGTTCGAAATGATGCACTTACGTATCAAGTATTGCAAAAAAAAAAAAAAATTGCTTTAAGTTGTAACTTGTAATGACCACCATCTTAAAAAGCACTTCTTTTTCCTATTTATTTTTCGTCGCTTTAACTACATCCCGATGGATCTGCTAGAAATACCTCGGGAAACTGTGTGATGGACAGTTAACCTTCCAAGTGTCATTCCTGTACTATACCGTCTTGTTTAGTCACTTGTACATGGAGGCCTTAGTACTAGGTAACTGTATCTAGCTTCCATACGTTGCCGGCAGAAGGCAGCATCGATACGTGTCGTCAGAGACCTTAGTGCTAGTCAACTGCTCCTTTGTTTCTATACGTTATAGCAGATGGCAGCTTCGACACGTATCCATATAGGTTTTATGTTTTCCTCTAGCTCTGGTGTGTTACACCCTGCTTCAAAAATAACATTTCTTTCTTTCCCGGGACAATAAATATTACGCGAAGCAGCAATTCATTATATGTTATACACTATATTACCGCCTAAAACAATTATGATCATACATTCAATAATATCACTAATGAATTATGTATTTTGAAGACCAAGAAGCCATAAAATATAATATTGTAGCAACAGTGGCATTGCTTACAGTTCAACTATTACCCTTGAAGGGGAAATAGTCTCGTGTAGACCACCATTACACTTATCCCAGCTACCCTAGCCTCTCAGACTGAACAAGCACCACTATTGGGGTTATCACTACACATATATCGCTGGTCTGCCTGAATGACAAACGCAGCTCCGCGGTAGCCAATCCGCTTCAATTTAACACCACGTTGCTTGGAAGAAGTGAGAATAAGGGTATACACCATGGTGTGCTGAACGGCATACCTGTTGTAGACAATAATTTTGAACCGCTGCTCTTATTCTATTTGCATTTTAAGAACGTACGTTGGCACGTTCACGGACAAAGATATTCTCCTGAGTCAACGATAGTACTTCTCTGGTCATAGCGCTTATCCTGTTTACGCTGGGCGAGCGCGCGTCTTATCATGTTTACTGTTCCCAATGCCCAGCGTCAACGTTTCCATAACCTTGCACAATAGCCACTGCTTATTCTTTGCCTATGTTTATTTTCTCTGCTACGTAAAGTAGAGCAAGTATTGTATTCCACCCAAAAATTCGATGTCGAGATTTCAGCGGAAATATATGTTTTGAGGTGCCCTGAATCCAAAAAAAAACCATTTTTAGAAAAAGGTCCGTGCGCGCTTGTGTGTCAGTCTGTGTGTCTGTCAGTCTGTCTGTGGACAGCATAACTCAATAAGGAAAAGTCAATTAAAAGGCACAGTTGGTATTTAAGTTTAATATCTTTCAAGGATGCGACACGAAGATTTTGAAGAAAATAGCCCCACCCTAAACTACCCTCTATATGGAAAAATGTTCGAAAATTTTTATTTTCTTGAAAATGGCTAACGAGTTTGATTAAATTGTCATATGTTTAAGACATTGGTATGACAAATGAAATGTATATTTTGAATTTTCTGGCTATAGCCTATGTAATCCTGTTTACTCTGCTTGACTTTTAAATAACTCGTAAACCGTAAGAGAAACAAATTCTTAATATACAAAAATGTAGATCTTGCTAAAACACACAATTTATGCCTGAATAAATTTTCTTGTAGAGTGAACCATTTCGGAGATATACCTTGTTATGTGTGTCAGTTTCGGGAAACAAAACTTTCGTGCAATGGAACATCGTTGTTCATTTTTTATATGTTAAGTGTGCAAAGAGAACGGGATCTCAAAGCTTTAAAACATTTGACAATCGCTCAAAGCCTACTGTATTCTAACATTTCCCTTTCACCTACAAGGAAATAAGCAGTAATATAATTTCTGTAAATGTTTATCTCAACTAATACGAAAAAGATAGAGGAATAAGAGTTTGTAGGAATGGTTAATACAAGAGTAGAGAAAGTCATGTGAGTGCAACACATCAGATAATGTTTAGATAGAATGCAATACTACATACGTGGTAGATAAAATTAAAATCTATTTTGGATTCAGGAGAACTCCAGTGAAATTTCATTGTTCGGTTTGTAGTCTCAACTCTGCCTAAGAGAAAAGTAGATAAATCAAACAACAAAGCACTAAAGAAGCGGAAGAGGAATAAGGTGTCGGTATATTTTCTACTAACAATACCTAAACCCCTTGGAAGTATATGGTATAATTGCAACAGGTGTTAAAAATAAATTATAAATGCAGTTGTATGAAATAAAGAAGCCTGTAGGGTTTAGCGAGTGCATCCAAAAGCGAGTCTTTCATTTTGCAGTTGGTTGTCTGTTATTGCTAATATCTGCTATCCATTACAGTGGGTACATTAATATAGCACGCAGGATTATTCCAAATCCCTCTGCTGTTGGCGGGATCGAACGAGGGATATAAAGTCCATGGTATGTACCCCCTTTTTTTATCTCACTTTCCATATCCATTACAGTGGTTAAAATAATGCAGCCTAACGGATTACAGCAAAATAGATATGGGGGTGAATAAATATAAATAAAGCAATGAAATATACAATTGTGCTTTCCTAATT
The DNA here is from genome assembly GCA_030765045.1 of Tenodera sinensis. Classification (NCBI taxonomy): domain Eukaryota; kingdom Metazoa; phylum Arthropoda; class Insecta; order Mantodea; family Mantidae; genus Tenodera; species Tenodera sinensis. The sequence continues at coordinate 45,831,633 of CM060974.1, forward strand.
TAATTGGTTGAATAAACTCTGTCGCCGTCCTATTTTAATGGACAGATTAAAAAAAAGGAACATTCTCTGTTCTGAGTGACAATAATTACTTCCCAGACTATAAAAATGACATTTATATCAATTACACGACTTTCTCTATTCATTATAATTTCATAACTGTTCCTCGAAGCATACAAAAGTTTATATTACTCTCAGATTTCTTTGTTACCGTGATTAATATTCGCAGAAATACTTTCGATTATTGTATAACGCAACGGCAATACGCGTTTCCGAGAATGTATTGTGGCATTTTACCAGTTCACTGTGAACTATGACTACATTTGAAGCAGCAAGTTTCCCTCGAGTTTCCTAATTTTCATACGAGCGTCTTAATTACCATTACAGTTAAGTTTCACACGACAATTTATGTTCGACCGTATACCTAATTTTATATTTGAAATATTGTAAAATGTTGTACACTCATCAGGGACAATGACCTACATACAATCAATGAATCAATCAAACGAGGAATTTGGACATGGTTTACACCATGCCCGGGCTGCTTAGGGTTTCCCCTCTTCAGCCTAGCTTGGTTTTTTGTGTTGTGTGCTTGGAGATTTTCGGCGGTGTGGCAGATTGTCGTGTATGTATGATGTGCATGTTTTATTTTAAATATTATATGTATATATGTTTTTTTTTACTTTCTCTACTGGTAAGTAGGGGAAGTATTGTATTCCACCCAAAAATTCGAAGTCGAGATTTCACCGGAAATACATGTTTTGAGGCCCCCTGAATCCAAAAAAAGCATTTTCAGAAAAAGGTCCGTGTGTCTGTCAGTCTGTCAGTCTGTGGACAGCATAGCTCAAAAACGAAAAGTCGGTTAAAAACCAAGCTTGGTATTTAAGTTTAATGTCGTTCAAGGATGTGACACAAAGATTTTGAAGAAAACAGCCCCACCCTAAACTACCCTTCACATGGAAAATGTTTCGAAAATTTTGATTTTCTTGAAAATGGCTCTAACGATTTTGATTAAAATGTCATATGTTTGAGATATTTTGATGACAAATGAAATGTATATCTTGAATTTTCTGGCTATAGCCCTGTAGTCGTATTTACTCTGGACGACTTTTGCATAACTGGTAAACCGTTAGAGATAGACCAAATTATACTATACAAAAAATGTAGATCTTGCTAAAATACACAATTTATGTCTCAATAAATTTTCTTGTAGGGTGAACCATTTCGGAGATATACCTTGTTATGTGTGTGAGTTTCGGAAAACTTGGAACTTTCGTGAAATGGGTCATCGTTGTTCATTTTTTTATATGTTACGTGTACAAAGAGAACGGAATCTCAAAGCTTTAAAAGATTTGACTATCGCACAAAGCCTACTGTATTCCAATATTCCCCTTACACCTACAAGGAAATAAGCAATAAGATAATTTGTACAAATGTTTATTTTAACTAACACGAAGAACATATAGGAATAAGAGTTTGTAAGAATGGTTAGTATAAGAGTAGAGAAAGTCATGTGAGTGCAACACACCAGATTTTTTATTTTTGCTTTGTTTTTCTTTGTTTGTTTTTTTTTTGTTTTGTTTTTGGTTTTTTTTGTATGTTTGGTTTTTTTTATAAATATGTATTTTGTGTTTTTTTGTTGTTGTTTTTTAATATTATTATTATTAATAAATAATAATATGATCTACATATTGCATCAGCTGATATATATTCGGAGTACATCAGTTGTGCTTGCGGTCAGTTTTTGCACTTCAGCATTTCCTTCCCATTTTGTAGATACTTAGGACTCTCCGACATTTCAACGTTATGGTTAAAAATGCAGTTTAAGTATCGTAACAATAAATTGGCACTCGTCAGAGAGTAAAAGCTTATATTTTAACAGTGCATCTCCAAGCCACTCCACGCTGTGTCTGTCTGTTGTAAATTTAAACCCGTTCACTGCAATCAAATCACTTCCTTTCACACTTAACATATGTTCAATTTGGTCCATGTCGTATGACGATCGCGCGAGGAATGCTCACAGAGGCTGACAGATATTTTCAATAGCGAAAACAAGCGAGAGACGTCAAGCGAACATAGTTGGCAACTGTTTAGTGACGCAAGCTCCAAATACTGACCTACTTCTGCATACAGTTCAAGTAAGAAACGAGTACTGTGCCCAGGACAAGAAGGCAAGTCCTAGGAATGTGTAGCGTAATCATTTTGTGCTTCCCGCACGGTGTTTATGCCTAGTTTCCGAGTATGACAAGGATGCTAGGCTCGTTTAAAATACACAATGTCACATAACACACCGATAGCTAGAAATATGCACTCTCATACACCCATTTCCTAGTAAACAGATCCGCTACCGGAGTAGATACACAGTTCAAGCCCCCTCTGCCCTTCATTCCCCTCTTGCCTTCTTGTCGTGGGCATACAGTACTATGTCTTTTATGTCTTATTTCTTCTTTGTCTAACAAACACCGATGTGTTCCGTTCCTCTTCAAGGGGTTTGGATTTTTTTTAACGACGCTGTCAATTGCTAGGATCACACCAGTATTGCCGGTGTGCCGGAATTTTGTCCCGCAGGAGTTCTTTTACATGCCAGTCAATCTACTGACACGGAGCTTTCGTTTTAAGCACACTTAAAAACCATCAGCCTGGGTCGGATTTGAACCCGCGACCTTGGGATTAGTAGGCCAGCGTCTAACCACTGAGCCACCCAGACCGACAAGGGGAGGGGGAGGGGTTTGGAGCGCAATTAATGTAATTACTTGAGTTTGGAGCGCAACTGATGTTACACCTAGGTCTGTTAAAGGGGTTTCGGAGCGCAAGTGATGAATTCCGAGCGCAACTGTTCTAGACCCCTGATATTTGGAGTTCTGCGCACGCGCTAAGCGTACGTCACAGCTACATGATGAAAGTGATAACTTTGGAATGCTGCTTAGCATTAAAAATACAAGGCAAATTTAATATATTGGTTTTCAGACGAAACTTTATTTATTGTACAATTAGTGAAGTTAATTTGCTGTACTGTGCTTAGTGTAATATTCTTGGAAGCTGATGCTGTATTGAGGTTAATTTGTGTGTTTTGTGTAAATTGCATCTTACTTAGGTGGAGTAAGTTGCATCTCACTGCCAGTCCGACATTTTACCGTTTTCAAAACTCGCGCTATTTGCCTTTCGAGAATTAATCGATATTGCACTTTTCTATTGCTGCATGGGAATTCTCTGATTGGTGGAACACCTGTCCTTTAATGAAAATTGAACTGTCCAATTGGATGAAGAGCAGTCCTTTAATGAAAGTTTGACTTAAGGAGGTCCATAAAGGATCGTTACCAGACTGTTAATTAAATTTGGATATGGTCTCACACACACACACACACACACACACACACACACACACACACACACACACACACACACACACACACACACACACACACACATACACATGGATGTTTTTCTAAAAATGGTTTCCAGGATTCAGGGGGGGCTTAAAAGATATCTTACAGGTGAAATCTCCGAATCGAATTTTTGGGTGGAATACAATACTTTGTCTACTCAGAGAAAGTAAGAAAGTAAGAATGTATAATTTCCCATTTGAGAAAACTACAATTTTCTGTGTAGTAAGATTTTGTATATCTCTTATGGTTTGCCAATTATGCAAAGGTCATTCAGAATGATTGAGTGAATGAAGGGTTTAAGGGCCCGTCAACAACTAGGTCATTTGCGCCTTTGAAAATTAAGAGGACTACAACATTCCCAGCAAATTCATTATATTAATTTCGTTTGGCATAAATGGAAGACTGGAGCAGATATCTATTATGAGTCTACTGACGAATACAAAAGCATTATTCTAAGTAAATACGCCACTGTCTTTCACGCAGAGGTACCTACTTGGTATGTACACCACTGCTGGAAAAAGGACTTGCAGGAAACAATGTCGTTATAAGTTCCGAGGGCCAGGCTGCACTTAAAGCTCTCAGTTCCCATTATTAGTGTGGGAATGTTATCACAACATATTAAATCTTTCATCCCGTAACAAGATAGAGTTAAGGTGGGCACCCGATCACACGGGTATTGCAGGAAATGAACTTCCTCATGTCCTAGCAAACAAATGAGCATCTCTTCCCACACAGGGCGAGAAGTTTTTTGTGGAATAAGCATCTTACAAGCCAAAATACGCAGTACAAATTTTGTTCGTAATGAAACACAATATCAACTATGTTAAGTAGATTCTCCGGGTTTGTGGGCCGTGGTCGAGTTGGATTACCTTCCTCCGACGTTTCGCTGGAAACTGCGTCCAGCATCTTCAGGGTCAACCTCTGTTATTAGCGGCTGCACATAAATTTAAGTTCACTACAAACTTTCATATTCATCTTTGTTTGTTATTAGTGTCCATGGTAACAAATTTTCACGATCGCTCGCTCTCATGATTACCAACATGAGATTATCGATCTCAAAATGCCGGCAAATGGGACGTCTCTGATCATGGTATAAAGGAGAAAGCTTTCCGTGTCTCGGGTTTTCTTCTCCCTCTTATTAGAGCCGGGAGCCAAGTTTTGCTTATCTGCTGTCTCTCTTCTTTTCGATTGTAGGAGTTTTTATGCATAAAAATCTCTATCGCTTCCCGAGTCAAGCGAGCCTGGTAGTGGCTTGTCCTTGAGAGTACCTCCGTGTCTTTGTAATTCAAGTCGTGGCCGAACAATAGAGAGTGTTCTGCCACCGCTGACTTGTCCGTCTGCCCCAACCGGCTATGTCTTTCATGTTCTTTTAGTCGAGTGCTGATACTCCGCATGGTGGTGCCTATATATACTTGTCCACAGCTACATGGTATTTTGTAAACACCGGCTGTGCAGTGTGTATGTCTTTTATCCTTAACGGAGTTAAATAAATCTTTGACTTTCTTTGTTGGCCTATAAATGGTCCTAATGTTGTACTGTTGCAGCAGTCTTCCTATTCGGTCTGTTACCTTATGGATATATGGTAAATAGATGGTACTCAGGGTTTGCTTCCTCCGGTCTTTTTGGACTGACGGGTATCTCGGATGGAGAGCTCTTGTAATTTCCTTGTGTGTATAACCGTTGCTGATGAGGGCCTTGTTAAGATGTCGGATTTCTTTATTCGGGTTTTGTGGCTCACAAATCTTCTTGGCCCGTTCGGAAAGGGTTTTGATTATGCCCAATTTTTGTCTTGGATGATGGTTCGAGGTTTTATGGAGGTACCCATCAGTATGAGTAGGTTTGCGATAAACTGTGTGACCCAGACGTGAATCAGCTTCTCTTGTCACTAGGACATCCAGGAAAGGAAGACTGTTGTCTGTTTCCTTTTCCATGGTGAACTGTATGGCACGGTTTTGGCTATTTAGATGATGAAAAAAGGCTTCTAGTTTTTCCTTCCCATGGCTCCAAATAATGAAGGTGTCGTCCACATACCTAAGCCAGGTTTTTGGTTTATATGTAGTGCTTCTCAGCACTTATAAAACACAATATCATTTAACATACCCTGTGTGTTTTAACGAGATCTAAATTTCTTATACAGTAAGATTTTGGTCCATCTTTTACGGTTTACCAGTTATGCAAAAGCTCTCAAGAGTAAACAGGACTACCTGTTATAGCTATAGCCAGAAAATTGAAAATGTACATTTCATTTGCCATAAAATATCTTAAACTCATTGCATTTTAATCAAAATCGTTACAGCTATTTTTGAGAAAATCAAACTTTTCGAATAACTTTCCCTGTAAAGGGTAGTTTAGGGTGGAGGAATTTTCTTCTAAATCTTTGTGTCGCATCCTTGAAATATATTAAACCTAAATGCCAACGCTGAGTTCTGGGTTTTGAGTTATGCTGTCCGAAGACACACACACGCACACACACATACACACACACACAACACACACACACACACACACACACACACACATACACAGAGAGAGACAGAGAGAGAGCGAGCGAGAAATAAACAAAAACACGCGCGCGGACTTTTTTCTAAGAATTGCTTTTTTTTTATTCAGAGGGCCTCAAAACATATTTCCGGTGAAATTTCGACATTGCCAAATGCATTTCTAAGCCGATATTCTCACTCTTTAGCCGTTAACATAAATTAAAATCGTGTAAAATGCAGTAATGTTTCCTGGTTAATTTTTTTTTTTTTTTTTTTTTTTTTTTTTTGTAAATATAAAATCTTTAAATGATAACACTGGTCAGCAGAATGGAGTTGATTTTAATCATCACAAAATATAAAACCGTTATTCTTTAGTAATTTTTACTGCTGATTTCAAATATGTTTTTAGTTTTGATGTAACATGCCACATTTCATAGATATGGAGTGGTCAAAATAAATGAAATATATAGACATTTTAATGAATATTACTATGTTGGTTTACTGAAACATGTTCTGATACAAACCTCCACTTAAAACCGTAGTGTGCATGACTGTCTCTTGTATCATTTGGCTGGTATAAATCTCTGTACATCGTCCATCAACAAGCAAGCGATCATTCCAGAAATCCTGGTAACGATTTTCCATATATTCAGTGTCTTGGTGAAAACGCTCGCGGTGTTCGTCACTAACTGACACGATATTCTCTGGAAAGAAATCTATATGAGAATGAGGGATATATCTTTAATGACATTAGCCAGCCCAGTTCAGTGTAAGTGTCCAACAGGTTCTGTACTCAGGAGATTTGTGGTTTCCCAGGAAATTCGTGCAAAGCCATTTAAATGACAACCAAACCTGAAGTTCCTTTTCACTGAAGCAAGACTGAAAGGCCTCGCCGTGGAGAAGCTCCTTCCTTCAGTTTTGCATTGCTGATTTTGGGGAACTTGTCAATCAGGTACTGAAATCCAGGAGAATTTCTTCTGTTCAACAACTTTACAAAACACTTAATCAGCTGAAGTTTTATGTGAAGCGGAGGGAGGAGAACATTTTGTGTTCTGGACACTACTTGTTCCTGGTTCGTAAGTGGTCCTTAATGGTCATCCGCGTTGAACACAGTGTTCAGCAACGTATCGTGTCCCAAAAGCACAGGAAACAACAGTACTTAGTAAATCCTTCTTGATACCAATCACCACAGACATCCCACTGATGAAAATTATATTGCAATTTTCAAATCAGCACTGTCATGTTCTCATGTGTCTCCTTCAGATGAATGGAGTGTGCCTCAGGTATACTTGGCTTCTCATTCCCATTGTGTGCGAGAACAGGTTTTCAACTTCTCTTGGAACAATCTATGAAAATTCTACATTCTGCTGGGTTATAACCTTGGCACAGGTTTTGAAATAGTGCACCTAAATCACTGCAGTAAGAAAGAGAGGCCTGTGTCACAAAGAACGTATCTAACCGAAGGTTTCGTTTGTGATATGTCACCACTTTGACATCTGGATGAAGCAAGTGCTTTTCTTTTAAGGCGGAAAGCCAGGAGTTCAGACTTATCTTTTGAAAGAGAGAGATCGCTAACCAGATTATTCAGTTCATCTTGGCATTAAGGATCCGAGTGACCTAATGGGAAAAGAAATGTGATGTGTTGCACTCACATGACTTTCTCTACTCTTGTACTAACCATTATTAGAAACTCTTATTCCTATATCTTCTTCGTGTTAGTTAAGATAAAGATTTGTACAAAGTATCTTATTGTTTATTTCCTTGTAGGTGCAAGGCGATATTAGAATACAGTAGGCTTAGTGCGATAGTAAAATCTTTTAAAACTTTAAGATTCAGTTCTCTTTGCACACTTAAGATATAAAAAATAAACAACGATGTTCCATTTCACGAAAGTTTTAAGTTTTCCGAAACTCGCACACATAACAAGGAATATCTTCGAAATGGTTCACCCTACAATAAGATTTATTCACACATAAGTTGTGTACTTTAGGAAGATCTACATAGTTTGTATAGTACGATTTGGTCTATCTGTAACGGTTTACTAGTTATGCAAAAGTCGTCCAGAGTAAATACGACTACAGGGGCTATAGCCAGAAAATTCATGATATACATTTCATTTGTCATACAAATATCTCAAACATATGACATTCTAATCAAAATCGTTAGAGTCATTTTCAAGAATATCAAAATTTCCGAAAAATTTTCCATGTAAAGGGTAGTTTAGGAGAGGGCTATTTTCTTCAAAATCCTCGTGTCGCATCGTTAAAAGACAAACTTAAATACCAACTTTAGTTTTTAACCAACTTTTCGTTTTTGAGTTATGCTGTCCACAGACAGACACACACACACACACACACACACACACACACACACACACACACACACACACACACACACACACACACACACACACACACACACACACACACACACGGGCCCTTTTCTAAAAATGCTTTTTTTTGGATTTAGGGGTCTCAAAGTCCGTTGAAATCTGGACATCGAATTTTTGGGTGGAATACAATACTTCCTCTGCTTACCAGTAGAGAAAGTAAAAAAGTGAACAAAACTAATGTCTCTGTGTGTACGCCACGAATGAATCACGTCGTTCTGGGTGGCTGAGTTGATTGGGCGCTGGCCTACTGATCCCAAGGTCGCGGGTTCAAATACGACCGAGACAGATGGCTTTTAAGTGTGCTTAAAAACGACAGCTCCATGTCTATAAATTTACTGACATGTAAAAGAACTCTTGCGGAACGAAATTTCGTCTCATCAGCGACGCTGATATGGCAATTGACACCGTCGTTATACAACAAAATAATTTTAATCTTTTTAACAAATGAATTACCAATTAAAATATAGCAATGACCATAGCAATGAATCATTAGAGAAACTAGAAGTGCTACAGCAAATACTATCACATGTACTTGTTGTTATTTCTGATGAGTTTTAGTTGTTGACGAGTGTAATTAACAAATAATTACGGCAAATCGAACAAACTGTACGGCAATAAAGGCGGAAAACATTACAAAGTAGCTCTCAGATGTAAACAAACGTAATTTGTTTTATAAATATGGCACTGTAGAATGTTTCTGCATTGTGAGCTGATAGTGAGGTAGATACAGTTATATTGAACCTCTGAAGGTCCTTTATAAAAAATGTGACCAAATGAAGAGTTTGTTCGTGAGGTGTGTGATTTTATCTCATGTCTTATTTAACTTGTTCCTCACGCCCAGGAGAGCTGTCAAACATCATGAAATAATATGACAAATGACTGTAGCAGAAGGGAGGAGGTCCCACTACTACCGCATTACAATTCCGCCAGTCATGTGCACCATAGTGATTTATGAATCTCTTCGCATCCTACACGTTTTCTTTCACAGATCATACACTGCTACTGAGAACAAGTACCTACCTACCTACCTACATGTGTAACTTTATCTACTTCAAGTCATTATTTCAACATCCAGTAGAGCATCTGCACGGGTTCGAGGGACGGCAGAAGAACGGGGAATTATCCTCTGGCCAACGTTATTCCCTAATCTCCCTAAGTGTGAATGTGTGTGATCTAATAATTATCTGAAACTCAAAGAAGAACCACAAATCTAGTAATAACTAAGGGTCGATATTGTAAAGGAGGTTTAAGTCCCCAGTTCGACTTGGGTTAAGGTTTTCCTTCGCTTTACAAACACTAATCACCAGCTTAACTTTGCTTGAACTCATCTACTAACAGTTTGATATTACGTGTAATATGGAGGCCCTGTGTGACAACCTTTTGTCACTCTGTCACGTGCTGCTAGAGCGTTCCTCTCTAGCGCACCTTCGAGATTCTCTGCAGCTGCCTACCAGACTTGCAGAGGTCTTAGCGGACGACAAAAGAGCGGTTGATAGAGTTTTTTAAGTTTTTAGCGGAGTTTAGTATCAATTTGAAGATTTAAAATACGTATTAGATATCACTTTTTATGCTTTTTGACATATTTATCACCTTGTTTTACAACTGGCTATTGCCACTGTTTTTTTACGTTTATGTGTGTATCTTCTTTGTCACTAGTAATTTTATTTTTGATTTAAATTTATATCTTGCTATTGCAACGAACCTTTTTTTATGGGCGCTTATGACCACGAAGTTGAACGCCCTTAAACCCATAACCCCCCCCCCCTAGCTACACATGTGGAGGTATTTGTGGAATTGCTATTGTGATGAAGTTGAAACACCCCAGGAATCCGTAAGTTTCTTAAATAAACCTATTAATTTCAGATAACCATGACTTTTAAACAAATTCAGACTTACGAAACAGACAATCCTAGCTTCATTACGTTAAATTTAGAACTGGATACAAAATAACGAGAAGGTATAAATCGTAAAACCACAATTCAGGGTAGAGGGGAAGTAATTACATCCCTTCTAATATGTGCTTCATAGAAGCGTTACAAACTAAAAAGTCCAATGGCATTTTGTTCTTTGACCAGCCGATTTCGAAAATAATAAACGGTATTTGTTCCATATCGGATGCGTAAATCCACAAGAATGTACGAAGATAACAGTTTGTTACTTGTAAGATTCGTAGACTAGCCTCTTTCTGACATAGCTTCTGTAGTAATTATGGGACATCACATAGGGTTTCGAAATAATTAATCACTTAAAAGAAATTTAAAAGACAGGCAGAGGCGCACCACTTTAGAAATTTGCCTGTTAATGTAGAAGGATTGAAATATTGCTTTTCAAAGGCGCCAGGCGAGGTGAGTTGCGAGGTAACATGGCTGCCACGTTCTCCGAGCAGCAAGGGAAGCATATGACTAATTTAATTCTCATACCACCTATGCAAGTACGCCTGAGAATTAGGTGACCCTTCGCGCACGTCTCACCGAAGATGCGTATTTACTTTTGTGAAAGATAGTACAAGGAGAATAGTGAAATACAGTAGCCTGGTTGCTATATGAAGGCTTTGAAATATGTTCTTTTTGCATGGATAAGATACAAAAGTGAATAACGACCACCCATTTGAGAAAAGCATAAGTAATGGAAAGACCGCCCCCGTAGCGCAGTTGGTAGCGCGCTTGCCTCTGGCGCGGAGGACCCGGGTTCGATCCCCGGCACCAGCATGGGGATTTTATCCTGGCACGGGGTGCAATCAGCCTCGTCATGGGGGACCAATTGTGGAGCTACTTGATGGAGAAGTAGCGGCCCCAGGTCGAGAAGGCCACATAACTGGCCGGGAGGGCTCGGGTCGCTGACCATGTCCCACCCTTCAATACTGTACCCCGCCAATGACGCCTGTAGTGGGCAGAGGTGGGGGACGCAGCGGCTGGGGGGTAGGCCTTGGCCCTTCATGGACTGTTGCGCCGGGGTGTAAATAAGAAACTGAACAAAGTATATCTCCCAAATGGTTTACTCCACAAAATCGAACTTGACATTGATTGTGTTTTTTTAACTAGAATTAGAAGTAACATTTTGTCTATCTCATACGGTTTACCTTCCTTCTTCTTCCTTCTTCTTTCCCTGATTACCCTCCCTTTATGTGGGACTTACACCCCCTAGGACTTACACTCCTAGCCTAGGATCAGACGCCTGTCGGGGAGCAGAGGAACCTCTGGACCAGAGTGAAGACCTGGAAGCAGGTGGTCAATACGAGGTATGATAGTGAGGAAGAGGATGATATGAAATGCAGGTAAAATGGATGATTGGAAAGGTGATAATGGCGCAATTTGTGGAATGAGTGGCGGGGACACCGGAGAACCCGGAGAAAACCCGCCCACAAATACCACATGCGGGTCCCGCCTAGGTAGTAGGCGAACGGTCTAACCACTCAGCCACGGCGCCGCCGTTATACTTCCAGACTCAGGGAAGGATGAGGAATAATCCTGGCTGAAGAAAAATTTCTACCCCCTGACGGGAATCGAACCCGGAACCCCTTGCACAGCAGACAGATGCTCTACTTTCTGGGCTACGGGGTTAGCCCACACGGTTTACCAGTTATTGAAAAGGCAGGAAGAATGTAGACGACTTCAGATAAATTCCCACAGAATTCGCGTTATACATTTATTTTACATGAAAATATCTTAAACATATTTCATTTTAAACAAAACCACTGTAACCATTTTTTAAAGAATCAACATTTTTTAAAAATATCTCACGTAAAGCATAGCGTGGTGTGGGGGATTTTCACGAAAATGTTCGTGTTGAATTCTTGGAAGATGCCGAATTTAAATACTAAGCTTGGTATTTTAACCGACTTTTCGTTTTTGATTATGCTGCTCAAAAAGACACAAACACATACACATACACGGGCCTTTTTATGAATATCTGTGCAGCTCTCTCATGACTTTCTCCACTCTTGTACAAAACTTTCTACAAACGCATCTCTACTATTTCATATATTTCGAAATTAACATTTGCAGAAATTATTTACTAATTTTCTTGTAGGTGAAAGTTGAATATGGGACTGCAGTAGCATTTACGGCTGACCACCCGCTTCCAGGTCTTCAGTCTGTCTGGTCCAGGCGTCTGACCCTAGGCACTGGCACGGCGCGTGTGTGTCTGTGTGTGTGTGTGTGTGTGTGTGTGTGTGTGTGTGTGTGTGTGTCAGACTTTGGACAGCATAACTCAAAAACGAAAAGTCGGTTAAAAACCAAAATTGGTATTTAAGTTTGTCTTTTAAGAATACGACTCGAAGCTTTTGAAGAAAATTACTCCAACCTAAAGTACCCTTAAAATGGAAAATGTTTCGAAAATTTTTGTTTTCTTGAAAATGGCTCCAACAATTTTGATTAAAATACCAAATGTTTGAGATATTTTTATGACAAATGAAATGTATATTTTGAATTTTCTGGCTATAACCTATGTAGTCCTGTTTACTCTGGATGAGCTTTGAATAACTCGTAAACCGTAAGAGATAGACAAAATCTTAATATACAAAAAATGTAGATCTCCCTAAAACACATAATTTATGTCTGAATATTTTTTTTTTATAGAGTGAACCATTTCGGAGATATTCCTTATTTGTGTCAGTTTCGAAAAACTTAATCCTTTCGTGAAATGGAACATTGTTGTTCATTTTTTTATATGTTAAGCGTGCAAAGAGAACGGGATCTCAAAGCTTTAGAAGATTTGACTATCGCTCAAAGCCTACTGTATTCTAATATTCCCCTTGCACCTACAAGGAAATATGCAACAAGATAATTTCTGTAAATATTTATCTTAAGTAACGCGAAGAAGATACAGTAATAAGAGTTTGTAAGAATGGTTAGTACAAGAGTAGAGAAGGTCGTGTGAGTGCAATAGATAAAATTTTTATATCATTTTCAACTAAAGCTAAAGTACATCTTCGCAAGTATATTCTTTTGTAAATCCAACTTTTTAATTCCTCTTTAATTTATTAAATTAAATTATAAAATGCTTTATAACTCTATAAATGAATTAGTTTTTCAGTGGTAAAGGAATTATGAAAATCGGTTAGCGGGTTTTGAGAATACCAGTCTCACACACGTGCGCGCGCGTTTTCTCTCTTTGTAATGTTACTACAGGTCAGTGTTTCTCAACTTTTTTTAACACCAAGACCCTTTCTTGAACTTAAGAACGAGACTTCTCCCCACCGTGCATTGTCAACAGTGTGAGTAACCCGGTTCTTCATTGTTGACGACGGAATAATAATGACATTTCGCGGGTTTTATAACCCCTGTTAGTGAATATAAGAAAGCTTCTCTTACACACTAAGAGAAGTTCAAATTTGAAGCCGAATGTTTCTCGGCCTTCAAAGATGTGAAGGAAGGAAGCTATAAAGATCTGCTCTATAAATAATTTATGTTGGCTGCACTGAATATGGAGATATAAACAGTTGTACAACTGTCGGCATGCTTGTTTAGACATTGAAGAAACTGGAGTAGAATTTGATTATTGTATTTATTTGTGGTAAACAACAGCACTGTGTACGTATGTGATCACGTGTTACTTGTTCAGCGTGAACATCAAGTTTGAAGTAGCAGTTAAAATGAGTTTATTTGAAATACCTAAATGGGAAACTGAGGCAACAGTCTAAGCTCTGAATCATAACCCTTTGGAATTGGTAAGTACCTAATTAAAAAGATCATGCCAGTCAATTAATGTGGCTTTCTTGTATTGTAGGATTTGAACCAGACATTACAAAATTACATATATTTTTAACAAAACATTGTCCGTGTACTAATTGTGTCCTATGTATTAATGGTTTATTAAATTATTAATTTCCTTATGTTAACGTCGTCTATCGTAGTGTCATATCGGATGGTGAATGGGACAAATGATACTGAAACAAGCCCGAGGTTTAAGTTACCCGACATTCGTCTTTTCAGGATAAGGGAAAATCTCAGAAAAAACCTTATCCGGGTAACTCACCCTAAGCTAAATTCGAACTCGCGACCTCTTGGAGGTCAGGCAGACACGCTATCACCACAGTGCAGGGGCGGGTTAAATTATGAATTATATTTACTTTCCGTTAAATAAAAATTCCATTAAACGAGTCCAAGTGCCCCCCCCCCTCCCCAATATACTATCTGAGACCCTACATAGATCTGGACCCACGGTTGAGAAACGCAGCTATAAATAGTAAAATAATTATTAAAAAGCTATTAATATATCCGCATAAAATTTAAAATGTACTTATAATAATTGTTGTTAAATAGCATTTGACAAAGTGTTGTAACGATTTACAGTGTGATTGAGCGAGTAGGTGGGTGAGTGAGTGAATGAGTAGGTGAGTGAGTGTTACTGAATGAGGGTGGGTGAGCGAATGAGTGAGTGGGTGGGTGTGAGTGGGTGGTTCAGTCGGTAGGTGAGTGAGTCGTTGGGTGTGATCGAGTAGGTGGGTGATTGATTGGGTGAGTGAGTGACTGAGTGTGAGAATGAGTGATTGACTGTGTGAGTGGGTGAGTGACTGAGTGGGTGAGAGAGTGGGTGACTGACTGAGTGGGTGGGTGAGTGAATGACTGAGTGGGCGAGTGAGTGACTGGGTGGGTGAGTGGGTGACCGAGTGAGTGAGTGAATGACTGAGTGGGTGAGTGAGTGACTGAGTGGGTGAGTAACTGAGTGGGTGAGTGAGTGACTGAGTGGATGAGTGACTGAGTGGGTGAGTGACTGAGTGGGTGAGTGAGTGACTGAGTGTGTGGGTGACCGAGTGGGTGAGTGAATGACTGAGTGGGTGAGTGAGTGACTGAGTGGGTGAGTGACTGAGTGGGTGACTGAATGAGTGGGTGAGTGAGTGACTGAGTGGGTGGGTGAGTGGGTGACTTACTGAGTGGGTGAGTGAGTGACTGAGTGGGTGAGTGAGTAACTGAGTGGATGAGTGACTGAGTGAGTGACTGGGTGAGTGAGTGACTGAGTGGGTGACTGAGTGACTGAGTGAGCTGGTGGGTGAGTGACTTACTGAGTGGGTGAGTGAGCGAGTGACTGAGTGAGTAAGTGACTGAGTGAGTGGGTGTGTGAGTGAGTGGGTGTGTGAGTGAGTGGGTGAGTGAGTGAGTGAGTAAGTGGGTGAGTGAGTAAGTGACTGAGTGAGTGGGTGTGTGAGTGAGTGGGTGAGTGACTGAGTGAGTAAGTGACTGGGTGAGTGGGTGTGTGAGTGAGTGGGTGTGTGAGTGAGTGGGTGTGTGAGTGAGTGGGTGAGTGAGTGAGTGACTGAGTGAGTAAGTGACTGAGTGAGTGGGTGTGTGAGTGAGTGGGTGTGTGAGTGAGTGGGTGAGTGAGTGAGTGAGTAAGTGGGTGGGTTAGTGAGTGAGTCAGTGAGTGAATGAGTGAGATTTAAGAGCTTAGATCATTTGTGCCCGGAAGAGATTTAGATAATTACTGCTACGTTCAGAAGGTATGTGTTACACTGTGTCTTAACTATATCTTCTAGTCTAGTGCTAATCTTTTACAAAATCCATTTAGACATGAAACTTAACATTTAAATTTATCTGCTTCCAAGATATTGAGATTTCTCAGCAAAAACCCCCTCCCTAAAATATCCTTTATTTGGAAAATTTATCGATATAGTTGTTTTTCTCAAAAATTCCTCTAACGATTATTATTAAAAAGGCATATGTATAAGTTATTCTTATGACAAACATAATGTATGTTTTGAATTTTCTGGCAAATGCCTCTGAAGTCCTTTTTATTAGGAATGTATTTTATCTAACTGATAAAGAGTAAGATACAGACAATATCTGAATACATAAGAAACCCAATTTTTTAAACATGTCTGAGAATTTCTTGTTATTTCTGTTTTGAATTTTGCAATACTTATACTTTTATTAAATTCAAACTCCTTATTCGTTATTTCTATGCCCTGGACATGCAAACAGAACCAAGTTTCAAAGTCATCATATAATAACCAAGTCTAAAAAGATCTGACGTGAGTCAGGTTTTATAAAGGAGCATCTAACTCCCAGTTGGGTTTAAACTGTAGTTTAAACTTTTATTTCGTTTTATAAGCGCTTATTCTTAGTTTAATTTTACTGGAACTTATCTATCATTTAACAACAGTTTAATGTAATGTTAAATGGCGATCTTAGTTGTACATAAGGATTTGGGAGAACTATTTGAAGAATTGCTATTATAATGAAGTTGAAACAACTCCAGAATGCAAAACTTTCCTAAATAGACCTAATCGCTTTCAGATGTGGAAGGACCATGACTTTTTAAAAAATCCAGACTTATGAAAGAGACAGTCCTAAGCTAACTAGATTAATATGAAGCCGGATACAGAAATCAATGAGAAGGTATAAACTGTAAAACAGTCTGTTGTGTTGCACTCACATGACTTTCTCTACTCTTGTACTAACCATTCTTACAAACTCTTATTCCTATATCTTCTTCGTGTTAGTTAAGATAAACATTTGTACAAATTATCTTATTGCTTATTTCCTTGTAGGTACAAGGGGAATATTCGAATACAGTAGACTTTGTGCGATAGTCAAATGTTTTAAAGCTTTGAGATTCCGTTCTCTTTGCACGGTTAACATATAATATAAATAGATGTATGTATACCGATGTTTGATTTGACAGAAGTAGAAGCTGTCTAAAGGTTACACAAACAACAAGGCTAATCTCCGAAATGGTTAACTCTACCAAAAGGTTTATTCCGACATAAATTCTGTATTTTAGCAAGATCTACATTTTTGTATACTAAGACTTTGCCTATCTCTTATGGTTTATGAGTTATTCAAAAGTCATCCAGAGTAAACCAGACTACATAGACTATAGCCAGAAAGTTCAATATATACATTTCATTTGTCATCAAAATATCTTAAACATATGCCATTTTAATCAAAATCGTTAGAGCCATTTTCAAGAAAATCAAAACTTTCGAAAAATTTTCCATGTAAAGGGTAGTTTAGGGTGGGGTTATTTTTTTCAAAATCTTCGTGTCACATTCTTGAAAGATATTAAAGTTAAGTACCAACTTTGGTTTTCAACCAACTTTTCGTTTTTGAGTTATGCTGTCCACAGACTGTCAGACACACAAACACACGGACGTTTTTCTAAAAATGCTTTTTTTTCAGGGGGTCTCAAAACATATATTTCCGGTGAAACCTCGACATCAAATTTTTGTGTGGAATACAATACTTTGTCTACTCACCAGTAGAGAAAGCAAAACGAACAAATGTCTGTTTACTTCAATATTTTCAAAATTTCGTGAAAAACGACCAAAAACAAAACTAATTTTACATCATGACAACGCATTGTCCACATAGCAAAACCAATAACTGAGTATTTATGCCTTAAAGGTCAGCAGCATAGACCCTCCATCATACAGCCCTGACGTGGCACCTTGCGGTTTCTTTTTGTTTCCAAAAATTAAAGATAAAATGCGGTGAATTTTTCTTCATCACATGAAGCACTGGAACAGTAGAAAAAACCTGGCTACCTCAAGAATGACATCATTGCTTTAAGACTGGTTTCACCGAATGGAAAAATGAAGTGATGTTAAAAGGGCATATCATTAAGAGCAACAAAGTCATTTACATTTTCACTTTCTCTACTGGTAAGTAGGGGAAGTATTGTATTCCACCCAAAAATTCGATGTCGAGATTTCACCGGAAATATATGTTTTGAGACCCCTGAATGCAAAAAAGGCATTATTAGAAAAAGGTCCGTGTGTGTGTATGTGTGTGTGTGTGTGTGTGTGTGTGTGTGTGTGTGTGTGTGTGTGTGTGTGTCTGTGTGTCTGTGTGTCTGTGGACAGCCTAACTAAAAAACGAAACGTCGGTTAAAAACCACAGTTGGTAGTTAAGTTTAATGTCTTTCAAGGATGCCACATGAAGATTTTGAAGAAAATAGTCCCACCCTAAACTACCCTTTACATGGAACATTTTTCGAAAATTTTGATTTTTTTGAAAATGACTAATGATTTTGATTAAAATGTCATATATTTGAGATATTTTTATGATAAATGAATTGTATATCTTGAATATTTTGGCTATAGCTCCTGTAGTCGTATTTACTCTGGACGAGTTTTGCACAATTGGTAAACCGTTAGAGATAGATCAAATCATACTATACAAAAAATGTAGATCTTGCTAAAATACACAATTTATGTCGGAATAAATTTTTTTGTAGGGTGAACCATATCGGATATATTCCTTGTTATGTGCGTGTGTGTGTGTTTCGGAACATCGTTGCTTATTTGTTTTGCATGTTAATTGTGTAAAGGGAACAGAATTTCAAAGCTTTAAAAGATTTGACTCTCGCTCAAAGCCTACTGTATTCTAATATTCCCCTTGCACCTATAAGGAAATAAGCTATAAAATAATTTGTACAAATGTTTATCTCAACTAACACGAAGAAGATATAGGAATAAGAGTTTGTAAGAGTTTTAGTATAAGAATGGAGAAAGTCATGTGAGTGCAACACATCAGATTTTTAAAATTAATCCTGGTATCAGTGTGTTCCTGGTTTTAGTTTTGATTTGCACAAATGGAGCCCTCTTGCCAAGACTTGTTGCCAGCCAAGCAGTGATGAAGAAAGAAGCAAGAACCATTTTTCATTTTGACGGAGAAATGTGAGATGGAGAGTGTCGCAGAGAAGTGACAGGACGAGCAGTTACTCAGCAACATTCCGAACTGTTTCAGCATCATTGTCGACTATTGTTGCTTGCCATCAAACAGCAGGAGTTGTACTCCTCCTGGCACACCTGCCTCATCAACCTTGTTTTCCCTGAGCACTCGCACAATGATACACCCAGTTTATTTCTTAACATGCCAACAAATGTTACTTGTCTACTTCAGTGGCAAAAACGGAACAGGAATCAACTGGATTATATACTCCAACACAATCATCTTTACTTCTGTACTACATACTTAAATACACCAAATATTCCATTCCACTCAAAAATTCAATGGCGAGATTCCACTGGAAATAAATGTCTTGGGAACTCCTGAATCAAAAACAGGTATCTTTACTATCTCTACTAGTAGAAATATTGTATACCTATTACCCAAAATTTCGCTGTCGAGATTTCACCAGAAATATATTTTGAGGTCCTCTGAATAAAAAAAAGCATTTTTTGAAAAATATTGTGTGTGTATGTGTGTGTGTGTGTGTGTGTGTGTGTGTGTGTGTGTGTGTGTGTGTGTGTGTGTGTGTATGTCTGTGTGTCAGTCTGTGGACAGCATAACTCAAAACCGAAAAGTCTGTTAAAAACCAAAGTTGGAATTTAAGTTTAATGTCTTTCAAGGATGCGACACGAATATTTTGAAGAAAATTGCTCTATCCTAAACTGCATGGAAAGTTTTTCAAAAAGTTTGATTTTCTTGAAAATGACGAACAACTTTGATTAAAATGTCATATGTTTGAGATATTTTATGACAATGTATATGAATTTCTGGCTATATCCCATAAAGTCTTATTTACTCTGGATAAGTTTTGGATAACTGGTAAACCGTAAGAGATCGACCAAATCTTACTGTACAAAAATGCTCTCTTTACGATTTACGAATTATTCAAAAGTCGTCCAGAGTAAATAGGACTACATAGGCTATAGTCAGAAAATAGCCAATATATATCTCATTTGTCATACAAATATCTTAAACATGACATTTTAATCAAAATCGTTAGAGCCATTTTCAAAACAAAATCTTCGTGTCGCATCCCTGAAAGATATTAAAGTTAAATAGCAACTTTGGTTTTTAACTGACTTTTCCTTTTTGAGTCATGTTGTCCACAGACACACCGACTGACAGACACAGTAACACAGACACACACATACACACAGACCTTTTTATAATTATTTTTTTTTTTTATTCAGGGGGTCTCAAAACATATTTCCGGTGAAATCTCGACATCGAATTTTTGGGTGGAATACAATACTTCCACTTATCTGTAGAGAAGGTAACAAGGGTAGATAGAAGAATAAGATTTTGTAAGCATAGTGTGCAGGAAAGTGAGTAGAGAATGTCGTGTGAATGTGATACATAACCTATGTTTCAAGTTATAGCCTATTTTATATGAATGGTGTTGTGCAGTATATAGTCTATTTTAGCTGATATAAGTTAATTTTGCCGCTTTTGAAAAGCCATTTATTCCACATATTTTATTTGAATATTAACGGGCAGTATTTAGAGATTTCCTTTAGTGCTCTTTGCTCCTCGTTGTACAAATACATTGGTGCAAATTAAATACGATAACATTGTTTGAAACATTATGTAAACATAGAGCGGGTTGGTTCTATGTACTATATGCGAGAGGGGATTTAGTGAAATGAAATGTAGCGCTTTTGCTGTGATCTGTACACAAAGCTGTTTCTGATGCCATAATACCGGCTCATCACTTTCAAGTGTAATAGCATATAATTTAAAACTTCTCTTCTGCAGGCAGCATTAAAAGGTGAAGGTTTTATTTGTGGTGCGCACAATGTAATGCATCGCTAACAGATGTTGGAGCAAGCTTTTGTTAGCTGCTGTGTTACCGGTGGTAAGGCGATTAATCTCGGTTACCTTCCGCGTTAAGCCCCTGGAACACCACCCCCCCCCCCCCCCCAATGTTTATTATTTAAAGGCAGCAACGCCATCAACAATATATTTTTAGCTTTAGTGTCATTAAGTTCTTACTAGCACAAAATGGGCTTTTCTAAATGAAGTTAGAGGACCCTCAAAAGTGTCACACTCCTGTAATTAAAACCACAAACAAATATGTATATTGATAATTAATTGGTATTTCACACCAGTAGTGTGTAGGGCAGGGTTGGAAACGTAAAATTACACTGCAAAATTAAACACCACAGCTGCGATTTGAACCACGGATCTTTTGGTTTCTGTGTGGTGCTCTTAAACCAGACATTTTCTTTCTTTATCTGATTACTCTACCCTTATGTAGGATTTACACCCCCTGGGACATACAAGCCAGTGCCTTGGGTCAGATGCCTGTCGGGGAGCACAGGAACCTATGGACCGGACAGAGTGAAGACCTGGAAGCGGGTGGTCAGCCAAGCACCAGCTTTGAGACTGACGAAGACGAGGATATGGAATGCAGACGAAATCAATGAATGGAAAGATGACAGTGAAGCAATTGGTGGAATGAGTTGCGGGGAAAACCGGAGAACCCGGACAAAACCCACCCTGACACGGCTTCGTCCAGCACGAATACCACATGTGGATCCCTAGGATCGAACCCAGGCCGCCTAGGTGGTAGGCGAACCTCTAACCGCCCGGCCACGGCGTCGCCCCAAACATATTCAGTCTGTGATATGCGTTCCCCAGGGGTACGTCAAGATTTCTTAGGAAGTACAAAAAATTAAAATACGCATGCAGTCAGTATAAATGTTTCAGCCAGAGATTGGAATTACCTTCTGCCTTTTGATTACTCCACCGGTTATTTACAGTTTGTTCATCACTCATAGTCCCTGGCAGGAACGCAGCCAGTAAACAATTCTAGGTAAACAGCCATATCGGAAGTAAGAGTATGCTTATAATCGCGCTTGCGATAATGGTACCAACCTTGGAATGTGTGTTCATGCTAGATTAAAACAAAGAACTCACTCAAAATAGCGCAATTTAAATGTTATTTTCAGATCATGGAGTTTGTATGTGTTTAAATAATACCATAATTTAATATTTAAAACTTTATATGCAAATATTAATTTAATACGAACCAATAAAGAGCAAAATTACTATATTATTGTTATTTAAAGGATTTTGGTAAACTTTTAACCAAAATATTTGTAAACGTAATTTATTTAATATTAAATTACATATTTATTTGATTTATTTTGGTAAATTGATTCATTTTTGGTATATTAATTGGAAGCTCTGTTGGTTGTTTTGGTTTGATGAGTTAATTTACTAAGTTATTTAATATTAGTAAATGGAAATTATTTATGCACTAAGTTATGAAATTTGGATGTATATATTAATTTAACCATTAATATTGTAATTGTTTAAGGTATTATAGGAAATACAAATACAAACAAATTGATAGATATTAGATGTGATAAATTGTAATTTTGAGCATATTTAATTTGTAGATATATGTTGCATAAAAGTCTGTTTTATTTTTGTTGTGTATTGTACTTCCATTTTGTAGTATTTAGATTTTTATAACTTGTAGAATTTTGTTGTAAATATTTTTGAGAGTTAAATAAATGAATAAGGATCTGGAATGTAAGACCTGGTTTAACTAATTAGATGCTAGGGTTTATTATTGCAGGTTTTTATTTGTAGTGTGATTTATCATAGTCCTCAAATTAGCTGTTTACCACATCTATGACCTTCTCATTGCTGTGAAATCTTTGTCCTCCAAGAAGTTTTTTGAGCTTAGGGAACAGGTGGTAGTCACTGGGGGTAGATCTGAGGAATTGGGTGGATGTTCAAGCAATTCCAACTTTAATTCGCACATTTTTCCCATTGTAATGACTGAATGATGGGCTGGAGCATTGTCGTGAAGAAACAAGATGTTTTTCTTTGCCAAATGAGGTGTTTTTCATTTCCCCTCATTACTTAAACGTTGCAGTAAGCTTGCGTAGTACTCACCAGTGTTACTTTTACCCTTTTCCAAAGTAATCAATAAAAATAATTCCCTGTGTATCCTAGAAAACACTGGCCATAATCTTGTTAGCTGACAAAATTGACTTTGCCTTTTTGGAGTTGGTTCACCTGGCGCAATCCACTGTTTTGACTGTGATTTACTTTCTGGAGTGTAGTGATGTATCCAAGGTAATAAGCCATCTCATAAATTCACTGGGAGATTTACGGTAGAGCTCCAAATTCTTAACAGAAACAGTTTTTCTTTGTAACTTTTGATCAGCTGTCAACAAACGCGGCACTCATCTTGCACAGACCTTGTGAAAGCCCAAAATATTACTTAATATTACGTTCTTTTGATATATTTACAGTCTCTGCTATCTCAAACAACTTTAATCTGCGGTCTTCCAGTACTAAACGATGAATTTTTTCAATAATCTCTGGAGCTGTGACTTCCACAGGGCGCCCAGAGCAAGGCTTATCACTAGTGCTCGTACGTCCTATTTTAAACTCTGCAACCCACTTTTAATCATAGTATATGAAGGAGCACAGTCTTTCGATGTACTGTCCATTTGCTCATTGATCTCTTTAGGCGTTAAGCCTTTCAAATGGAAGTATTTAATCACTGCTCACTTTTCCAAATCCTCCATCTTCGTGAAACCTATATACTCTGCACATCAAGAGATTAGAGGAGACGTAAACAAAGCCACGTGCGTTTTGGCCACAGCGCGCCCTCTTGACGCTTTCGCCGTGTAAATAGTCCCTTGAAGGAATACTGTTACTAAGGTCTGAAATGTCACTTAATGTTTGCTAAAGCATGAACTAAGTGTGGTAAACATAGTTAAAGTGTAAGAATATGCAGTTAAGTGAATCTGTAACCAGCCTAATTCATTCTGCGCGCGCATTATTCAGTATGAAACTAACATGGCGGAACAAGTGACTGTTGAGAAACATAAGTGCGGCAAACCGTTGCGAAGTGGTGAAAAGACAATATTGAACGTGTTTAACAAGTTCTGCGAGAAATATCCCGAACTTGCTGTCGAAGACGTGATGAAATTAACATCCGAGTTTACCGGTGTGTCAGTTGCAAGTATTTACAGTACACCCAAAGAAAAATCGTCAGTTGGTGAAGATAGCGGTAAAAAGCGACCATGTGCTAGATAAATGGTGGATGTAGTTTGCGACGAATTTGTGAGATCTGCAATCCGTCGAAAATTTCACCAGTTCTTTGTTAACAATGAACCTCCACCTTAAACAAAGTGCTGTTGGCAGTTAACTCTGATCCCGATCTTCCAGATTTAAAACGAACTTCCCTCCACAAGCTGCTTCTGGAGATTGGTTTCGAGATTGTGAGAAGGAAACGAAAAAGTGTTATTGTGGACAGAGAAGACGTAAGTAGCAGTTAATTTCCATGTGCTATATGTTATTTGGATCAAGTAAATATATCCTTTTAGTAGTGTAAAATGTATATTATACCTACGCATAGCGGTAGGTAATTGTGTTGCGTCATTGTTAATGCACGTGGTCGCGGAGTGATACAAACCGGTGCTTTGTTTATATCTCATCTAATCTCTAGATGAACAGAGTATACACTTGTCTTGCTTAAAACGCTGCCATTCAAAAATTACACAAGCTGTTGACCTATAACTATAGATGCAAGCTAGTCTAGAGTTAAACTATATGATGATATCCGTCAAACTGGCCCAGTGGCACCATCTCTATGTGAGGTCCGGGACATATCAGCCGACCCTCGTATATAGTATATTCGACCCAAAATTTCGATGTCGAGGTTACACTAGAAATATATGTTTTGAGGCTACCTGAATAAAAAAAAAAGGCATTTTTGTCTGTCTCTGTGTGTCTGAACAGCATGACTCAAAAACGAAAAGCCGATTAAAAACCAAGATTGCTATTACAGTTCAATATCTTTTAAGCATGGGACACGAAGATTTTGAAGAAATTTTTTCTACCCTAAACTACCCCTTACATAAAAAATTTTACGAAAATTTTGATTATCTCCGAAATGCCTCTAACGATTTTGATTAAAATCGTATTTAAGATATTTTATGGCAAATGAAATGTATAATTTAAATTTTCTGGTTGTAGCCCTGTAGTCCGGTTTACTCTTGGTGACTTCTCCATAACTGGTAAACCGTAAGAAATAGACCAAATCTTACTGTGCAAAAATGTAGATCTCATTAAAACACACAAGTTATGTCGCAATGCATTTTTTGTGGAGTGAAGCATTTCGGAAATATTCCTTGTTATTTGCGTGAGTTTTGAAATATTTAAATTTTTCTAAAATGGAACATCGTTGTTCACTTTTTTATTTGTAGGCCATGCAAAGACAACGGAGCTTCGAAGTCTACATACAGCCACCAGCTTTAGAAGATTTGACAATCGCTTAGTTTACTGTATTTCCATATTTCCCTTGCATCCACAATGAAATAAGCAATAAGATAATTTCTGCAAATGTTTAGCTCGATTAACGCGAAGAAGATATTGGAATAAGAGTGTGTAAGAATGGTTAGTGTAAGAGTGGAGAAAGTCATGTGAGTGCAACGCATCAGATTTTTAATATATAGGTATAGCGATAGCCGAATGGCACAATCATCTAAACCATAATTTTAAGATTAATCAAACAATTTTAAACACTATCCTATTTGCCGATGATCAGATTGTTCTGGCAGAAAATGAGAATATGTTACAAGCGGCCACATTTCAGTTGGAGAAGACAAGAAAACTTACAATTTAAATATATCGGTAGTAAAAACAAAAGTAATGGCATCACAGGGGGAATACCAAATAAGGTCTGAAATAGGGATCGATAACAAAACTATAGAACAGGTACAACATTTCACTTATTGAAGATGTGATGTTTCGTTTGACAATGACAAAGATTTGAAAAATAAAATTTATAAATTTCAAGGTATGTGTGGGACTATTAAGAGAACGCTAAGAAATAAAACAGAAAGAAACAGTGCTGAAATTTTATAAGACAATGGCAGTAACCATTTTGATTCATGGGTCAGAGAATTGGGCCATGAATAAAAATTTGATGTGTTGCACTCACATGACTTTCTCTACTCTCGTACTAACCATTCTTACAAACTCTTATTCCTGTATCTTCTTCGTGTTAGTTGAGGTAAATATTTATATAAATTATCTTATTGCTTATTTCCTATGGGAATACTTTGAGTGATAGTAAAATGTTTTAAAGCTTTGAGATCCCGTTCTCTTTGCACGCTTAACATCTAAAAATGAACAACGATGTTCCATTTCACGAAAGTTCTAAGTTTTCCGAAACTGACACACATAATAAGGAATATCTCCGAAATGGTTCACTCTACAAAAATATTTATTGAGACATAAATTGTGTGTTTTAGCAAGATCTATATTTCTTGTAGAGTAAGAGTTGGTCTATCTCATACGGTTTACGAGTTATTCAAAACTCATCCGGACTAAACAGGACTACATGGGCTATAGCCAGAAAATTCGAGATATGCATTTCATTTATCATTAAAATATGTCAAACATATGGCATTTTAATCAAAATCGTTGTGGCCATTTTCAAGAAAATCAAAATTTACGAAAAATGTTCCATGTAAAGGTAGTTTAGGGTGGGACTATTTTCTTCAAAATGTTCGTGTCGCATCTTTGAATGACATTAAACTTAAATACCAACTTTGGTTTTAAGCGACTTTTCGTTTCTGAGTTATGCTGTCCACAGAGACAGACACACAGACACACACACACGGACCTTTTTCTAAAAAGGTCTTCAGAACATATATTTCCGGTGAAATCTCGACATCGAATTTTTGGGTGGAATACAATAATAATAGTAAAAAGAAAGAATAATGATAGAAACAGTAGAAATGAAATTTCTTAGATATGTTGCTGGATATAGGAAGCGAAGCTATTAGAGAACAGCTAAATGACAAAATTATTAATTAAAAACGAAATTGGCACGACCATATACTCAGAATGCAGAATAGTAGACCGGCATAACAGGCAATGTAATACAAACCCATAGGAACAAGAGATGTTGGAAGACCTCGACGACAATAGGATGACTTCTGACCCGGAACAGGTCAATTTGGTCTATCTTGACGAAGATGATGATGATGACGATGATGATGATGATGATGATACTCCTTTAACTGCAATGGTCATTTCCGCGGTCTTTCACCTTAGGAACATATTGCATATTGGAAATGATGTTAACTCGTATACAGTGGGTTTTTCTTGGGCTTTATACATGCATCTCTAACACTCAAACACATTCACAATCAGAGGATGGGGAATAATCTTGGCTAGGGGAAAATTTCCATCATCCTGCCAGGAACTGAACCCGAGACCCTCACAGAGCAGGCAGGTGTTCTCCCATTGAGCTACAGTGCCAGCCTAATAATTATTTTATCATGTTATTCCTAATATTATATAAAAGAATACGATGTGTTCACTGCAAAAATAATAGATGTCACCGATGTAGTTTTCAGAAAATGAATTTATAAAATTGAAAATTCATTACCGCTACAAAAGACACTTCAATAATTAAATAATTCACTAATTTCTTTCATATATTGTTACTGAATCCAAAATCAATAAACGAAACAAATCCAATTTGGATACGCTACACTGCAAGGATTTTAATGCAATTAGTGCAAAATATGAAATATAACAAGCGGGCTCTGGAGCGTATGTCTTTGACGCCCCGTCGCGCAGAGGGACGCGAGTTCGGGTCCTGCCCAACGGTCATGGGTGTTCATATGTATGTGTGTATGTATGTTTGAAAGTATGAGTGAAAGAAAGACCTGCTTTGTTGTTTAAAGACGCTGTCAATTGCCAGGATCATATTAGCGTCGCCGGTGTGCCGGAATTTCGTCCCGCAGGAGTTCTTTTACATACAACTAAATCTACTGCCGTGGAGGTGTCTTTTTTTTAAGCACACTTAAAACCCATCGGTCAGGACTGGATCAGCAGACCAACGTCTAACCAGCTAAGCTATCCAGACCGACTATGAGTGAAAGAGTAAGAGAGAGAGAGAGAGAGAGAGAGAGAGAGAGAGAGAGACAGAGAGAAAGTGTGGTGTGAATTCAATAGAATACATCATACGGATGGCTAAACGGTCCTTGAAGATCAAAGGCCAAAGAAATAAAAAGTAAGGAAAATTGGAAAATGATGGGTATCAATTTATGAAACTGTTTCAACGAGTAGACTAAATAGCACTGCATTATGACAAAGCAAAAGAAGGTAAAGAAATATGAGTACAGATTCCAAAGCCCAGATGCATATGACTTAAGGTGAATATCAAAACAAACAACGCACTGAACAATAAACCCAATATTTAATTGAATTTAGCATAAGAACTTCTCTAGATATTCTTTAGATAACTTTACCTTTTTAAGCTTACACTAATTCTTAATAATAGATATAGAATATCAAAGGGTAGGTTAAAATAAAATATTAGTTTTGAAAATTGATGATAATATTTTCTTTCCTTTGAGGTTTTGAAGATGTATTTTCTTCGCTGGAGAGGATCCATGAACGTCGGCAGACTTTTTTCCAGGGGGGGGGGGGGGCAAATGTTAGAATTATGCAATCAGATAATATTATTTCATTATTTTGCTGTCAAAAGTCATGGTATTTGTTGCGGATAACCATATAAATATGCGCTAAACAGAAATTGTTCTTTACATAAAAATTAAAATAATAGTTTAATAGTCAGCACATTAAGTTCATTAATTTCCAAGGGGGGGCCGCGGCCCTCCCTTGCCCCCCCTTCGCGACGCCCATGAGAGGATCTCTGCAGTCTGGTCCTTGAAGGTATTGTAGATCTGCTCTATAAGTGGTCTATAATCTTTCCCTAGCTAACCATTAGAGCTGAAACTACACTATCTACAGGGTATGCGTGAGTTGTGTTGACGGAATAACAACACACACAGTTCCTTGTAATTAATTTAATTCTCGGTGCGTTTTCACGATCAATATTCACCATGAGTTGTCGTCGTTTGAAAGTAAAGTTATTATTAGTTTCCCCTATCGTAGTTGAAATAGGTTGAGTCGTTGAAGTCGGCTACGGTAGAATAATTTACTTTCCCAATTTTAAAATATTCTTTACCGCTTAATGCACTGCTGAGAAAGACTGCTCACTCTCTATAATATTCGCGGTAATAACTGTTATGTCTTGGCGCGAATTAGTGTTCTCGGCTACTGCAGGCAATATGCGACTGTACCCGCGTGTGTTCTCCGGCACTCTTGATGCGACTGCACCAATGCTTGTTGTCCGACAGACTGTCTAGTCAAGCTAGGGATGGTAACTATAAACACGCGCGCTTTAGCCTCGCTTCAGACTTAATTCTCACAAACCAGCTAGCTAGCGAACCCTTAGCGCCTAGAAATTTCCTGGAAACTGTCCGGACAAATTTGGGTCGGGTGATCGGGTCGATAATTGTCGCAGGTAACAACACCAAAACATTAGTAGGCACCTTTCACTAGTAACATTTTAACCATATGCACCAGAAACAGTACATTAACTCTGAATTAGAACATTTACTAGCATTGTTGTTGTTGTTATTATTATTATTATTATTATTATTATTATTATTATTATTATTATTATTATTATTATTATTATTATTATTATTATTATTATTATTATTATTATTATTATTATTATTATTATTATTATTATTATTATTAATATTATTATTATTAAAAATCACATAATGTTATCACCAAAGCAGTAAGAGTATAACAACACAATGAACCGAATTCAAGCCCTGACCTCCTGTAAATGAAAAGCCTTCTAGATTCATGTAATGACTACACAGATGCACAGGAACCATATGCCCACCATCAGAGAGGGAGAGAATGAAACGCTGTGAAATTGAGGTAACTGCAACTTCTTCATCGGTAGCTCCCCTTTTTACAAGGAAAAGCTCCCGTTTAGTATAATATGCCTTTTAATAATTAGGAGAAGCAGTTTAGGTCGTGTAATCTCAGAAATCCGGCTCATCCGCGTGATAAATCAACAATAAGCGACTGCCAAGTGAGCCAACATCTGAAATAAAAGAAAATCAATGACTTCTGGCGGAGGGAAGAAGAGGACTTTTCATTTTAAGCTGAGTATATAAATGAGGAGAAGGAAAATAATCTGCCCGGGGGAGTATAAAAACAGTCTCTCTAACCAGAGCTTCGATTACATTACATGATGGTCAGTAAGGAGTTTGTTAATGAAGTTCAAATGTAAAATGTCTATCCACACCAAAAGAACGATAGGTAGTGAATTCAATTCAATGAATTGAATTTTGGCATTCATAGAAAGCTAAAACACACACACACATAATTATATAAAAAACAAACGCTTTAACCCTCCGGCATATAGATCCGCCGTTTTTAACAGTTTAATTTATAGGATGGTAAGTGTACCCATTGACCGCCTCCGTAGCGCGCTTGCCTCTGGCGCGGAGGACCCGGGTTCGATCCCAGGTACCAGCATGGGGATTTTATCCCCTCTGGGAGGTCTGGCACGGGATGCACTCAGCCTCGTTAGGTCCCGGGGGGACCAATTGAGGAGCTACTTGATAGAGAAGTAGCGGCCCCAGGTCTAGAAGACCGCATAACCGGCCGGGAGGGCTCGGGGCGCTGACCACGTCCCACCCTCCAATACTGCACCTCACCAATGACGCCTGTAGTGGGCAGAGGTGGGGGACGCAGCGGCTGGGCGGTAGGCCTTGGCCCCTGGTGGGCTGTCGCGCCGGGGTTTAGTTTTTTAGTTTAAATGTACCCATTAATAAGGAAGAATTTAATAGTGAATATGAACACATTAACACGACGTTAGTTAATGGTTTTAGTACATAATTTATACATAAAAAATAGAGAAACTTAAATATCAAAAGGCCGTAAATGCAGCTTCCAGTCTTAAAAAAATAAAAGATGACTGCAAATTTAAAAAGTGTACTTACCACCCTTGGGCTAATAAAAGCTTCAACAAACTTTTTAAAGAACATGGCATAATGTTGACTCCTCAAAATAAATATAATATTAAACATGTGCTCAATTTTTCTAAAAAGGACAAAATTCCAAATTGTAAGAAGTCTGGCATGTATCAATTTGACTGTCGAGACTGCGATAAGGTTTACATTGGAAAGACAAAACGAGTAGGGTAGGGTTTAAGGGCTCGCCGACAGCTAGATCATTAGAGGACAAAACATTTGGAAACCAGAAAAAAAGAACATTTTAGAAATATTAAATATAAACAGCAGATCATTTTTGGTCGCTGAGGTTAAATTATTAAAGGAATTAAGCGAACCCATTGAATTGATGGTTTGGGAAAAAATATTTTGAAAAATAGGGACCATGTTATGAATTTTGAAATATCTTTTACTGATTTTGTTACAAAATTCGTATTGAGAGAAGGGGAGGAATGACGTGATCACAGGATGTCATGGTGTGTGACGTATACGTGACGTCACTGTGACGTCATTGCGAATTTGTAACGGTTTTTCGTAGCAATTGCATGAGTTCGCCTGATAATGTCACGCAAGTGGGTCGAAACGATCGTTGTGAGAAATATTGAGTGTAACTCAATTTATTATAGTGAAGTGTGAGTCTCTAATTACTTTGTGTTATTTGTGGAGCTACTTTGCTGATTACGTTGCCAACTTGCCTTCAATGTTATTCGTACTATGTTACTCGTTAATTTCTCTTAATTTGAGTTGTAAAATCGTACGAGTCACTAACGTTATGTTACTAAAGTAATGTAGAAGCAGATAAACCTCCACCTAAGAGTTCTGTAAAATCTGCTATGATATTGTGGTTGCAGAACAAAGGGTTTCAGAGCGACAGTTCTCTGTGTGAAGCACGTCTTTATAGGATGATTTGAAAAAACAAACCTAAAGAGTCCCTTAAAGCGGACGCATTTTTGGGCTTCCTTGGGCCACACTGTCGTTTACTTGCCCCCATGCATGTATGATCTCAACTCCATAGAACTAGTTTGGGCCAAGGTAAAATGAATACTTAAAGAAATGTAATAGGTGACTTATTCTTACAGGAATTGAACGTTCGAGGATATGTGACTTGAGACCGAAACAGGCTGGTAGTGTTTTTGGAAAATATAGAGAAGGTGAATCAGAGGAAGAGAGATGAAGTAGTTGAAAACATCTTTACGTTTTATAAACTAAACATACTGCATGAACTGAATATAACATTTAAGTTCCATTACTTTGAGCGACTTCTTTGCTTTAATATAGCGTAAATACACATTCCAATGTTGGCAGTACTATCGTAAGCACGACTCCTGCTTCAGATATAGCTGTGTACCTGGAATTGTTTACTGCTGTCTGCATTCCTGTCAGGGACCAGGAACTGGTGAACAAACTGTAATGTTGGTATTGTCTGTTACTCGCCATTGTTTTAGTTCTGAAAATTCTGTGCTGAAAAACGGTTCGTTTGCTGGAAGAAAGTCATTTTGTGTAGTTGTAATGTAATTTTTGTCCATGTGGCTAAGCGAATTACGTTAATAAGGGAACTGAAAGCAAACTTTGCTTCTCATAGGTTGCATGTGAACAAGGATAGCTTACTAGTTTTATGTAATATCGAATCTTTAATCATTGTTGTGCATAGGGAAGAACAGTAAAACACAAAATGGCATAGTTGCCTATTGTGTGCCATTAGCAGTTTCCAATATCGTACCAGTACAATTTGGGAAACTAGTTACTGAATCTTGTAATAAATAATAATAGTGCTTTTCAAATGGGAAGGAGTTTGCCCTTGAGCATCTCCAGGCCGGTAACCAATCGGAGTCCTGCTGTGTTGTCATATTGCTTTCCCTAAGTGGGACTTGACATACGCCAAGAAATATGAAGAGTGTGGGATAATGAGCTTGCAACGCTGTGCATGTAAAAGTCTCTCTTTGGCTGCAGATCAGAACCCTTCCAATTTGAAAACCGCTATAGTAATACCGTAGTATTATTTGGCAATCATACAGTGCATAGGTATATGAAATTTTCTCCACCGAAATAGTTTACCTGCGGGAATAATTAAATTACAATTTTGCATTACTGCTGTAACGATGTCAAAACAAGTACGTTAGAAGCAACGTGTAGTTGAGATTAAAATAGCTGTGACAGCTTATTTAAACGGAGATCAAGGATTAAACTAATGTGCCCGTATAATCTGCCTAAACCAACAAACTATAAAGAGACACACAGAATATAAAAAAAAAAAAGCAACAATGGAGGATAAAAGTTATTGGATGAAGTAAAGTGCTTTCCTATGAAATTTAATTGGAATTGGAACAACATATTTTGAACCTTGAAGAAATTAGGTTTGGTCTTACAATGACAGCTGTAGAAACACTTGCATTTGAGATTACTCAAAGAAATTGACTTCATAATTTTGTCGCCGATGAGCGCATGCCCGCCAAAAAATGCTACAATGCATTTGTAAAAAATCTGACATGTTGCACTCACATGACTTTTTCTACTCTTGTACTCACCGTTCTTGCAAACTTTTATTCCTATATCTTCTTCGTGTTAGTTGAGATAAACATTTGCAAAAATTATCTTATTGCTTATTTCCTTGTAAGTGCAAGGGAAATATGGGAATACAGTAGTCTTTGAGCGATAGTCAAATATTTTAAAGCTTTGAGATTCCATTCTCTTTGCAGGTTAACATAAAAAATAAACAACTATGTTGCATTTGACGAAAGCTTTAAGGTTTCCAGTACTACAACTGGGATCTGAACCACAAACC
Organism: Tenodera sinensis; assembly: GCA_030765045.1. Classification (NCBI taxonomy): domain Eukaryota; kingdom Metazoa; phylum Arthropoda; class Insecta; order Mantodea; family Mantidae; genus Tenodera; species Tenodera sinensis. The sequence goes on from CM060974.1 coordinate 45,865,219, forward strand.
CTCCGCTTACCAGGCGGGAGCTCTAGCAATTAAGCTACTGCGATAACCTGCCAGAATGACACTGAATTCTCCAACCAGAACGCAGTTACAGTACTGGATTTTTCAGTTCCAGTTCTACCTCTCAAACATTGCCCATTGCCTCATTGTGTTTAAAACACCAACAGTAAGTTTGTTAGCATAAATAAATAATACTTAAGTACCAACTTTGGTTTTTAACCGACTTAGTTATGCTGTCTACAGACTGACAGACACACACACACGCGCGCACACAGACACACACACACACAAACGCACGCGCGCGCGGACATTTTTCTAAAAATGCTCTTTTGGGATTCAGGGGGACCCAAAGCATATATTTGCGGTGAAATCTCGATGTGGAACTTTCGGGTGGATTGCAATATTTTCTCGACTTTAAGAAGTATAAGAATGAAGTTCTTTGTTGGGAAATGGGCAAAAGAAATAATCTAAATGTAAACAAATTTGTGGGAGTGAAATGTAATAACTTCTCCTCCCACAAGGCACGTGGTCACGGGGAAAAAAGACTGTGAATAGAAACCAGTATACTTGCCAACCTCATAAAATAATTATCTCATAAAATCCTACAGCGTACGAAAATATAAATATGCACAGTTCTAATAACTAATACCGAGCAGTGAGTTTGCCCAGTGATTTTTGTTTCATTTAAATAGCTGTCTTTATCTAAATTGGCCCAATGTAATCCAGGATTAGCACAAAAAAGTGCGTCCGACAGAATGTTTATTATTGGTAATTAATGAGAATATCTGTCAAACTTTACAAAGGTTTTATTTCGATTCCTAATACATTCCGAAGGTGACTCATTTTGTGCCAGTTCGAACGTGTATAACTTAAATAGCACATTAGGACCTGAGAATCGATACATCCTGAAAAAATTGAAAAAAAAAAAAAAAAAAAAAAAAATCAGATGTGTTACACTCACATGACTTTCTCTACTCTTGTACTAACCATTCTTACAAACTATTATTCCCACATCTTCTTCGTGTTAGTAGAGATAAACATTGTACCAATTATCTTATTGCTTATTTCCTTGTAGGTGCAAGGGGAATATTAGAATACAGTAGGCTTTGTGCGATAGTCAAATCTTTTAAAGCTTTGAGGTTCCGTTCTCTTTGCACACTTAACATATAAAAAATTAACAACGATGTTCCGTTTCTCGAAAGTTGTTTTCCGAAACTCACACACATAACAAGGAATATCTCCGAAATGGTTCACCCTACAAGAAAATTTATTTGGACATAAATTGTGCACTTTAGGAAGATCTACATTCTTTGTATGCTATGATCTGGTCTATCTCTAACGGTTTACCAGTTATGCAAAAGACGTCCACAGTAAATACAACTACAGGGGCTATAGCCAGAAAATTCAAAATAAACATTTCATTTGTCATAAAAATACCTGATGCATATGACATTTTAATCAAAATCATTTGAGTCATTTTCAAGAAAATGAAAATTTTCGAAAATTTTTCCAAGTAAAGGGTAGTTTAGGGTGAGGCTGTTTTTTTTTTTTTTTTCAAAATCTTCGTGTCGTATCCTTGAAGGACAATAAACTTAAATACCAAATTTCGTTTTTAACTGACTTTTCGTTTTTGAGTTATGCTGTCCACAGACAGACACACACACACACTTACACACACACGCGCCTGCGCGCGCGAGCTTACATTTTGCTAAAAATGCTTTTTTTATTCAGGGGGTCTCAAAACATATATTTCCGGTGAAATCTCGACATCGAATTTTTGGGTGGAATCAATACTTCCCCTACTTACCAGTACATACTTGATATGCAACAATTTCAATGACCATTATTTGAAGATTTTGCAAATATGTAATAGTATATTTCTCCATATTCACTATATATTAATCATAGCAAATACTTGCGTACATGTGGTTCCACTTACATCATATTAACTACCTATTTATGTGAAAGTGTTACTTTTGACTATTGTATACATAGAGGCGTTAACGCAATTCACTACCTGGTCATTCTTTTGTTCAGCCAGTGTCGCCAACTGTCGCCAACCAAAAGAAGAGTTTGTGGTATAAAAGCTGTCCTATTGGCTTGAAGAAACTAAACTAAGAAAACTAAGCCCCGGCATAACAGCCCATGAAGAGCCAAGCCTTACCGCCCAGCCGCTGCGTCCCCCGCCTCGGCCCACTACAGGCGTCATTGGTGGGGTGCAGTATTGGAGGGTGGTACGTGGTCAGCGTCCCGATCCCTCCCGGACAGTTATGCGGTCTTCACGACCTGAGGTCGCTACTTTTCCAGCAAGCAGCTGCTCAATTGGCCCCCCCGATACTAACGAGGCTTAGTGCACCCCGATTGGCTTGAAGGAAATCAGTAAATGGACCAAAACATATGCAGATACAAAAAGATCAACGTTGATATTTCAAGTAGCACAAACAGGAATCCAAGAACATTATCATCATCATCATCATCATCATCATCATCATCATCATCATCATCATCACTTCATGGATTAGGAGACTTCTCCTGTTCCGGCCTCAAGTCTCTCCCCACTTTATCGGTCTTCCAACATCTCTCCTCCCATAAGGTTGGTAATTGTATGCCATTTTGGAGTATCGGGCATTGTCCATCCTTTGTAAATGATTTCTCCAGCTTTTCCTATATTGGTTTATTTGATTATTTACTAGGCATTTATTTCTTCATTTTTTAATTTAACCATTATTGTACATTCTTTTATGGCTCTAAGGTATCTGATTTCTGCAGCATTGTGCCATCTTTGTTTCTTTATCGTCAATGTTAACGTTGGAATTGTCACTGCTCTGTAAAACTTTAAGATTGTTTCTTTTCTTATTTTTTAATAAAATTCAGAGTACACACTGATGTTTCTACACACAAGGGAACACTGAAGTGATATTTTAGCATGTTTGGTAAAAAATCGATTTTTTTTGTTGTTTTATTTTTATTGCAAAAAACTCACCATGCCTTAAAGAATATATCTGCGAAGTTTTAATCCCCTAGGGAGGGGGAACACATATTTTAGATGCCATTTAAATGGTCATGCCCACAACTTCCATTTCAACTTTATTCTCATTCTTCTCGGAAACAATTTCACATTCAAAAATGTATTTTCTCTCACAAAAATCTAGCTAGAGATCTAAACTTTTTTCAATACAGTTCAGAATATGGGTAGTAAATGCCCTTTTGGAATCTTACTACTGGTTATCATTTCTTTTAAATAATTCATATAACAATGCATTGTTTTTATAAAATGTTTACACTTTGCCATAGTAAAAATTTTTTAAAGAAAATGTATTCCTTCTGTAAAAATTACCGTCCTTCAATTTGTTACAAAGGTAATAAGATGCATAATTTTAAAAAATATCAACTTTGTAGTTCAACACCTGCTGAAGGATATAGATTTTGATTATGTTCAATAAAATTGATATAAGTTAATTAATATATCAAGAATGTGATTAGATATTAGAACGACATTAGATACACCTATTTCTTTAGTTGCTGGAAATGCATCTACAAAAAATTAAGTCTATAACTTCAACACTTTAGAAAATCACTTTTTCACTTCGGTATACCCTTAATTCTTATCTACAGATTAATCAACAACACACAGAACTACTAAATAAATTTCGAAGTTCTACTTTTAGATCTAACTCTTCAAATTCAATGTTAATTCTTTCTTTCTTTCATTTCAGTTTGACAACTGTGACTTTAACAACCATTCTTTTAATTGATGTATTTTTCCAGAAGTAAGGTTGTTTGTTAATGTTAAATATACAGTTAAATATAAAACATAATGTTAAATCTACATAAGATATATTATTTAAATTCATAATTTATTTATGAAATATGCCAGATATACACCCTAAGGTTTAAAAAAAATGCTGAATCTGGAACCGTATATATGTCTAAGTCCATATCGATTCCGCGGCCGGTTTACAATGGTGTCACGGAATGCTTGTCGTCAGCGTCCTTCTGTTGTCATTTCTCATATTGAGTGTCAACTATTCAATGTGAGCGGATGGCCGAATGATGACCTTCCCAGATAAATTCTCTCGTTCTGCTCGAGAATCTATAGGTTACGTCAGACGATTACTGGTGATAGTTATTAACTTCTAAAACTTCACAAGGATACCGAAGAGCCTAACACACATATAAAAATCTGATGTGTTGCACTCACATGACTTTCTCTACTCTTGTACTAACCATTCTAACAAACTCTTATTCCTATATCTCCATGTTGGTTAAGAAAAACATTCGTACAAATTATTTTACTGCTTATGTCCTTGTAGGTGCAATGGGAATATTAGAATACAGAATGCTTTGTGCAACAGTCAAATCTTTTTGACCTTTGAGATTCCGTTCTCTTTGCACGATTAACATATGAAAAAATGAACAACGTTGTTGCAATTCGCTAAAGTTCTAAGTTTTCCGAAACTCAGACACATAACAAGGAATACCTCCGAAATGGTTCACCCTACAAGAAAACCTATTGAGAGATAATTTGTGTATTTTAGCAGATCTACATTTTTTGTATAGTATGATTTAGTCTATCTCTAACGGTTTACCAGTTATGCAACAGTCGTCCAGACTAAATACGACTACAGGGGCTATAGCCAGAAAATTCAAGATATACATTTCATTTGTCATAAAAATATCTCAAACATATGCCATTTTAATCAAAATCGTTAGAGCCATTTTCAAGAAAATTAAAATTTTCGAAAAATGTTCCATGTAAAGGGTAGTTTAGGGTGGGGCTATTTTCTTCAAAATCTTCGTGTCGTATCCTTGAAAGACATTAAACTTAAATACCAACTTTGGTTTTTAACCGACTTTTCGTTTTTGAGTTATGCTGTCCACAGACACACACGGACCTTTTTCTAAAAATGCTTTTTCTGGATTCAGAGGTCCTCAAAACATATATTTCCGGGGAAATCTCGACATCGAATTTTTGGGTGGAATACAATACTTCCCCTGCTTACCAGTAGAGAAAGTAAAAATGCGTATTTATTTGGTTTTGTGCTTTTAGAGTTTTGGGGTTTAGGTCAGTGGTTTTGACACAACACTGTTCAGGAACCTCAAAACGGGCTACAAGTGGCTGCTAAGGTTGCCGCCGATTGCCGGAGCTTTCCACAGACAATCTGCCTTATGCGGATGGAAGGGAACTTATCACATTCCTTCTAATATGTTCTTAATAGAAGTTTGATTGTATTTTGTTTGCTATATACTCAAGAGCGCCAGTCCCTTAGCCTGGGTTTTACTCTGTGCTGTCGCTGTAGATAAGGCACTGTAGTTCGTCGCTAGTATTGGGCTTGCTAAGCAAGTTTAGCATTGATTATATCTTTTAGGGCGTGATTATGTCCCCCCTTTAAACATTCTACTATTTTAACTTTTTAGCATTTTACACCCCTGGTTTTCCTGATCACTGTTTAGGTTTTAATTGTTATAACTTTTAGCTGCTTAGCTTTTACTTTTTAACCTTTTAGCTCTAAGGTTTCCTTGGTGGTGAGTCTCTCTGTTTTTACTTTCTCTACTGGTAAGTAGAGGAAATATTGCATTTCACCCAAAAATTCGATGTCGATATTTCACCGGAAATATATGTTTTGAGGAACTCTGAATCCAGAAAAAGCATTTTTAGAAAAAGGTCCGTGTGTGTCTGTGGACAGCATAACTCAAAAACGAAAAGTCGGTTAAAAACCAAAGTTGGTATTTAAGTTTAATGTCTTTCAAGGATGCGACACGAAGATTTTGAAGAAAATAGTCCCACCCTAAACTACCCTTTACATGGAAGATTTTTCCAAAATTTTAATTTTCTTGAAAATGGCTCTAACGATTTTGATTAAAATGCCATATGTTTGAGGTATTTTTATGACAAATGAAATGTATATCTTGAATTTTCTGGCTATAGCCCCTGTAGTCGTATTTAATCTGGACGACTATTGGATAACTGGTAAATCGTTAGAAATAGACCAAATCATATTATACAAAAAATGTAGATCTTGCTAAAATACACAATTTATGCCTCAATAAATTTTCTTGTAGGTTGAACCACTTCGGAGATATTCCTTGTTATGTGTGTGAGTTTCGGAAACCTTAAAGATTTCGTGAAATGGAACATCGTTGTTCATTTTTTATATGTTAATTGTGCAAAGAGAGCTCAAGCTCTCAAAGCTTTAAAAGATTTGACTATCGCACAAAGCCTACTGTATTCTAATTGCACCTACAAGGAAATAAGCAATAAGATAATTTGTACAAATGTTTATTTTAACTAACACGAAGAAGATATAGGAATAAGAGTTTGTAAGAATGTTTAGTACAAAAGTAGAGAAAGTCATGTGAGTGCAACACACCAGATTTTTTTTTACTACAAGCAGAGACTGGAATGTCGAAGCCAGCACAGTGATTTCTAATGTTAGACATTTTCTCTCTATACACATTTAAGCATCCCCTGCTATAGTTTGCCTAAGTACAAATGAAATAAAGCAAAACTTTGATACTTGAGGGTTATTAAGATATTTTAGCATTGATAGAGCATGCATTTTGAAACGTTGTAAGCGGATTTGATTCTCTTTTGTTTTGCTGCGTACTTCCTTAGTTGCTAACTCGGGAATATAAATGTTTCGAATGTAATATCGGTGCTATGTGTCTAACTTTACGTGCACTTTTTATGGAGTTATTTTGTCTACCTCCATGGTATGTGGGTTGTGTGTTTGACTGACATTCAAGAGGCCCCGAGTTCAAATCTCGGTTAGCGTGAGTTACCAAAGCAAGGTTCCCCTTATCCTGAGAACATTAATGTAGGTATCACCAAGCACTATGGACCCCGGGCTCTTTTGAGTATATCACCCATTTAATTTAACTGCCCATTATGACTTACCCGGTTAACGAATGCTTAACTTAAATACGCAATTATGTGGTATAAACAGACAGAAAATAGAATCTCAGTGCAGACCAACACCATGATCAAAACTGCAGAATGAAATTAAAAATCTGATGTGTTGCACTCACATGACTTTCTCTAATCTTGTACTAGCCATTCTTACAAACTCTTATTCCTATATCTTCTTCACGTTGGTTGAGATAAACGTTTGAGAAAATTATCTTACAGCTTATTTGCTTGTAGGTAGAAGGAGAATTTGGGAATACAGTAGGCTTTGAGCGATAGTCAAAGCTTTGAAATTCTGTTCTCTATGAACGGCTGAGATACAAATATATATAACAATTCTGCACTTGACGAACGTTTTCAGCTTTCCAAAACTGAGACAAATAACAAGGAATATCCTGAAATGGTTCACTCAACAAAACAATTTATTTGTGCCTAAATTGTGTGTTTTATCAAGATCTACATTTTCTGTATAGTAAGATTTTGTCTATATCTTACTGCTTACCTATTTGCAAAAATCATCCAGAGTAAATAGAACTACATGGGCTATACCCAGAAAATCAAAATATACATTTTGTCATAAAACTATCTTAAACATGTGACATTTTAATCAAAACCGTTAGTCACTTTCGAGTAGTCAAAATTTTCAAAAAATTTTTCCATGTAAAGCTTACTATATTCTAATATTCCCCTTGTGCCTATAAGGAAATGAGCAATAAGATAATTTGTACAAATGTTTATCTTAACTAACACGAAAAAGATAGAGGTATAAGAGTTTATAAGAATGGTTAGTGCAAGAGTAGAGAAAGTCATGTGAGCGCAACACATCAGATTTTTTTAATTTTGGGAATCCCAAAACATATATTCTCGGTGTTGATTTTTGGGTAGAATAAAATATTCCTGTACTCGATTGATTGATTTTTATTTTATTGTCATTGAGCTGTATACAGCGATAGACGTCACAAGAATCATCTTATTACATACAACAAAACAATTACCTATATAACATTGTACAAATAACAGGTCAATTAAATATAAAAGAAACAACTATACAACATTTTTAGACTCAAGGTATTCTTGCAAAGAGTAAAAATTTGATATGTTGCACTCACATGACTTTCTCTACTCTTGTACTAACCATTCTTATAAACTCCTATACCTCTATCTTTTTCGTGTTAGTTAAGATAAATATTTGTACAAATTATCTTATTGCTTACTTGCTTGTAGGTACAAGGGGAATATTAGAATACAGTAGGCTTTGTAGGAAAGTCACATCTTTTAAAGCTTTGAGATTCCGTTCTCTTTGCACACTTAATATTAAAAAATGAACAACAATGTTACATTTCACGAAAGTTTGGTTTTCCGAAACTCACACACATAACAAGAAATATCTCCGAAATGGTTCACCCTACAAGAAAATTTATTTAGACACAAATTGTGTATTTTAGCAAGATCTACATTTTTTGTATAGTATGATTTGGTCTATCTCTAACGGTTTACCAGTTATGCAAAAGTCGTTCAGAGTAAATACGGCTACAGGAGCTATAGGCAGAAAGTTCAAGATATATGTATATTTCATTTGTCATTTGCAACACATCAGATTTTTCCTGATATTATATAAATGAATTTGAAACCTATGTTGCTGAGTGGATAAATTATTTTTTGTGTACAGCAATATATTGTATATATTATAAAGTTGATCACATCATTACTTTTAACTTAATAAATAATGGTTTACAATGTGATAGCATTTGTGTGTCTGATATTCGAACAACTTTCTTCTGTAATAACAGAACTTCTGTTATATAGCTGCAATTTCCCCACAGCAGAATACCATAAGATATTATGCTCTGAAAGAATACAAAATACGCTGATCTTACATGTTTACCTAGTACATAACTCTTTAGATTCCTAATAAGCTATATTACTTTCGAATGTTTTGCAGTGATGTGTTTGACATGCGGTTCCCAATTTAGTTTATTACCCACGACTAGGTATGCCAAGGAATTTAACATTAGCTGAACACAGGTCTGGTGTAAGTTGTACGTAGAATGTGGATGTGGGGGTTTGTTGAGAGAGAAACATTTTGAAGGTGGTAAAGTGAGTATAAAGGACCTAGCCCCTGCAAGCTATTGATCTGTACACTTCCCACTCCTCTGGACCATTCCACCTCATCCTCAACTTCGTACATGCGCCCTAGCTTTCTCATTCCAGTTTCATGATGGAGATCCAATACGTGCAATATCATTGGTTCTGTACTTTCGCAATGTGTCTCCAGGTACCGTCAAACCTCTCAAATGGAATTCACAACCTTTAATCTTATATCACGCGTCATCAACAAATCATCTTTGTCTTAAAACCGTTCATATATTTAGCAATACTCCTTCTCCATTTTGCTTTGTTCTATATTTTACATTTAAAGGAAAGCAAGCTTCGAGAGTGGCATTGAAAATGTTTATAAAATCAAACAAGAACTACGTTTTAAACATTTCATGCTTTGTCTGTCAAAATATTCCCTTTTATAACATAAATACATTTTTGCTTTCGATGAAACCAGTCCTTAAATAAATGATGCCACTCTTCCAGAGACACTTCAGAAAGTTCAGTTTTATAATGTTCCACTGCTTCATCCGATGACGAAATAGTGTTTCCATGCACTTTATATTTAATTTTTGAATGCTACATCAGAATTATATAGTAGAGTGACCATGTTGCTGCCGTTTAGGACATTCTGATTGTTGTTAGTTGTGCTGCATGTGGCAATGCGTTATAATGGTGTAAACCTACTTTTTCTGTTGGGTGTTTTTCAAAAAGTTTTGTGTACCAATCTCCACTAACGCACCCGCTTTGGGAAAAAATCTGATGTGTTGCACTCACATGACTTTCTCTACTCTTGTACTAACCATTCTTACAAACCCTTATTCCTATATGTTCTTCGTGTTAGTTGAGATAAACATTTGTACAAATTATCTTATTGCTTATTTCCTTGTAGGTGCAAGAGGAATATTAGAATACAGTAGGCTTTGTGCGATAGTCAAATGTTTTAAAGCTTTGAGATCCCGTTCTCTTTGCACGGCTAACACATAAAACATGAATAACGACATTCCATTTGATGAAAGTTTGTTTTGGAAAACTCACACAAATAACAAAAGAATATCTCCCAAAAAATTCGAACATAGATTGTGTGTTTTAGCAAGATCTACATTTTTTGTATAGTAAGATTTGGACTATCTCTTACTGTTTAAGAGTTATTCAAAAGTCATCCAGAGTAAACAGGACTACATAAGCTATAGCCAGAAAAATCAAAATATACATTTCATTTCTCATAAAAATATCTTAAATATGTGTCATTTTAATCAAATTCGTTAGTCATTTTCAAGAAAATCAAAATTTTCGAACTATTTTCCATGTAAAGCGTAGTTTAGGGTGGAGGAATTTTCTTGAAAATCTTCGTGTTGCATCCTTGAAAGACATTAAACTTGAATACCAACCGACTTTTCCTTTTTGAGTTATACTGTCAACAGACCGACAGACACACAGATACACGCGCGCGCGTGGACCTTTTTCAAAAATGCTTTTTTTTTTTTTTTATTCAGGGGTCCTCAAAACATATATTTCTGCTGAAATCTCGGCTTCGAACTTTTGAGTGGAATACAATAGTTCCTCTACTTACTACTAGAGAAAGTAAAAAACCAACTTCTTACCATCGTTGCAAACTCTTCAGGGTTTTGTAGACTTAAGTTCTATTCGAACAACTATTGAGCCGATTGACTTTTATTTTCCAAGTTTCATCACCAGTGACAATATTCCAAACCAAATTTGAAGTGTCACCTTGAAATTTTTCCAAAGTTTTTCTGCACCAACCATTGGGTTGTTTTTGATCGGGGGTCGGTTTATGTGGAATCCATCAACAACAAAGTTTTCTCACGTCTGCTGATATAAAATGTTTTGAATTTGACTCATACCAATGCCCATTGCCCGAATAAATTCATAAAATATCAGTAGATCTTCAAATATTGCTCAAACAGCGGCAATATTTTTATCAGTGTCAGCAGTTCTTGGGCGTGCTTCACGAAATTCACCAATAAATAAACCAATTTCTTTTGAATTCGTTGTACGAATCATAAACTGTTGCCCTAGATAGGGCAAAATTAATTTATTAGTATATTTTCAAAAGCACTAACGATTGGAAATAGTAAAAAATCATAGCCCTGAAATATTCTCTTGTCAAATTCATACTTAAGTGATCATAATTAAGAAACTATTAGAGAAATCGAACAAACTGCACTCGCAAAGCATTACAAAGTAGCAGTCACAATTAAACAATTTTTAATCTGTTTTAATAACATGACATTCTAACGAAAATAAATCGTAGAATCATGTAATAATTTTCCGCTTCACCTAAGAATATATTTCATTGTATTTTCACTTTTACCTAAAAACCAACTTATAAATACTCGGAAACGCAATAAGCCTACTATGACAGCACTACTACTGACACACATGTGGCCGAGGAAATGAAGATATGGAATCTTGAACGTGGTTCATATCCCTGACTGAGATTGTTTTGAACGTTTTCTGCAGTTATCATTAGCAGCAACCTGGAAAGTTTCCTTACCAAATTTCCTTTCACAATTGTCATTTCATTTCATGTATCAGCGCCTGTAAGCAGTAAGAACAGCCTTAAACACTACATTCAAATGACTTTCTCTACTCGTTATTGATTAACCAGTCTAATAAAACAATTTTCTACATAGTTCGTGTTAATAAAGATAAAGCTTATTTATGAATTTCATTATAGATATGTAAACTAAACCCATTAAAGGATGAAAGTAAAGCATGTGTTACATTCACATGACTTTCTCTACTCATTTCTCAATAAGCTCTTCTTACAAAAGTTACTCTTCTATTTCATGTTAGTTGAGACAAATATTTGTAGAATACGAATGTTACATATGCATTTCCTAATAGGTGCAATTGGAATATCTTTGCACGGCTAACAATAACAAATTAATAACGATGTTCCATTTAACGAAAGTTTGAAGTTTTCGAAAACTCACACAAATAACAAGGAATATCTCCGAAATGGTTCACTCTACAAAACAATTTATTTGGACACAAATTGTGTGTTTTAGCGAGTTCTATGTTGTTTGTATAGTATGATTTGGTCTAGCTTTTACGGTTTACCAGTTATGCAAAAGTCGTCCAGAGTAAATACGACTACTGGGGCTATAGCCAGAAAATTCAATATAGGTATACATTTCCGTTACCATAAAAATATCTCAATCGTATGACATTTGAGTCAAAATCATTACAGCCATTTTCAAAATAATCAAAATTTTCGAACAATTTTCCATGTAACGGGTAGTTTAGGGTACGGCTATTTCCTTTAAAATCTTCTTGTGGCATCCTTGAAATGTATTAAACTTAAATACCAACACACACACACACACACACACACACACACACACACACACACACACACACACACACACACACACACACGGACCTTTTTGTATAAATGCTTTGTTTTGGATTCAGGGATCTCAAAACATAATTCCAGTGAAACATCGACTTCGAATTTTTTTACCACTTACGTAGTAGAGAAAGTAAAAATGTAGCTCACACTTTGTGACAAATTATAATTATTTACCTACTTGTTTATTGTGAAGTAAAATATTCCTTTCCGAGGTATTCCGAGTTATTTGTATAAAGTTTCAAACTCTTGTACTTTACTTAAATGACCAATATTTATTTGTTTTCTCTCCCTTTTGTTTTGTTTTCCTTTTTTATTTTGTGTTTCTTTTTGTGCTAATTTTTTTCGATCATGCAAAGAGCATGTAATTCAACTCCATCACATATTGACACGAGTGAGTGAGTGAGTGAGTGAGTGAGTGAGTAATTAGGGTTTAAGGACCCGTCGACAGCTAGGTCATTAGAGCCCCACATGAAGTATATACAAGAATAAGTTTTGTTTGAATAGTTTACGGAAAAGGAAGTAGAGAAAGCATGTGAATAATACACACTATATTTTGGATTCAGGGGACCTCAAAACTTGTATTTCCGGTGAAATCTCGACATTGAATGTTTGTATCGAATACAATACATGCCCTATTTACTATACGAGGTAGAGAAAGTAAAAAAATACCCAGTTGTGATTTAATCATTGCGAATGAGTTTGTGTGTTTGTGAAATTGAAGGAATGAAATGAACGTGCAGAATAATGAATGTTTAAGAACATTGAGAAGTTGTTGTGGGTAATTTGAATGTGAAAAAGCTTGAGTGTCGTGGGGCAATGGCGAAGTTCAGAGAGCATTCAGGGCGCATGTCTGTCGGGGAGGAGGGTCCTCGTCGTCAATAAATGGAATGAGGAGTATTCCACAAATAATGTGATCACTGGTGCGACTTCAGATCTCTTTGAATACCGACAAAATGTTTCACAAAAGGAAACAGGAATTTCACAAAGAGAAGGCTCTCCTCCTTTCACAGAAAAGAGAGATACAAAGTAAAAGGAAGAAAATGTTCAGAGATATTTTGATCCCTTTTGTAGATGCTGCGGTACTTACGGTGCGCGAGTTTCAGCTAATTGTCCTAAGCCACCCATTTCAACACTGGGATTTGGATATTTTCTATTGCTCCTCTTTATTTAAAGTCGAGGCTTTATTGCTGTTCTTGGAATTCTTTAAGCACTTTAAAGGTAATTTCAGTATTGGTGAACTGAAATTGTTTGCAACATATAGTCTTTTAACAATCTCCAACCTATTCCCTAAGCAGTTAAATACCTACAGCGTCCCTAGAAATTTATAACTGAACTATCTGGCCTCCATTGTAATTAAAGTCGAGTGCATGAAATCATGCCGATACAAGAATGACGATCAAAATTATTACAAAATCAAAGGATTACTTTTAATAATTCAAATTATTTTATTGTTTTTGAAAATTTTTCCCTTTAAAATCAATAAACAAATCAAAATATGATATTTACACTGCTCTGCTGCTTCATCTGATGACAAAAAATCTGATGTGTTGCACTCACATGACTTTCTCTACTCTTCTACTAACCATTCTTACAAACTCTTATTCCTATATCTTCTTCTGTTAAGATAAACATTTGTACAAATTATCTTATTATTCCCTTGTAGGTGCAAGGGGAATGTTAGAATACAGTAGGCTTTGAGCGATAGTCAAATATTTTAAAGCTTTGAGATTCCGTTCTCTTTGCATACTTAACATATAAAAAAATGAATAAGGATGTTCCATTTCACGAAAGTTATGTTTTCCGAAACTCACACACATAACAAGGAATATCTCCGAAATGGTTCAACCTACAAGAAAATTTATTGAGACATAAATTTTGTATTTTAGCAAGTTCTACACTTTATGTAGAGTATGATTTCGTCTATCTCTAACGGTTTACCAGTTATGCAAAAGTCGTTCAGAGTAAATACGACTACAGGAGCTATAGCCAGAAAATTCAAGATATACATTTCATTTGTCATAAAAATATCTCAAACATATGACATTTTAATCAAAATCGTTCGAGCCATTTTCAAGACAATCAAAATTTTCCATGTAAAGAGTAGTTTGTGGTGGGGCTATTTTCTTCAAAATCTTTGTGTCGCATCCTTGAAAGGCATTAAACTTAAATACCAACTTTGATTTTTAAGCTTCTTTTCGTTTTTGAGTTATGCTGTCCACAGACTGACAGACACACACAGACTGACACACACGGACCTTTTTTCCAAAAATGCTTTTTTTTTTTATTATTCAGGGGTCTCAAAACATATTTCCGGTGAAAAATCGACGTCGAATTTTTGGGTGGAATACAATACTTTGCCTACTTACCAGTAGAGAAAGTAAAAGTGATTCGACGCGTTTTATCTTTAATTTTTGGAAACAAAAACAAATCATAAGGTGCTAGGTTAGGACTGTATGGTGAGAGTTCAGGATATTGACCTTTAGGGCATCCAGATACTCAGCTTTACAATTTGCCTCTTTTTGTGTTTCAAGTTCGGTTTCTTTGATTCTAGCTTTGTGGTAGCTTGAGACAAATAAAGTGGTCGCTTCGTAAGGAGCTGGAAATCCGACTTTTGGCGTTGTTATAATGTAAAATTATTCTTTCTTATGGACATCTCTAACCAATTTTCCGAAGGTTTCCTGTAATTAGACATTTGTGGGTAACGTTGCCGAATACGGGCTTAGGGACTACGTAACGCAGGGTGCCAACGCGAACATTAGAATGACGATAACTTCCGGCAATACGCGTACATAGATGACCAATGAGGTGAGAAAACTCTTATTCTCGTTCAAAATGGCAAATTTGGACATCTTGCACACGTGCGACTTCATAATATCAGGATGAAACAAAGTAATTCATGAATCACATAACCTGAAATAACTATGGAATCATAAGCTCATACAGTTGTGCAATATATAGATAACCTTAAATGGAAATACACATATTTCGGAAATATACGTTGATGAAAGAAATACAATGTTGCATTTTAGGGGCATAAACCGTATAATTCGAAATTACTATGAAATCATAAGCTGATTTAGTTGTGCAGTACGCGGGTAACCTAAAATGAGAGTATATTTCATAAATATAAGCTCATAAAGAAATATAAAGTTGCATTTTAGATGCATAAACCGTATAACCTGAAATAACTATGAAATTATAAGCCCATACATTTGTGCAGTACATAGCCTTAAATGGGAGTGTATTTTATAATGAAATTTATGAAACAAATCCACAGTTTTATAACAGTTGCATGTGACAAGTGATTGATAAAACAGAATGCTTTAAACATCGAATTTTACTGGAAATAACTGTCGCAAATTACTGGTGGTTTCAGCGTTACTTTAAATACACTTTCTGCTAGCGTTACGTCTCCTTTGTTTACATTACTTCACTATTTATTTTGTGCTTCCATTCCATTGTTTCAGTTTTAGATCGCACTTCCGTTCCATTACCCATGTTCCTCTCTGATTCGTAGTTGCCAATCTCTTTGTCTACTAGTGCATTTCTTCATGTCAAGTTGGCATGGTTTTTCACCATTGCGCATCACAAAAACCCGTATACGGTAACTTTACCAATTTGTGTACCAAACTGTACGTCTATCTTCTAATGTTATAATAGCAATCTTGGAAAAGATTAGCAACCGTCTTTTTTAGCACGGCGAATTCTTGGGAGTTTTGTAGCCTTAGAGTCTGTACGAAACATCCATTGAGCGCACTGATTTTTCTTTTCATCAAAGATTCGTCACCTCTTAACGATTCCAAACTAAATATGAAGTGTCGCCTTTGATTTCTTCCAGAGGATTTGTACGTTGTTGTTTTTGTTTGGCAGTTTATGTGGTTTGCAAATATTTTGGATTTGACTCATACCAATACTCAGTAGCGGTTCCTGGGGGATCGCATACTCGCAACTGCACACCCACTAATTTTTTCCGCATGCGAATGTGTATAGATAACCTAATGAAAAAGTCGAATGTTCAATTTCCTTGTAAGTATATGAACTTGCTTGTTTAATTTTCCCGCGCTCTCTTTACCAAATGTCAGCTCATTCAGTCAAGGTGAGACGCATAAACCCGATTTTGCGACTGGCGAAGGTAGCTTTTAGGCGAGGGGTACGCGGGGAGAGGTGCAAAGCTTGGCGAGTTAAGGCAGCATAATCGACAAGGCCAACACATGCGATTCTTACCGCGCAAGCGCACTACGTTCTCGTACAAGTCCCTCCGTTTTCCTTGCGACGAGCATTTCCCTCCCGTTGTTTAGCAGAACCTACTAGGCAGCCAACGTGACGGTTCTAGATATAATGTAGCCATCTTCTACATTATATTAATGTTATAAACACAATTACATCTAGCCTTATTAAGCGATTATAAATGCATATAATTACTCGTAATTTACTAAGGCCAATACTTGAGTTTGGAATAGTTATTTTGTTACAGTGTTTATTACTGTTTGTTATGTTTGTGTTCTGGCAGCAAGTTGCATGCAGTTGTGTCTGCGCATAGCGGGAAATTTTAATCTATGAAAGTGTTGAAATGAATAACATGGCGAAACTAAAGGAGATAAATCTTTCGGATTTATTTTTATAAGAGAAGCTGTTTTCCAAGCTTATTGTTTACGAGTGAGAGAAATGGTGTCTGGATAAATAATAGTTCTTGTGATATTGGTCATTTAAAACAAAAAAACAGCAAAACATAAGAGCTTAATTGCCCATATGAATTTAGAATTAGGATTGTGTGGTGTGTGTTAGAGAAAGAAAGGGAGTAAAGGTGCAGAGGATGTAATGTGCTGCACACCCACTGCGACAAGTCACGAGCCGCCACTGTCAATACTCAAAGCTGCCAAAATAAATGTATAAGATGTCCGTCGATCTTCTTCAAGCATTGCTCGAACAGCGGCAATATTTACATCATAACAGCAGTTCTTAGGCGTCCTTCACGAAATTTATCACTAAGAAAAACCCCAAATCTTTTGAATTTTCTGTACCAGTTATTATAAATTATAAATCATTATCTTAAATGGTGATTCTTGCCAAATGAATTTCTAAGCCGCTGTTCACATTATTTAGGATTAAGGATGACTTAAAATACAAAAAATCTGACGTGCTGCACTCATATGACTTTTTCTACTATTGTACTAACCATTCTTACGAACTCTTATTCCTATATCTCCTTCGTGTTAGTTGAGATAAACATTTGTACAAATTATCTGATTGCTTATTTCCTTGTAGGTGCAAGGGGAATAATAGAATACAGTAGGCTTTGTGCGATAGTCAAATATTTAAAGCTTTGAGATCCCGTTCTCTTTGCACGCTTAACATATAAAAAACGAACAACAATGTTCCATTTCACGAAAGTTGTAAGTTTTTCGAAACTGACACAAATAACAAGGAATATCTCCGAAATGGTTCACCCTACAAAAAATGTATTTAGACATAGATTGTGTGTTTTAGGGAGATCTACATTTTGTTATAGTAAGATTTTGTCTATCACGTACGGTTTATGAGTTATTCAAAAGTCGTCCAGGCTATAACCAGAAAATCCAAAATATACATTTCATTTGTCTTAAAAATGTCTCAAACATGTGGCATTTTAATGAAAATCGTTAGAGCCATTTTCAAGAAAATCAAAATCTGTCAGCATAACTCAAAAACGAAAAGTAGGTAAAAACCAAAGTTGGCGTTTAAGTTTAATGTATTTCAAGGATGCGACACGAAAATTTTGAAGAAAACAGCCCCACCCTAAACTAACCTTTACATGGAAAGTTTTTATTTTCTTGAAAATGGCTCCAACGATTTTGATTAAAATATCACATGTTTGAGATGTTTTTACGACAAATGAAATGTATATCTTGAATTTCCTGGCTATAGTCCCTGTAGTCGTATTTACTCTGGACGACGTTTGCATAACTGGTAAGCCGTTAGAGATAGACCAAATCATAGTACACAATAATGTAGATGTTGCTAAAATACACAATTTATGTCGAAATAAATTTTCTTGTAGGGTGAACCATTTCGGAGATATTCCTTGTTATGTGTGTGAGTTTCGGAAAACAAACTTTCGTGAAGTGGAACATCGTTGTTCATTTTTTATATGTTAAGCGTGCAAGGCGAACGGAATCTCAAAGCTTTAAAAAGTTTGAGTATCGCACAAAGCCCTTGCACCTACAAGGAAATAAGGAATAGGATAATTTGCACAAATGTTTATCTTAACAGAAGAAGATATAGGAATAAGAGTTTGTAAGAATGGTTAGTACAAGAGTAGAGAAAGTCATGTGAGTGCAACACATCAGATTTTGTTGTTGACGAGTGTTATTGTTGTGAGGTCTTAAGACAGAGTATAATGGCGTCCCCAACATAGCAGCACAAGGGGACATGCAGTTAGTCTGATTGCATTGCTACATTCAGCGTGTGAAATGGAAGCGGTAACGTTTAACATTTCAAAACAATAGAAAGAGTGGCTACAAATGGTCATGGAAAACAGAAATGTCATTCTGCAAACATTGATGAGAGCGAGGTTAGAAAAGCAAGCTGAGCCCTGTGTTATCGCTGGCCCCTGTGCATGTTGCGGCAGATGTCACAGAGTATCAAGAACAGAGATCGCATAAGAAGCTTATACGAGGCCACGGTCTGGTTCATTTGATCGCGTGAAACATGTGGTACCTGACGAGCTTCGCCATATCATTCAAAACAATGCAACTATTCACTCCTCGCTCGTACGAATTTCACTTTTACAAATGTAGTCATCATAATTTTTACTTTCTCTACGGGTAAGTAGGGGAAGTATTGCATTCCACCCAAAAGTTCAAAGTCGAGATTTCACCGGAAATACATGTTTTGAGGCACCCTGAATCCAAAAAAAGCATTTTTAGAAAAAGGTCCGTGTGTGAGTCTGTGTGTCTGTCAGTATGTCAGACTTTGGACAGCATAGCTCAAAAACGAAAAGTCAGTTAAAAACCAAAGTTGGTATTTAAGTTTAATGTCGTTCAAGGATGTGACACGAAGATTTTGAAGAAAATAGCCCCACCCTAAACTACCCTTTACATGGAAAATTTTTCGAAAATTTTGATTTCCTTGAAAATGGCTCTAACGATTTTGATTAAAATGTCATATGTTTGAGATATTTTTATGGAAAATGAAATGTATATCTTGAATTTTCTGACTATAGTCCCTGTAGTCGTATTTACTCTGGACGACTTTTGCATAACTGGTAAACCGTTAGAGATAGACCAAATTATACTATACAAAAAATGTAGATCTTGCTAAAATACACAATTTATGTCTGAATAAATTTTCTTGTAGGGTGAACCATTTCGGAGATATACCTTGTTATGTGTGTGAGTTTCGGAAAATTTGGAACTTTCGTGAAATGGGTCATCGTTGTTCATTTTTTTATATGTTACGTGTACAAAGAGAACGGAATCTCAAAACTTTAAAATATTTGACTATCGCACAAAGCCTACTGTATTCTAATATTCCCCTTGCACCTACAAGGAAATAAGCAATAAGATAATTTGTACAAATGTTTAATTTAACTAACACGAAGGAGGTATAGGAATAAGAGTTTGTAAGAATGATTAGTACAAGAGTAGAGAAAGTCATGTAAGTGCAACACATCAGATTTTTGAAATAAGTATTGACGGTTCCAGTTCCCGTTCAACAATGGAAACACTGAGTTCATAATGTTATTTACTGATGAAAGAATGTTGAAATTTTTGGCAGGAAATATCAATTTTGAGACTTTATGTTTATTGCACCTTTAAGTGAAAATCATTTTTGTGAAAATCTGATGTCTTGCATTCACAAGACTTTCTCTACTGATACAGAAATTTAGATTCAAATCGAATGGGCTTGATAAAGACACGTTTTAATTTAATTGCCGGATGTGAGATTTGTGATAAGTGTTCAGTAATAACATAGGTAGATAATAGAGTAGAAAGTGTTGTAAGGTGAGCAAAATATGAGTAAAAAATAGTCGTTAAATTTATAGGATAAACGCATTATTGGTTTGAAATTAACGAGTCATGACGTCATACCACATAATTTCAAATTCACTGTCAAAATTCAGGTCTGCCAACCTTAAAAGTCGCGCGATATGTTTAATAAAATATAAAGAAAACATTGTTTAATCATAGATAGATAACTATATATTCGGAATTCAAAAAAAAAAGGACGTATTTTAATAGAAAGGGACATTTCTAAATTGTGAAAAGGAATGAAATAGTATTTTGGATGCGAGGCTTTCTTTTGATGACGTCATGAAATTTAAAATCGGGAAGAACGTTTTTTCCTAGCGTGGCGACGCCAGGAAGCGTGATCACTCTCCCCATATCGGTGGAGGACTTAGCTGTGTACACATGTGAGTTGCGGTTGCTCTGCGAGGATATATATTGGAAGTCGGCATAACTCCCGAAATGTGTTAAAGAGTTGAGAATAAATAGTCTCCAAAGTTATTCTGGGTGATCTATAAAATATACTCGTGCATACCCTGGATTGAATCTCATGTTGAGCATAGTCGGAGTCGAACTACAAGTATCGACAACGGTCGTTAAGCTATCACGAAGCAACACCATTTCGCTTCACTACTCTTGTACTAACCATTCTTACAAACACTCATTCCTATATCTTCTTCGTGTTAGTTCAGGTAAACATTTGTACAAATTATCTTATTGCTTATTTCCTTGTAGGTGCAAGGGGAATATTACAATACACTAGGCTTTGTGTGACAGTCAAATGTTTTAAAGCTTTGCGATTCCGTTCTCTTTGCACATTTAACATATAAAAAACTGAACAACGGTGTTCCATTTCACGAAAGTTTCAAGTTTTCCGAATCGACACATATAACAAGAAATATCTCCAAAATGGTTCACTGTACAAAAACTTTATGGGGCATAAATTCTGTGTTTTAGTGAGACCTTCATTTTTTGTATATTAAGAATTTGTCTATCTCTAACAGTTTACCAGTTATGCAAAAGTCGTCCAGAGTAAATACGACTACAGGGGCTATAGCCAGAAAATTCAAGATATACGTTTCGTTTGTCATACAAATATCTTCAACATATGGCATTTTAATCAAAATCGTTAGAGCCATTTTCAAGAAAATCAAAATTTTCGAAAAATCTTCCATGTAAAGGGCAGTTTCGGGTAGGGCTATTTTCTTCAAAATCGTCGTGTCGCATCGTTAAAAGACATTAAACTTAAATACCAACTTTGGTTTTCAACCGACTTTTCGTTTTTGAGTTATGCTGTCCACATACCGACAGACTGACACACACACACACACACACACACACACACACACACACACACACACACACACACACACACACACACACACTCACTCACACACACACGGATTTTTTTCTAAAAATCCCTTTTTTTTATTCAGGAGTCTCAAACATATATTTCCGGTGAAATCTTGACATCGAATTTTTGGATGGAATACAATACTTCCTTCTACTTACCAGTAGAGAAAGTAAAACAGGATTTTTAGAGAAAGGTCCGTGTGTGGGTAGCGTAGCTCAAAAACGAAAGGTCCGTTAAAAGCCAAAATTGATATTTAAGTTTTAACATCTTTTAAGGATGCGACTCGAAGATTTTGAAGAAAATTCCTCCACCTAAACTATTCTTTAGATGGTAAATTTTTCAAAAAATTTTATTTTCTCGCAAAAGGCTCTAACGATTTTGGTTAAAATGCCATATGTTGAAGATAACTTTGTGACAAATGAAATGTATATCTTGAATTTTCTAGCTATAGCCTATACAGCCCTGCTTACTCTGTATGACTTTTGTATAATCAGTAAACCGTAAGAGATACACAGTCTTACTATACAAAAATGTAGATCTTGCTAAAACACAATTTATGTTGAAATAATTTCCTTGTAGAGTGAAGCATTTCGGAGATACTCCTTGGTTTTTTTTTTTTTTTTTTTTTTTTTTTTTTTTTTTTTTTAATTATTATTTAAGGTCGTTTTGACAGCACGGTCTTATCACGACCATACATAGTAATACATTGTGGATATTAATTTACAATTATATGTACATATATTACATTATGTTGACATTTACAGTAAATTTGAAAGTTTTATGTTCTTCATAAACTGTAGAGTCTTGCTGATCATATTCGGTGTATTGACTGCATGATGAAGACTGGAAATGCCGGCTTGCTGTCTATATCTGCTGTATTGTGGGCAATCTATAAGGATGTGGTGGATGTTTAGAGGAGTATATTCCTTGTTGTTTGTGTGAGTTTCGGAGAACTTAAAACTTTCATGAAATGGAACATCGTTGTTCATTTGTTATATGTTAAGTGTCCAAAGAGAACGGAATCTCAGAGCTTTAAAGTATCCAACTATCGCTCAAAGCCCACTGTATTCTAATATTCCCCTTGCACCTACAAGGAAATAAGCAATAAGATAATTTGTACAAATGTTTATCTCAACTAACACTAAGAAGATATAGGAATAAGAGTTTGTAAGCATGGTTAGTCCAAGAGTAGAGAAAGTCATGTGAGTACAGATTTTTGAGAAACAAATTGTATGTTATTTATAGCAATTTCACAAATTAATCAGGTGCTGCACCTGATGCAGAAAACGCAACTTTGAAAAAATTAAACTGCTGCCAAATCGTTTAAATACTATGGCTGACATGAAATTTAATGTCGGATGGTTTAATACAATATCCAATCAGAAGCTTGCCATGCCTTGCGGTGTTGTGTAGCTAAACACGCTGTAAAGCCAGTGATATAAATATAATTTGCACCCACAAAATGTATTTATTTATTTGCACAACTGCAATTGTCAGTTATCAGCCGCCATTAATTTTGTGTCTGCCATAGCACGAAAAATCATATACAGCATGGAAGGGAAGTCATTACTAAATCCCGGATGTTTATGTAATATGAAGGTGTGAAATATTTATGTAACAAAAACATCAAAATATGTAATGTCAACAAAATATGTGAAATTATCTAATAATCTAAATGCTAAGATTACCACCTCAAGTCTAAATGCAAACTGCAAATTACGCAGAATTTTGTAATTTGATGGGTCTATAAGTACGTAAATTAATTATAATGAGTTAAAATTTACTAAATATAGAATTAATTATAGGAAAATGTTTTGTTTTATGCAGAATTTACTTAAAATTTATTTTCAAGTAGGTAATTACGAAATAAAAAATATGTGTTTTGGATTATATTTATTAAAATTACTCATTTCACATAGTTATTTTACTTAAATTTTAGACGATAAAGCAATGTTGAAATACTGAACCAATTTATCAATGAGTGAAACAATCAATGCAAAATAATTAACTTTTAGAATGTGGATGCATTTTCAGTTTTTTGTCTCTTGACATAAATGAACAACCAGGCATTTTCATTTTGAGTCTTTTGCTTCTTTCAACGTACAGTGAATAACCATATACTTTCAGGGATCATTGTTTGTCTCCTATCGTATAAAATGTTCTTATAAGCAGAGGAGCTTATCTCCATGTCACACGAAGTAACAGGAGCATATTTTAGCACAGGAATCTGATTTGCAGAGAAATGTTTTGGTAAATCGACACTGTCACCATTTAACACTTTAGACACGGACACAAGCGTAGAGTACTCTGGATTCCTGTTTAGGAAGCTTTGAATTTTTCACCTACCTTCCTTCCTGCAACTACACTAAGGTTTTGTGATGCACGTTCCATTAAATCCATAGATTCGTGAAGAAGGGAACCTGATGTTTCCAACTGCTTGATGGTGCTAGGCAACCAGCCGAAGTTACTTTTGAAGTAAGCACAGGAGCTTGCCACTTTCGGATCTTTAAAGATGTCCTGAGATTCACGTATGGAAACGGCTACTTCTGAAGAGAACATGTTCACCACTGACTGGAATCCTTCGAAATGTCCACAGTAGAAGTTCACAGTTTCTAACCACGTACTGGCTCAGGAGGCAAAGGGACATGTTAGAAATGATTTTTATAGCACTGAATTCTGTGCGGTGCTTTCACGTAGACCTTCTTTGTTGATGATATTACTTCTTACTATTTCAGCACCACGTTGCAATGCATGGGCCAAGCAGGTACATTCGGGTAGAAAACCTCAAGGGCAGTAGCAGCTTTAATCAGGTAGTACGTTGTGGTATCTGAATATATAATTAAAACCTTTTCCTCACACACACCCTCCTGGCCACAGAATCTTCATTTACAAATCTTGCAATTGTACAATGATTTGTTTGTTCTAACATCTTGCAACATATTAGAAATGATTTTGCTGGACATTCGGAATCCAGTTTTCCTATTACTAAATTTGCCACTGCTTCTCCATAACACACATGAAGATATTTTTTCCTCAGAGTAGATTCTTCTTCTTTCCCTGATTACCCTCCCCTTATGTAGGACTCACACCCCTAGCCTAGGGTCAAACGCCTGTCGGAGAGCAGAGGTACCTCTGGACCAGACAGAGTGAAGATCTGGAAGCAGGTGGTTAGCCAGGCACCAAGTATGATAGTGAGGAAGAATGAGATGAAATGCAGGCGAAATGGATGATTGGAAAGGTGATAATGGAGTAATTGGTGAAATGAATGGCGGGGAAACCGAAGAACTCGTAGAAAACCCGCCCAGACGCCGCTTGGTCTACCACGAATACCACATGCGAGTTCCGCCTAGGTGGTAGGCGAGCGGTCTAACCAGACTCAGGGAAAGATGAGGAAAAAATTGCTGGAGAAAAATTACTACACCGCTGCCGGGAATCAAACCCAGGATCCCTTGCACAGCAGGCAGGTGCTCCGCCACTTTTTTTTTTTTTTTAAATTAACGTCCTCCAACATTGTGTCATATCGGACGAATGAATGAAATGAAATGGATGAAATGATGCTCAAATGAGCCCGAGGTCCATGGAGCTTTAAGTTACCCGACATTCGTCTTCTCAGGGTAGGGAAAACCTCGGAGAAATACCTTACCCGGATATCTTACCCTAAGCGAGATTCGAACTCGCGACCTCTTGAACGTGAGGCAGACACGCTAACCATCACACTACCGAGGCGGACGCTACGGGGCCAACCCAGAGTAGATTCATCAGGAATAACTTTCTTGCAATATTTTTCTAGAAAGGAACGAAATTGAGGAATTTGAAGTTTATACCACGGAATATTAGCTGCAAACATTGCACTGCACAGGTCTTTAAAAAATCATTTCCGGACAGTTCCTGTTGCAACAGACCTTGCTTTCTAGAAGATTGTAGGTGTTTGTTGCGTATGTGAAGGGCACTTTTGATATGTTGTTCAAATTGAGATTTCGTGGAACGGCCAATTCTTTTACCGCATGCTTGACAGACTGTTACTTTTCCCTCGGTTGTAAAGGCGCTATCTAATTTCACCCATGAATTCAACTTGCAGGACAGCGAGGACGCAACTGGTGCCATTTTACTAACACTTGCAAGAAATAACTGCAGTATTATCGCCTCGCTATATTGATGGTTGTCCAGCGGCTCATTTTGTTTCCTCGCAGCTATTATATTACAAGATACTGACTACTGCGACAATGTTAACAATGGTAACAATCAATTTCTCCAGTCCTTGTAAATGCCCAAAGCGCTACGAGAAACGTAACACTGGAAGTCAACATTGTCGAGCGGCACCTGTTTTGATATAGACAACAATAGAATGAGGCGAGGCGGTTATTATCCATTCTTAATTTAACTTGCATCCTATTTCGCAGATTGATTTTTGTTGCTTTCAACAAAACTTGTGAAAACAGTAGTTTATAATATGACTACAATATTTTTTAAAAAATAACAAAATTGTAATGAAACCCAGAAGATATGTACATTTTATGTAACATCGTTAAAATATGTAGAAATGTGCAAAATATGTAAAAAAATCTGATGTGTTGCACTCACATGACTTTATCTACTCTTGCACTAACCATTCTAACAAACTCTTATTCCTATATCTCCATGTTAGTTAAGATAAACATTCGTACAAATTATCTTATTGCTTATTTCCTTGTAGGTGCAAGGGAGATATTAGAATACAGCAGGCTTTGTGAGATAGTCAAATCTTTTTGACCTTTGAGATTCCGTTCTCTTTGCATGATTAACATATAAAAAAATGAACAACGTTGTTGCATTTCGCTAAAGTTCTGTTTTCTGAAACTCCCACACATAACAAGGAATATCTCCGAAATGGTTCATCCTACAAGAAATTTTATTGAGACATAAATTGTGTATTTTAGCAAGATCTACAGTTTTTGTACAGCAAGATTTTGTCTATCTCTAACGGTTTACCAGTTATGCAAAATTTGTCCAGAGTAAATACGACTACATGAGCTATAGCCAGAAAATTCAAGATATACATTTCATTTGTCGTAAAAATATCTCAAACATGTGACATTTTAATCAAAATCGTTAGAGCCATTTTCAAGAAAATCAAAATTTTCTAAAAAATTTCCATGTAAAGGGTAGTTTAGGGTGGGGCTATTTTCTTCAAAATCTTCGTGTCGCATCCTTGAAAGACATTAAACTTAAATACCAACTTTGGTTTCTAACCGACTTTTCGTTTTTGAGTTCCTTACTTAATTCCTTTTTCTGCTTGACTTCCGGCAGCAATAGCTGCACCTACTCCTGTTTCTGCTTTAGTTCATTCATCTACTTTAGTTACTGCAGGTGTATATTTATTAATTCGATTTAGTAAAGCTTTTCCAAATTGATTAATAATATTTTTATTAGTAATTTCTGTTTTAACAATGTTTATATCAGGTTTAGGTGCTAATTTTGAATATGATTTAAAAAAAATATTGCTTTATCTACTTTAAGTCAGTTAGGTTTAATAATAAGAATTTTATCTTTAGGATTTTCTGATTTAGCCTTTTTCCATTTATTAACTCATGCTTTATTTAAGGCTTTATTATTTATATGTGCTGGAATAGTAATTCGTAATGTAAAAAATTTTCAAGATATTCGTTTTATAGGAAATTTATCTCTTTTTATACCTTTAACTTCAGCTTGTTTTATAGTGTCTAATTTTGCTTTATGTGGGATACCTTTTTAGCTGGTTTTTATTCTAAGGATATAATTTTAGAAGTGGTTTCTATAAGAAATTTAAATATATTTATATATTTTTTATATTTTTTTTCAACAGGTTTAACAGTATGTTATTCTTTTCGTTTATTTTATTATGTTTTATGAGGGGATTTTAATTTGGTACCTATATTTAAGTTAAGAGAGGAAAGTTGAATAATAATTTGTGGTATATTGAGTACCCACAGACTAACAGACTGACAGACACACACACAGACACACACACGGACCTTTTTCTAAAAATGCTTTTTTTGGACTCAGGAAGCCTCAAAACATGTATTTCCGGTGAAATCTCGACATCGAATTTTTGGGTGGAATACAATACTTCCCCTACTTACCAGTAGAGAAAGTAAAAATGTAAAACAAAATTTTGTAAGGGAGTCCCAAATGACGTAATTTGCTAAAATGTTTACTTATCATTGAAATATTACGCAGGATTTAAAATATGTAATTACATAAAAATGCGGGCTCTTAGTCATTACATTAATTGAAACCAGTGAAAGATGTAGCTATTTGGAACACAATCTTACGTTTTTGTCTCTGATCATTTCCTCCGGAGACACTTTAATTTTGTCGAAAACAAGCTGGCAACACTGCAGATTGTGTGGGTGTCGCTTCATAAATAAACACCGCAGTGTGGTGTCTCGTGAACCAAAACAAATACCATGCCGTGTCCTTCCATATTTACTGTACGAGCGTAGCCAATCACAAACGTTAGCTCCCAAAACGTTACACGAAAGCGAAAGCGCCAGACGTGTTTACTTACATCCACAAGCCAACTCAACGCAACGTTGTCAACTTACTTCACGTCTGAAAGAGCTGCTCGGAGTATTCCTTCACGTCTTAAGAGTGATTAATTATTTCGAAAGCTTGTGTGGTGTCCCATAATTACTACCGAAGCTATGTCAGAAATAAGTTATGTATTCTACGCATCTGACAAGTAACAATCTGTTATCTTCGTACATTTTGTGGAATTACACATCCAATTTGGATAAAAAACTATTTATTTTTGCGAAATGGGCTGATCAAAGAACAAAATGATATTCGACTTTTTAGTTTGTAGTGCTTCTATGAAGCACATATTAGAAGGAATGTAATAAGTTACCTTCCACCCGGCATACATTTTCCGCTCTTTCGTTTCTTTTAGAAATAATATTTAGGTCTTGAAATACAGCGTGTTTAAAAATGAAAGAGCAGATTTTAATTGTATATTACGGAAAAACTATCAAAGATAGAAACACATTGCGCATGTCAGTGGATAGAGGAAGGTTCAAGCCACTATATAGTCAATAGTAGCACCATTTATTGGAAGAAAAAACATTGAGACCGTGCTCCATTTCATACCATATACGTACTAACTGTTCCCTGTTTATTGAATTGAGAGTTACTACAATTCGAGCTGTCAGATCTTGCAAGGTAGTTGCTGTAGATATGAGAAATACTGTCTTTTATGTATCCTCACAGACATAATCAGTGTGATGAACTTGGAGACCAAAAACACTGCACAAGATCTTGTTGATTAACTGTTCCAATACAACGGTGTGGAATGTTCTCGTTCAGATATCTCCGTACTTCAAGGTGGAAGTGAGGCGAGGCACCATCTTGCATGTTGAAGCTTCATGAAATTGAGGTGTGACGGGTTCTCCCCGTTGTTGCCTCGGTAGCTCAGTCGGTGCGGTAGCCGCCTCTGGGCGTCGCCGTCGCCGCTCTGTTGGTTTGTATGGGATTAGGTAATGTGATTGAAGACAGACATGAGTCTTCTCAGGCACGAGGTAGATTAACGATACACACTGCACTGTCGTTTTCTGGCTTATTTTGTAACACATAAATGCCTCGAAGAAAAACAAACCTGGACGAATATCTGATATTCTGTGTTAACCTTTCCGTATCGCCACAGTTATTCACCTCATCTTTATGCTAATCTCTACCCCTTCGAAACTGCGACGTTTTGGCGCGAAACTAGACCTCCGTTGGTCACAGATTCCCCCTTGATAACTCATCCGAACAGACCCGGTCCTACCGAATTTCCAGTATTTATAAGTTTTTCACCCACGCCACCTTCAGCCTGTCCCGATACGAGGGAGGGTATGTTTCCCCGGCTTTAACCTTGGGCGGTGTCAATACAAAGCCGTCCCTTAGCTATAAATCACAAAAAATATTTGTCGTTTGTTGATATCTCCTACGCAGAAATGCACCCAAGTTCACACATATGTTCAAGAGGGAACTGAAATTTACAAGTTTTAGATATATAAAAAATATACTTAAACCTATGTGTCTGAGATTACATTCTGGTCTTATAATTCTAGTCATATATATAGTGAAGTTCTCGTCTCAGAGGAAACAACCAATTTTCCAGCATGCTCAGGTATGGCATCCCGGTGACAGTTTCCTCTACAAAAAAGTAAGGTCCATAAACTGTGTTAAGGGACACTGGGAGTGAAATTTGAAAGTTCCACATTTCTTGATAGATTTTTCTGAAAGTTTTACTGTGTTTGTATTTATATGAGAATAGGCGGTACACCAAATTTCATTAAAATTGGATAATTCGTTTATGATATATAAATTATTTTGTGAATTTAATAGGCACATTTTCAAAATGTAGCTCGGGTCTATTGACTTTTCAAAATTCATTTACATTGGCAGAACTGGTGCTCTGAAACACGGGTAACAATTGTATGAAGAGATATTTCAAATATGTTTGCTGATTATGCTGTACATATTTTTTTAATAACAAAGAAAATTTAATATTAAAAATTATTGATTTTTTTCATACAAAAAAAAATGTTTTTGCAATTCATGTTAATGATAGCATCAATATTGAAACATAGTTTTGTTTAGCTGCTATTTTTTAATACTTTTGGAAATTTTCATTGAATTTGAAGCAAAACTCAGGCGCGACCTTCTTCTGGAATATGCAGAAATGCAGCTTTGAGAAAAACAGGCTTTTATATAGGAACATGCTGTGTACGTTAAGGGAAGATCACTATTTGAAAGGGCCGTAATGACCACATGGATTGGGAGATATGAAAAATGATAGCTGATCTAGATGCACAGGTGTTCCAGGAACATTTTAATGTAAAAAACAATTTTCGACTTTTTGACAATTTTGACCAAAATTTCACTCCCAGTGTCCCTTAAGAGAAATGGCATAAAACACATTCACTTTCGATGACTCGTTCATGTTCGACGACTACGCCTGGATTTTCTCCCTTGAATCCTCAGATTATGGCGATGAAGCGTCGATTCATCTGAAAAGATGAGTCATTCCAAAAACTTGCAAACTTCCATATCCTGAAGAGCAAAGTGCAAAATTCATATCCTCTCTTGTGGTCGTCTCCGGCTCGTAATTTATGCAGTAACTGCGGCTTGTAAGGTTTCAAATGCATGTGTCATTTAAGAACACACCATACCGTTGTGTGAGGAACTTGAAAAGGGGGGGCTGTGGGTTTAAGGGCACTCAACTTCGTGGTCATCAGCGCCCTTAAAAAAAGTTAATGACATTAGCCATACATAAATTTCAATCAAAAATAAAATTACTAGTAACAAGGAAAATATGCATATAAACGTAAAAAACAGTGGCAATAGCCAGATATAAAACAAGGAGATAAATATGTCAAAAAACATAAAAAGATATATTTAAAATTTTAAATCTTCAAATTGATACTACACTCCACTAAAAACTTAACTCTATCAACCGCTGTTTTGTCGTCCGCTAAGACCTCTGCAACACTGACAGGCAGCTGCAGAGAATCTCGAAGGTGCACTACAGAGGAACACTCTAGCAGCACGCGACGAATTGACAAAAGGTTGCCACACAGCGGACATAGAGGGGGCAGGGTCCCTTTTAAATAGGTAACCATGCCAAAAATTGCAGTGGGCTATTCGCAACCGAGCCAAGCTAACCTCCTCGCGGCGAGATATGCGACAAGAAGTTACCCAGTTTATCGGAAGTTCTTTCACTTCACTAAGCTTATGAGGAGGAACTTGAAGTTGCTAATTTGTCCGTCCGATTTCTAAGGGCTCCGTGTGAACATTTGTCGGATACGCTCGACATTGTCATCAGATGTGTATGGGCGACCAGTGCTTCTCTGTTTGCAAACGCAACCAACTTCCACAAATTGTTAATGTCTGTCATAGATTTGCTTGTGATGAGGTGGCTGTTCGTTGAACTGATGGCGGAGGGCATGCTGCACTTGAACAATGGACTGAGGTTCCTTCAAATTCCAACACACAAAATGCTTTTTCCTATGGTGTAGCTATAGCATGTTCCTATAACAAACAACAGCGCGTCTGCGACCAAACTTTGAGCCTTTCTCTTAACAGACATAATCAATGTATTCTATCTTTGATGGTTCTTCCGTAATACTAAACTGCTCCTTCGAATTTAAACACGCTGTATAGCTTTTGTAAAATTTGTCTCATCAGTAGTCAAATTAACTATGTCATGTCGAGAAACTTAAAAGTTTAGCAAGTACTTACACCAGCTTTTTACTTTCTGTACTACGTACACTAACTCATAAAAGTATTGCATTCCACCCAAAAATTCGGTGTCGAGATTTCACCAAAAATATACGTTTTGAGGCCCCTAAAACAAAAAAAAAGCATTTTTTGAAAAGAAAAAAAAAACCAATGTGTGTGTGTGTGTGTGTGTGTGTGTGTGTGTGTGTGTGTGTGTGTGTGTGTGTGTGTGTGTGTGTGTGTGTCTGTGTGTTTGACACTGTCAGTCTTGGACAGCATAACTCAAAAACGAAACATCGATTACAAGTCAAAGTTGCTATTTAAGTTTAATGTCTTTCAAGGATGCGAAATGAAAATTTTGGAGAAACTTCCTTCACCCTAAACTACCCTTTACATGGGAAATTTTGATTTTCTTGAAAATGGCTCTAACAATTTTGACTAAAATACCATATGTTTAAAATATTTTTATGACAAATGAAATGTATATTTTGAATATTCTGGCTATAACCCACGCAGTCCTGTTTACTCTGGATGACTTTTGTATAACTGGTAAACCGTAAGATTTGGCAGGTCCAGTCCACCCTGCACTCTCACCTGGGTTTGTCGTGGTTTTCCTTCGCCGGTAAGTTGAATGCGGGGCGGTTAGTTTGATGGAAAGTCGGCCTTCCAGTTCCTTACAAAGCGACCACTTTATTTATGTGTCAAGCTATTGCCGAAAGTCGGCTTTCCAGTTTCTTAAAAAGCGACTACTTTGTGTGAAGCTACCGTAAAGCCTAAAATCAAAGAAGCTGAAATGGCCCAATTTTCTTATGCCATGATTTATTTTCTCACATTTCCCTTTCGCTCTTTTTCCTTCTCATCTTTCAGTGTACATCTATGTTTCGTGGCATGACTGGTGCAATACAGATAGCGGGAATGCTTGCACTGGGCTGATTGGTTGGACGGCTCCAGTGGCGGGACGGCTCTTTGAGTAAGGAATTATGAGGGACTTCCATACGTCTCTGTCTCCTGTAGCCTCCTGTAGTCCCTTCATTTCATCTCATTCTCCTCGGAAGTGTTAACAGCAATAGATCTCTCGTAAGCTCCAGTTGTGAAGCGTCTCCTTCCACCCATAGATACCTCATTTTACCGAATACAGGTGACCCAAAATTATATCGACAAACTTTGGCAGCTGATAGATAACATTATTTTAAACACTTTTTGTTAAGGATAGTTTTTTACTGTGGTGCTTCGTTTAAGCCAGGGGAAGACAACTTCGGGCCGTGTGACGTATTTAAACGAAGAACCATCTTGTACGTTCGTGTGACGTCAGGCGAGAGCGGTGTATTGCTGTGCTGCCTAGATCAGCGGCGCATGTGTTCAGTTCCCCGTGCTTCACACCAGTTTGACACCAGGCTTCAAGATGTAGAAACATTGTCAACTACGTTTCAGATCTTTGTGACCCCGTATTCATTGGATGTTAACAATGTTTCTAGCAGGTTGCAAATTAAATTGATAAATTTACAGTGCGACTATTTGCTGAAGGACAACTATAAACACAAGGAAGACTTGGCTAATTGTTATAAGAATGTTCCTCAAACCAGATTTCTGAGGTTATATGCACGGGTATTATGTACGTTTAATTCTACGTATGTGTGCGAGCAATTCTTTTCTGTTATGAACCTTTCTAAGTCAAAATCTCGAAGCATATTGTCAGATCACAATCTAACATGCAGTCTTCGGTTACAAATGTGCCGTACATTACACCCTAACATTGACAAACTAGTTCAAGAAAAGCGAAACGACAAATGTCGGAAAATGTCCACCTAATTGTTCTGTATAGCTCTCCTCTTGCTCAGGCAAAATATTTATAATTTCTGTTCTATTTGCGTTATAACATGACTGTTCAGATAAACTAGAATTTATATATATGGCATAAAGCCGAAATGTAATTATTTATCATCTGTGACTATTCCGTAATTGAAACAGTCAGCATTAAGATTACAATGTCCCGTATCCTATTTCCTCTTGCCCGCTGTGACGTCACACGTTCAACTGGCTTGCTCTGGGAGCATGTGTGCTGAGTGGGCTGACGTCACAGCAGCGTTACCTGTCTTCCCCTGGTTTAAGTGCTAGATGAGTTAACGTCATAGATTACTGCCTCCCACCCAGTTTAAGTATTTACGGCAAAATCAAACATCGAAAATTAAAATTGCACTTATCTTAGTAAGGCACACAATCTTAATCCAAGAAACAAACACAGAATACATAAACAAAACACAAACATCTCAGTTGTTTACAGTTAATCACAGTTTTACTATTCAAAATTAGACCAACAAACTTTTAAACCAGAGAAATGGCTGGTGTCTTTGAGAGTGTACGGCAGAAAAGGGCACGTCGATACACTGTGTTAATCGCAATGGGCGTGCGTTCCAACATTTACTTTGAATAGTAAAGCTGTGATTAACTGTAAACAATGAGATGTTTGTGTTTTCTTTGTGTGCTCTGTGTTTATTTCTTGAAAGAAAAAATGTTCGCCTTACTAAGATAGATGCAATAATTATTTGCATGGCTGATTTGTCGTAAATACTTAAACTGGGTGGGAGGCAGCAATTTATGACATTAGATCGTTAACGAAGCACCCCAGCAAAAAATGTTTCTTAGCAAAAAGTATTTAAAATAATGTTATCTATCAGCTCCCAAAGTTTGTCGGTCTAATTTTGGGACATCCTATATAATACATCACTTAAAATTGATGGTCCTTTTTGAGAAAATAAAAATAACATTTTTTCAAACTAAAGCTCATGTCGCAATGTTGGAATAGTAAACTCAAAGTAATCTCCGTTTGTCTGTACGTCTGTGTGTCTGTCTGTGAACAGCACAACTCAAAAGCAAAACATCAACCAAATATCAACTTTCTGTATACATTCTTATTCTTTAGCGGTTTAACTATTTACTATTTTAGCTTTCATTTTTTAACCTCTAGCTGTCTTTACTGTGAAGCTTAGAAGATCCTCCGTTTTACTTCTTTTATCGTTTGACTTTGGGCCTAAATGACCTCGTTGTTGATGGACCCACAAACCTCACTCACTCGTTCACTCTTACATGGATGACAGTAAAGTTTTCCGAGATTTTCGAAATATTCCTAGTTATTGATTTTCATTTCAAAGTGCTTATCTATACTTCATCATATGGGAAGTTGTTATTCCGTCCTTTCTCCTCCCCTAGCCATATATAACTAAATTACAAAGCCGTTACATAGCCATCCGCTCTTAATGTAGATATTTGGTAGGATTAGAGTCTACTATATTTCTCATTCCTGTTATATCTTCAAGGAAATATGGAATAACATCACAGAAGCTTAGTGTAGTTGCAGGAAGGGAGGTAGGAGCAAAATTCAAAGCTGTGCTAAACAGGAATCCAGGGTACTCTACACTTGTGTCCGTGTCTAAAGTGTTAAATGGTGACAGCGTCGATTTACCAAAACATTTCTGTGCAAATTAGATTCCTGTGCTAAAATATGCTCCTGTTACTTCGTGTGACGTGGAGAGAAGCTTCTCTGCTTATAAGAACATTTTATCAGCTAGGGACCAACAATGACCCCTGAAAATATGGAAAAGTATATGCTTATTCACTGTACGTTGAAAGAAGCAAAATACTCAAAATGAAAATGCCTGGTTGTTCATTGTACGTCAAGAGATAGAAAACTGAAAATGCATCCTCATTATAAAATTTAATTATTTTGAATTGATTGTTTCGCTCATTGATAAATTGGTTCAGTATTTCAACATTGCTTTACCGTCTAAAATTTAAGTAAAAGAATTATGTGAAGTGAGTAATTTTAATAAATATAATCCAAAACACGTATTTTTTATTTCGTAATTATCTACTTGAAAATAAATTGTAGGTAAATTTTTGCATAAAACAAAACATTTTCCCTATAATTAGCTCTATGGTTAATAAATTTT
This sequence comes from Tenodera sinensis, assembly GCA_030765045.1. Classification (NCBI taxonomy): domain Eukaryota; kingdom Metazoa; phylum Arthropoda; class Insecta; order Mantodea; family Mantidae; genus Tenodera; species Tenodera sinensis. The sequence continues at coordinate 45,901,103 of CM060974.1, forward strand.
AAGTCACTGTAATTAATTTACGTACTTACAGACCCATCAAATCACAAAATTCTGGGTAATTTACAGTGTGCATTTAGACTTGAGGTGGTAATCTTGGCATTTAGATTATTACATAATGTTACATATTTCATTACATATTTTGATGTTTTTGTTACGTAAATATGTACATATTTCGCAACTTGATATTACATAAAACTCCGGCATCTAGTAATCACTGACAATTACTCCTCACTACACAAAGTATAATCCAGTACACTTCGGCCTATATCTCCCGCACATGTTCATTCACTAAACTTATCCTCCCCCAACTCCCATTTAGTATAACACAGTTTGTTCCTTGAAATATATTAAAGTTATATACTAACTTTGGTTTTTAACCAAATTTTCGTTTTTGAGTTATTGTAAAAATGCCTTTTTGGATTCAGAGGACCTCAAAACATGTATTTCTGGTGAAACCTCGACATCAAATTTTTGGGTCGAATACAATATTCGTACTTGTTATATGTAGTAGAGAAAATACAAAACCTCTGATGTGCTGCACTCACATGACTTTCTCTACTCTTGAACTAACCATTCTAACAAACTCTTATTCCTATATCTTCTTTCTTGTTAGTTGAGATAAACATTTATACAAATTATCTTATTGTTTATTTCCTTGTAGGTGCAAGGGGAATGTTAGAATACAGTAGGCTTTGTGCGATAGTCAAATGTTTGAGATTCTGTTGTCTTTGCACACTCAGCATATAAAAAAATGAACAACGATGATCCATTTCACGAAAGTTCTAAGTTTTCCGAAACTCACACACATAACAAGGAATATCTCCGAAATGGTTCACCCTACAAGAAAATTTATTGAGACATAAATTGTGTATTTTAGCAAGATCTACATTTTTTGTATAGTATGATTTGGTCTATCTCTTACGGTTTACCAGTTATGCAAAATTCATCCAGGGTAAACACGACTACAGGGGCTATAGCCAGAAAATTCAAGATATACATTTCATTTGTCGTAAAAATATCTCAAACATATAGCATTTTAATCAAAATCGTTAGAGCCATTTTGAAGAAAATCAAAATTTTCGAAAAATTTCCCATGTAAAGGGTAGTTTAGGGTGGGGCTATTGTTTTCAAAATCTTCGTGTCATATCCTTGAAAGACATTAAATTTAAATACCAACTTTGGTTTCTAACCGACTTTTCGGAGTGACACACAGACACACACACGGACCTTTTTCTAAAAATGCTTTTTTTGGATTCAGGGGTCCTCAAAACATGTACTTCCGGTGAAATCTCGACATCGATTTTTTGGATGGAATACAATACTTCCCCTACTTACCAGTTGTAGCAGTTTTTTGTATAGTGCTTATGATATACAAAATATATCAAAGTTACAAAATCCATTAATAGCAAAGGGTTAAGAATATGTACCACAGGTGAAGGGATGCCAGTCGGGAAAGGCACTACCGAGGGTCATTAGCGAACGTCCCAAACATTAAGGTAAACGAGATACAATTAGTTTGGCAAGGTCTTCAACATAAAGAAAAGGAGCCTGCTATTGTAGTTTAGAAAGTATTGAAAACCCGAGGGGTTTCGCCAGAGGGCAAAGTCTTCACTTAATGAAGTGAGGGCCATTATGGATGTTTGGGAAGCTAAAAGGATATAATGACTGAGGGACAGTAGGAGAGAGACATCGTTACGAGGGAGAGATACATGTAAGCAACACGGTGAAAGTTCGTTCCAACGGTTACGTTAAACTGCATATTTTATTTTATTTAAAATTGTTCAGCAAAGCTTAAACATGTAAAAATAAAACAAATAAAGAGTTCTAACAAAGCTACAATATCGCTCTCTGTAACCACCACGGATACCCGAGATTAAGACTCATGTGTGAGCAGCCGTAGGCACCCATAATAAGCAGCAGTCAATCGAGTGATATAAAATGCTTCAAATGTGTTTGATTTACACATAATGATTTGTGTAGTTGCTTTAGGTAAGTTGTGAATAAGGAAATATTTGAATTGAGTAGAGTAGAGTAGAGTTGTGGGCCGCTGGTGGTAACGTAGGAAGGAAGCCCTGGAAACAATGCCTACCTACCTCGCTCGCTGTGCATATTAATGACAACCTGAGAAGGCACTGTCCGCGCTTAAGCTAGCTAAGATGGGACTAAGCAGGATGCTCGGCTTTCAATTTTTAAAAGCCACGACCAGATGACGGACGTTATTAGGTAGCTAAATTCCTCCAGGGTCCTTGTGTTTAGGTTTCCGGAAGGGGATGACAAAAAATGTACGTACCTACACGAGAGAAGAGGATAAAGAAAAACGTTGCTTTTTGTTTTCTGTGGTTTCTTGATGCTCACAACTCATATTGGAGGTTTTTAGTTACAAGACTGCAGCTACTGGTTGTATTTCTACAAGAACTTACTAAAAAGGTTTACAAAATCAAATCAAACGTTTTAAAATTATGTTATTGGTTTTGAACACAAATATATATTTTTCCATTCTATGAAACCAATTCAAAACGTACACGAGAGAAGAGGATAAATAAAAACATTGTTTTTTTGTTTTCTGTGGTTTCTTGATGCTCACAACTCATATTGAAGGTTTTTAGTTGTAAGACTGCAGCTAATGGTTAGACGCTGGCCTACTGATCCCAAGGTCGCGGGTTCAAACCCGGTCCAGACCGATGATTTTTAAGTGTGCTTAAAAACGACAGCTCCATGTAAGTATAATTACTGGCATGTAAAAGAACTCCTATGGGACAAAATTCCGGCACACTGGCGACGCTGATGTGATCCTAGCAATTGACAGCGTCGTTAAACAACAAAATATTATTATTAGGAGAACATTACCGAAAAATTTTACAAAATCAAACAAGAATTAGTTTTAACGTTTTAAAATTATGTTACATGTTTTCAAGAATATTAACTTTGAACACAAATACGAGGGTAAATAAAAAAGTAAGTTATACTTGCTCGCCACAAGAGCACGCTGTGTCGTGACGGTGGCCAATCTGTAGCAAGCTACAGTAACTGCTGACACATCCGATAGGTAGGGTGTTGTGGTATCCCGTCGTGTTGTGTGAGTAGAGCAGGCCTGGCTCAATGCCATGCCAACTGGATATTCATTCCAAATTGGAGGTGCGTGCAACAATCAGACTTCTGTGGGCTAAACAGCTCAGTTACATGGACATTCATTGTGAAATCACTGCTCTTTATTGTGGGCATGCAATTTTTCTCCGCAACACCTCACAAGGCGCACCAAACGTCGGAACTGCTACAGCGATTCAAGACAACACCCCCCCCCCATACAGTTCAGACTTAACGCCATGCGATTACTATGCGTTTAGTAAAGTGAATAAGGATCTTGGTGGACGACAATTCCGAAACGATGAGGAGGTGCAAGCAGCTGTATCCAGCAGGTGATTACACAGCACTCGAGGTGATCTCTACACATCCGGAATCGAAAAGTTGGTTGTCCGATCCGATAAATGTTTACAGTATCTTGGGGACTATGTGGAAAAGTGAACTTACATTGTATGTTGCCATAGCTGTGTTGCCTATGTGTAATGTATGTGGTTTAATAAATGACCATAACTTGAAAGTGCAACTTACTTTTAGATTCGCCCTCGTATATTTTTCCATTCTATGAAACCAATTCTTAAAGCAGTGATGCCACTCTTCCTGAGGCGCTCCAGAAACCGTTTATAATGTTCCACTGCTGTAATGCGTATCTATTTTAATTTGAATGAATTTAATCCAAATTAATGTTAACATGTCATGTAAAATTCAGTTTTTTAGAGGGATTTGGCAACGTCAGGTTAACTTTAAATTGTTACTAAATTCATAAGAATTGAAATAAAAGACCATACATCATTGTTCACACAATATCTGCGTGACAATTAAAGAATGAACCATTTATACAGGGTTGGGCAGATAAAACCCAAGTATTATGACATTGATTTTAAACAAACTTCCAATTATTTGAAACAAACGTTAATGAAAGAAAATGGAATAAAATGCATGAATCTTCATAATAAATGTTGGAAGTGCATCTGCATCTAGACACTTCTGTATACGAGGTTCGTGAAAACACGTGATGCTGCGGATGCAATTCCTGATATTATTCTTGACATCATCAGTGGAATGGGGATTCTGCTCTTTTGCCTTCAAGTACCTTCATAAATAAAAATCACATGTCGACAAATCTGGTGATCGCGGTGGCCATAAGTTTTTGCTCACATTCCTTTCTTCGGTGAATATTTGATGAATATGGGTAAGTTACCTCTCATATATGTGACATGTTGCCCCCATCTTGTAGAAAGAAACAGTAATTATGCTGCTCTTCCGTCCATTGGAAATAAAATTCATCCAAGAAAGTCAAGTAGGAGTTCTGTTCCTTGTTGCATTTTTAATGGATCCAGTCGTACGCCATTTTTGCACTAAATCTTGAATGTTGCTTTTCTCTGGTACTGAATAATTCTTGTGTTACCTTGATAGAGCTGGTCTTTACGTACGGCTCTACAAGGAATATTTGCTCTGGTATTGAACAAATTAAAAGATAAATTATGCTTATTTAAAAAAACAACACTTTACATGTGTTTAGAACGTCTGTGAACAATGAAACAATACATGTAGTATAGCCAAAGTAATTACATTACAAGAAAAAAGAAAGAAAAGAAAACAATACCCCACATAATTTCTTTTCAAATCACATGAGATGAGATGAGATGGGCGGCTCACTGTTCTATCTGCCCAATCCTGTATCAATTCGTCAAGAAGCTGGATGGCTCCAAATATTTGAAACATTTTTTTTTTCAGCGAAACAGCTGTTTATTTACAATAATTGTATTGGACATATATATATATATATATATATATATATATTGGTTCAGCCATCATGTAGAATCCCTGCTTTAAATAAGGCCAAAGCAGTACCTTCCATCCTGTATAATTTTTTGTAAAAAAGTCACGAAGTGCAAGTTTAGGTCTTGTATAGTGGAGGTTCTATAATGCTTATTTTTAGGGCATACAAATACTCGGTTTTTAGTTTCGCTGGAGGCGCCGATACGTTGTTATAATGTAACACTCTTCTTTTGAGGGTTTTCACAAAATTTTTCAAACATTTATGGTAAACACACACTTGGGTACCAACCGTGAGTAACGGTGCATTTACTTCTAATGTACTACAAATTTAGACCTTTTGAGCCGATTGACTTTTCTTTTCAGGGCCATAACAATAAATTCAAGATTCATCACCAGTAAAGATATTCCAAAGGAAATTTTAAGTGGCGCCATTGAGTTTTACTATAATTTTTCTGCATCAGTCAATGTGTTGTTTTTGATCGGGTGTCAGTCTATGTGGAATCCATCGACCCCCTCCCCCCCTCCAAAAAAATGTAAATTTTGATGTAAAACGTTTACATTTAACTCATACCAATGTCCAATGTCGTCCGAATAAATTCATAAGATATACGTCGATCTTCTTCAAGCATTGCTCGAAGGGTAACAATATTTTCATCAGTAACAACAGTTCCTTTTTCACCAAATTCATTACTAAGAGAAACTTATCTCTTTGACATTTGCTGTATCAATTGCTTCGCCAAATGTATTTCTAAACGATTTTCACATTTTTAAGCGTTAAAGAATATTGTACATCACAAAAAATCATAGCATAGAAATTTTCTCTATTTAAATTCATTTTTGGGTGAACACAAAATCTGTAAATGATGACGATTAATAATATATTAGAAAAAATCAAACAATCTACTTGACAATCATGTTACATAACATTACACAGTAGCTGTAAAATATAAGAAAATTTCATTTCTTATTAGAAACATGGCATTCTAAAAATCACCGTCGTATTTGTGTTTCATATCGACAAATACATTTCAAAAACAGAAGTATTCATAAAGTATTTAACGTCGCCATGAGATTTTTAGTAGCATTGTCCCAACACTTTGGTTTTCTTTCTTTGTTGTCACACCTATGGCGTTCTGCATTAAAATGTTATCTTCTAACACTTTCAGCCAATTTAGCTAGAAATTTATATTTAGCACTATCTTATACAAACATTAGATGGCTGTAACTTTTACTGTGATACATCTTTTAATTTCCAAGTTATTAACTTTTAAAGCAGTATTTTACTATCCGTGTTTTAAAAATCACTGTCATTTACCTAATTATAACGCACAAATCTGTCATGTAATTTTGCTTTGCTGGCCTTAGTCCAAAATAAAATACAAAAGCACACTGAATGAAATTTCTCAAGGTCTCATTTTTTTTGCTGATATTACTGGACTCCTTTCATTTTTTCATAACTACCAAGAGAAGTTATATCCTAGACATCATTTTCGGACGACGAATGGTCACCTGCAACAAACACCGGATGGAGTTCATACTCAAATTGCTTAAAGTGGTTGAAGGATACTCGAATGATCTTGGTAAGGTTTTTTTTTTTTTTATTTATTTTTTATTTTTTTTTTATTTTTTTTTTTTTTTCCAGGAGATAAAACATGATTTTGAGCCTGAGAGACAGCAATTCGACTTTCAAATGGCTTTCTCATTAACATGAATGATTTTGAATTAGTATTTTTGGTCATTGTTTTAATGAGATATTTTAATTTAGCAGTCTTCTGTATGATATTCTTTAAAAAATCACTTGACACAGTTTTCTGTCCGAAGTAAATATAAAATAGTTATACCAGGTGAGTCAGCTGCCCCTTATTCTCGAGTTTTATGCAATCCACATTTTATAGTCCAACATGAAAACATCGACCCCATTAGCAGGTTCTACCCGCGTATTTAACATGGATGTTAAACACTCGATGAAATTAGTACTAATATAGATGTTATCACATCGCTTTTTAATATATTCGTGTTTAGATAGCTGACGTTTGCACTTCTGCAAATGTTCACTGGAACCAGCGAATATGACATCTTTAACGGAATGTTTACCTAACACGTTACTAAGTAGCTCAGTTGGAACGGGTGCAAGACTCCGAAGTAATCTGTCTGCTGTGAAGGTGGTTCGAATCACCTCCATGCACTAATTTTTTTTATATAATTTATATAAACCGTGCAGTCCTCACAATTTACAAACTATTATTCTGAAAACTGTTATATTAATTTTTATTGTTTTATTTATGTTTTATGACATTGTTTGATGTTTCTTTATTGGTGAACTACAATTATGTAGTTATTTAAACACACCTATAGGTAAGTGCAATTGAAATAAGGATCATTCATACACATTTGAACACAGAAAGCAAGAAAATTACATTGTCAGAGTTTAACATGGAAGTTAAACTCAATTTTGCACACAATGAATTATTGTGCTATTAAAAATGCAGACAACCAAAAACGATTTAAATTATAATGTTCTAAACCCTCAGGGACTTCATAATTAGATTATTGTGAATTCGGTTTCCAAGTTTTGATGAACATAAAAAAAAAAAAAAAAAAAAAAAAAAAAAAAAAAAAAAAAAAAAAAAAAAAAAAAAAAAATATTTACAATGCTGAGACTCGAACCTGTGGGGGTTAAGCGCAGAGGACCTGTCACAATCCTTTTCAGCTATTTCAAGACTTCCTGAAAGCATGTACCACGTCCAATAGTAGGACTTGTATGCCTGGCGCTATGCCATTGCCACCTCGCAAGTTTGCGTGCTTGATTTAGCCGTTTAAGACAGTTTTAACATTTACTGGGCGTTTTAATATTATTACTTAGATGGCAAAAGCTGTTATGCATATTAATTGAGATGCACGAGGCGTAGTTCACGCAAAAATGCAAATAAACTGTTATTTAATAATATGTCCGTTTTGACTGTACGGGTCCATGATGGGTGAGGCGTGTCTAAATTTTTCCTAATTTTTGGCAACCAACCCCTGCTCTAAGTACAAGAATCCACCACTTTCTTTTTAGCAGACGTTGTTAGGTACTCATATGATAGGTTCATTTTTTCCGAGGCGTTTACTGAATTACGTTGCTATGTATACTCTAATAAAAAGTTTGTAAAATCGGCTGGAAACCGGAATTCGCTCTCAGTAAACGAGTCGGATGTTTTTGAGGTGTACTTTAGCGAGGAGTACGTTCTGTCCCTTAAACCGCTGTTGCTCTCAATTTTGCGCATTCCTCTCTTTAAGAAATTCATTTTAGTAAGCGCAAAACTGGACTAAGGCGCACATGCCGTTAGATGGGTGGCCTACTGATGAAGTTTTCATAAATTTTTTGAAACAGCTAAACTAAGGGAGGGGGTTCCGGGGCGAAAATATGCTAACCTCTCCCAAGATGAATCTTTCCAGAAGAACAAATTTTTATAGTCTGAAATATATGATTTGATCTTGTCACAAATTACCGTTAGATTTCAAGACCTTGGAAAAATTCAGTTTTGTACTCTCGCTGATTCATCGAGGTTCTTGCAGCATTCAACTGTTTTCCCCTTTGCTCTCACCTTTATTCAGGAAACATATCCAAATTTATTTAAAATAAGTCGTTTGAAAACGGAACTTGAGATACGGAAATAAAGAATACCAGCATAACGTTCCCATTACAGAAACATTGAAGTTGGTCAAAGAAAACAGTAGCGTAGTTCAACAGCTGTACAAACTTTCTTCGCTCGTCGTAGCATTGCCGTCAACGAGCGTTTCAGTGGAGAGAAACTTTTCTACTCTCAAACGCATAAAGACTTATTTGCGGAGCTCTATAACACAGGAAAGACCAACATCTCTAGCCGACGTCTCCTTCCATAAGAACTTGCTGAATGACCTAGAGACGAAGCAGCCATAACTGAGAAATACGCCAACGGAAATGACAGAAGAACCAACCTCTTCTCAGTGCCTAGGGTCAGACGCCTGTCACGGAGCAGAGGAACCGATGGACCAGACAGACCTGAAAGCAGGTGTCAGCCAAGCACCAGGTAAGAGAGTGAGGAAGAGAATGATATGAAATGCAGGCGAAATTGAAGAATGGTAAGGTGATAATGGAGCAATTGGTGGAAGAGTGGCGGGGAAAACTGGAGAACCCGGAGAAAACCCGCCTAGGCGCCGCTTCGTCCACCACGAACACCACATGCAGGTCCCTGGGATCGAACCCGAGCCGTCTAGGTGGAAGGTGAACGGTCTAACCCCTGGGCCACGGCGTCTCCGAAAAATCAACTTAATATATAAAAATAGGTATGTTGGATATGATTTTTAGGTAATAAGAGCTTCACCATATAGTTTAGGTCACGAGCCTCCACTGGGTGTGTAAATGTGAACACAGTTTTGTTTGGCTGGTGAGTTATTTTGTAATAGAGGTACATTGGTCAGCAAAGTCTTAGGGCAAATATTGAAAAGATTGAAACCTTAGTGTCGTCCCTTTTAAACAAACCCCACACGTACCCAGAGTGAGAAATCTCTTAGCTTTATCGGCGGCAAAGGAGTGAATCAAAGGGACATTGAAGCGTTATTAGGCAGCGCGTAGCATTGTTGCTTCAAACTGCATTGTCCACTTCTGACCTACACATAATTAATTTGGCTTCAAAATCTTTATATTGACGATTGACGAATCCTGCTTCAAATGTCACAGCAACTTGCTGCAAAATAAAATATTGGTTCAACTGAAACTGCAACTAGGTATAGGCCCTATAACGGTCTGGAAAAGGACATGGTCCCCAGGTGGTTGCAAATGATGTTGAAATAGTGGTGGATGTAGATTTAGCTGCGATGGCGTGGCGTATCCGATAATCAAAGAAGGTTTTACACAATTTGCTGATGCAAATATTGTTTCTGACGGCAAAGCCGAAGGCTACATCATTGGGTTCAAGTACTTTCTAAGTTCCAGTATAAGTTAATAGTAAGGCACAAAGGAGGGAGTCTTGGCGAAGGAAAACAGAGTTGTTATGGACAAGGGTGGGTGGACAAATGTAGCTGAGCAGCAATGACGCCTGGCTTTCATCGCAATTCCTCCGTCTTCATCCTTATGACTATGAGGAATTGAGAAGTGCCAGTCTATAGGGAAGCACGCTGAGTGACTTCTCCCGGGATCAGCAGCGATTCACCATCTCTACCGCCGAAGCCTGAAAATCTTTAAAGACAGGATAAGAGCCCAGGAGAATGATGGAAGCGTGTCACTTCAGCTAGCATTTTCGTGGCACATCAAAACAACTTGAACGATCATTGCAATCTCCCCACAAGTCCGTAAGACGCTATGTCATATGCTGCAGTCCGGTTGATACCAAAATGTTTGGATAGCGTTTGGAAGAGGTGGGAAGAGAATTGGATGCCCTGATCGGAAGTGACTAGTCGCGAATGGGTGCCATGCAGTGCCAACAGTGTCAATGTGGACACGAATGAAGCACCCTAGTAAAACTGGATACTCTAAAGGTGGTATCACAGTGTCAATTGATCTTTAACAGTTGCCAAGGTTCGTAAGTTTATGGGTAAAGAAGCGATTCTTGCGCACACTTGCCCAAATGAATCGTTGGATGACTAACTTCCGGGAAGCATTTGTTCCCGAGTTGTTAAGGTTATGAAGGGAGACAAAGAATAGTGGTGGAGATGTCACGGTAGGAAGACACTGTAGCATTGGATATAGCAACCTTTTATAAGAGGAAAGAAGTGTTTTCTGAAGTGGTTGACGGATCTCGGTATCCAGCTCCTAAGACCAAGCTCCTGCCACTAAGTCCACGGGTATAAGCAGTCGACAACAACTTATATAAATCAGAGACGTATTCAATATGTATGCAAAATTGGGAGATTAGATCTAAATACCGGAAATGAGAAGAAAAGCTTTCGTTCTAAGGAATAAGTAATTGACTTTTCACCGGTGAAGATGGTTAAGGTTTGTGCTTCAAACATATGCTGGAAGGTTTAATTCTGGGAGTTGAACTTATTGGCAGTGGTTGCCAATTCCAGTTTTGTTGCTGATGAACGGCTTCCGGGCCGGAACTGTAAACATCGCTTTGAGCAGAAAAATAGAAGAAACAACCTACAGAACTTAGAAGGTGCGCTTGGCAGCGTTGGTGATAACTCCGAAACAGCCTAATGAAGAGTTGACCAAGGTGGTGGTGCTTGTTTCGAAGTCAAGAACAAGAGTAGTAAACATAACTCCAGTCAAAAGATAACTTCGTTCAACACCTTTGGAATGTCTTAGGTGCGTTTCGGAGGTCAAATGCTATGTTGGGGAATCCAGATACTTCAAAAAGTGTGGCCATGGCTGCTTTGCTTATATCATTCGGGTTCACAGATATCTGATTTTATGCTCGGACAAGATCTGTTCTGGAGAAGACGGAACAACCAGGAAGGTAAACAATCATGAATGTGGGCATAGGATATGGTGCTGGCGTTAAGAGCATGGTGGTAGCCACAAGAACGCCAACCGTCGTCTCTCTCGTATACCAGGTACTCGTTTGAAGATCAAGAGTTCTCAAAACAGCGGGTTGTAGCCTCCTACAGCATGTTATCAAATTCGGCCTTAGCAATCTTGGGGTGCTCAGGGGCGAATCTACGAGAATGGCAAGAAACAGGTGCGCCGGGAGTACTTACGATATGGTGAAGAGCCTGATGTTGCACAGTTGCTGGCATTCACACAGACCAAGTAACCTCGAGGAACTCTGTGAGAAGGTTGGCAAGAGGTGTATTGCCCTGGATAGTTTTAACACTAGGAATTGCAGTATCTGCGGTAAGATCTGGTATAGAGCCTTTCGTTATGCCGTCTAGTAAACGAATATGATTTCAGCCACTACGAAGCGCCAGAAAAACGCCCGCCGGATTCCAACATTTAGATTTAAATAGTAAATTCTCCGAAATTGGCGGATAACACTTGGTACACCAAGTGTGCTTTCCTACTGGAGCTAACCTTTTAGGAAACACGCAAAAATTTGAACCAATGTCTCTTAAGAATTTGTGTTTATTTGTGTTTTCAGTAATGAAGATGCGGATGAAGAGGTGCAATCGTTCAGCGTCACTAACGGCTGCTGCATTCTTTTTTCTGAGGTGTGGGAAAAGGTGATAAACAGTTTCGGGTAGCATCGTCGAACCCATGGTGGTAACACCATTGGCTCCAAAATCCGGACAAGTTGTACCAAAGGCGCTTGATTGAATTCTTTGTTCGCGAATGCAAACTCTGTCATACTGGACTGGTTCTGAAGGCTGCAAGTTGCTGGAATAGATGTAGGAGCATGATTATTTTGGATAAAGAGTCCATGTTCATCACGCAGGGCCACAGAGGCGTCATCTCGTGAATTTTGTCTGCCGGCAGCATGAATACTGTTCATTTGGTCCATTAGGTTATGAGATGATGAGATGCCAGTTGACTCAATCATATATTCCTCTGGAAGTCGTTCGGAATGTCTGGTACGAGGCATTTAAAGTGCCGTAAACACAAGGATGGTTTACGGTCTCTCATTCTCTGGTGTGTTACATGCTGCAAGATGCGTTGCTCCTTGTAAGTGGACAGCCTGCACACTTACTTCACCTTCAGTTTTGTGTATGGATTGTGACTGGTAGATCGGTTACGATATCCTCCACTTCTGTGACATATCGGTGGCCGAGCTGAATGATCACATACTTGAATATTGCTCTCTCGGTCTTATTTTGAATTTCCCTTCTGTTTGGGTGAACAATATCACGGGTTCATCGGCCCAGAATGGAGACAACTTCACCTTCCGTTTTACTCTGTCTTCTACGTTCATAGTAGGTAGAGAATGTTCCGCATTCCACCCAAAAATTTTATACCGAGACTTCACTGCAAATATACGTTTTGAGAAAAATGTCCTTGTGCGCGCGTGTGTATGTGTCCGTGTGACCGTGGACAGCATATCTCAAAAACCAAAAGTCGGTTACGTACCATACTTTATATTCGGTAACCAGCTACTCCATTGTTGGACGGTATCCAGTACAAAAATGTAACTAACACTGCTGGTGTATCCTAAACTATGAAAATATGAATAAGCATACCTTTAAACGTGTATGGTCAGTCAGGGATATTTCTAAAGAGAATATTAGATTCGATATTTTCACATGTTATAATATGTGGAGGAACAAAAACACGATGAGGACTTGATAGCTGTTCATGGCGACTCAATTGATTCCATGGCAAGGTGCATTCATTTGAAGATGGGTGGGAGGCTTTCAAAGACAACTGTCGCTCTGCCTGGTGTTGGGAAACTGTAAACGAGAGAACAATTCAAAGACTGAGGAATTTGATAGAGGAAGATCGACATGTCGCGGTTGAAATGCCAAGTATGCAAGTTTATATTAGTGTTGCCAGCACTGACTATACCCCATGAACATTAAAATCTGAAGAAGAAAATACTGTGCCAAACGTGCTACAAATTCCAAAGACGTGAACTTCAAGGTTGTTGCCTTTGCACCACAGTCGCCTCGTCACACAGCTACAGATGTGAGGACTCTGGAAGTCCAATTGCTTGACCATCACACCCATAGCCCTGACCTTGCACCGAGTGAGTTCTGGTAGTTTCCTCAAATGAAACCCTGCATTGCTGGAAAACCTTTTAAACGAGTGCAGGACCTTACTCAGGCTATAGATTCAGCTCTGTTGACAATATCTCAATCTGGGTACTGTAGGGCTTTTGATAAGTGGTTGCACTTTCTGCAGCTATGTGCGGAGAGAAATGGAGAGTAGGTTGAAGGATTATGAGGATCAATTTTTGAATTCCATCAATAGCTTGGACTTTAAGGTGGTACGTGTAAAACTTTTTGAATGACCCTCGTAAAGCTTTTGATTAAAATATTGTCACGCCGTGCCTTGGAAGGGTGTGCGACAGGACGAAGCATGAGAGGGTAGCTGGGGTAGTTGGGGGTTGGTTGAGCAGTTCATAGTTCCAACACAGGTTACAAAAATAGACGTTTAATATAATTAAATAGGATAAGAGATAAGAGGAGTAAGCAACCCCTTGTGTTTAAGGCTATCTTCAGCAGATGTAAGACACGTCGAGGCTAGGGCCGATGTCTTGAAGAACCCATGACACCTCCGGTCTGCCCTGCTGACCGTTCAAACCTCACAACGACATGAATTCCTGTAGCACATCTAAACAGATCCCCCATCTTGATCAGAATTCGAGGCTTAAATACATGAACCTATAATCGCTCCACCCTTAGATTCGCACTTGATGTAAACACATACCGTCAACAACTAACCCGCAATACCCCGAAACCAAAGCACACCACAAAATATAGTTACTTAAATATTAGCGATTATCTGTAAGTTTTCAAGATGTATGATAACTCTGGTAAAGAATACTTGAAAGTAACGCAATAGGAGCGCTATTTCTAAAACTGCCAAGTAAATGTCATTCTGTTGCAACATAAACACCGCGGAGGGATACAAGGTATGGATCTAAGTTTGGATAGACTATAGTTTACCAGGAAGCTTAGCCAATACTTAGTCACATATGTGTCAGCACAATTGACTGCAGGTTAAAGACCAAGGTACATGAGCCAACCATGCAAGTGATCTTGCAAGAAATTACTTTAAGAATAACCTGGCCCATACGTTACAATATCATATATCATATTTTCATGACAAATAAAGTGCAGATCTTGAATTTTCTGGGAACATCCTATGAAATCCTCTTCATTCTGGATGACTTTTGTATATCTGGTAAACCGTAATCTTGCCACACAAAAATGAATGTCTCATTAAAAGACACAATTTCTATAACATACATTTTGTTTTTAGAATGAACCATTTCCGAAATATTTCTTGTTATTTGTGTAACTTTTCTAATACTTATGCTTCTCGCAAATAAGAAGTCGTTATTCATTTTTATCTCTTGGCCATGGAAAGAGAACTGAACGTCAAAGTCATCACATAGCGACCGGCTCTTGCAATGTTTGACTATTTCTTACCATATTCCCCTTGCACCTATAAGAACATTAGCAATAAGGTAATTTCTACAAACGTTTATCTCGATTAACATGAAGTAGATGGAGGAATAAGCGTTTTTAGAATCGCTTGTACAAGGATAGAAAAAGCCATGTATTAGTTTTCTTTTCTAGGTTATGCTGTTCGTTGATGTCAGAAATTTTGTGGATCAGTTTTTACAAAGGAAAAATAACATTTTAATTTTGCGACTGTCTTTTACACATATTAACTTCTGGACGAGGTCTATAACCACCAAACTCCTGTGAATTTAAATGCTTAGGCATATAAGAATGAACCGTTGAAAACAGCATTACTGAAGTAATTAGCTAATTAACTTGAGAAGATAAGATTTACCTTATTTTGTGTAAACCTTTGTCCAGTATACTTTGAGGTTATATAAAGCATACAAATAATATTTCCTTGCGTGTGCAAAGGCTTTTAAAGCTATTTCAGAAAACATGAAATATACGTTTATTTGTCATTAACAATGGCTCAGTGAAGGGGGAAGCGTTTGGGGTTAAAATCCCTCCCTGAGCCTCAGATAAACTTCTCCGAACGCATCACACAAGCCCTGCTTCTGCTTCAGTGATTCTCAAACTGTGGGGCGCGCACCCCTCCAGAGAACATTCACCGACAGGGACTGCGTGTTACCAGAGTTTACATTCTTGCACATTGGCTATAAGCATCTTTCTTTTCGTTGTATGCTATGTAGGAAGCACAGACTTATTGTAATATCATAATGTAGCAAAGACGGCGAAATGCGAAGTCCGTTTACTTTCGAACACTTTCTTTTCCTCTAAATTTTACTATAAACATACAATTTTCTTCTCGTTGCTAACACAATTTGTAGTCTTCTCTACTATTACAATTCAAAATTGTTCTTCCGATAATCTTTCTCAGTCTTTCAATGTCTTTCTCCATTTTCACTGTCCCTTATATCTTCACTATTACTATACAATCACTCGACGGCACATGCATACTCGCTGACAGGCTGGCCGACTCATTCTCGTAACTAAAACTAACTGTACACGACTACTCTGACACTCACTCAAACTCTTACACCAAAACCTCTTAACTCTAAAACTGACTGCTCACTGTCTGTCCTATTTATACTGGAGTCGGCGTGACGTAACCTCCTTCGAGTGCTTTCCACGTGCACGTGTATAATGACTCAGCAAGGAAGCTTCTGGAGCTTGTTGGACACTACGGTGTTATCACGCTGTACAATCTCACACACACAGTCGCTAGTTGCCCTGTAGCCTCGGACCTCCTTTATGTCTGCAGCCATTATTACGGTCACGCACATATATAGCCGCTCGCCGAATCCAAGGTCACCCGGTCTCCTCTTTTCCGTACATTGTTGACTGACCCAAGTCTCAATAGCATAAGTGACTTATACTAGCTACAAAACAAGAATGAACATGGGCCTAGGCAATACAGTGATTTTGCTCTCTCAGCGCTGCCAGTTTTACGCACAAGCCAGTTACGGTGTGACATAGACAATCAGATCTTCCGTCCTTGCGCCCGTTTGTTGCTCCAGAGCATACCTGCATTAAGTTGTGTTTCTCTTCTGCCAGAAAAATTATGCATTCACACAAATAGAATCTTCCACAATAAGTGAACAAAATCCATTTAATAATTACTCTCAATAGAACAACGTAGTGGTATACTTCATTTGATTTAACTTGTCTCATGCCTAAAGAAAAAGAAAGAGATGTGTTGGAAAGAGACCCACGTACTTATACCTCTGTATCTGTTATGGGGAAGGTGAGACAGGCTCTACTCCTTCTATCCACTCAGTGCGGTAGTGAATAGGCAAGTGTCAATAGATTTCCAGCGTTTCTACACACAAAATATACATTCTGCTCTCTGCATTTAACTTGCGTGGTGGAAGCGACCTTCCACTTCTATGGTCCTCAAGACAACTATCCATTATCCTTAGGAATGAAGTACAACATATGACTGCTATTTAACCTTACACCTCCAAAGTTGTATCAAGTTGTAATTATTATCAATTACCTATACTTCCTGCAACTCTTTCAGGCACGTAATTTTAATTCCTCTGCTAGTTAAGTCAAGGTATTGCATTCTGCCAAAAAATTCGATGGCGAGATTTTATCAGAAATGGGCATTGTGACGGCGGCCATGCGCTCAAAGACAATCTAACCCACGCTACAACGCGCGGCGGTAAACAAGGATAACAGTAATCTAGCCACAACGAAGACTTATTCTACACGGTTCGAGAAGTTTTCGACTGCAGGCTTTTTTAAGAGGTTTCGAGAAAAACGTGTATTTCGAGAGAAATGGACCTAATGTCAAATATGGCTGACTCTCGCTTTGGTGATGTATTTAATCCTACTTAATCCTATGTTTGGAATAGTTTGACAAATTTTGCATTGAATTAAATTATAAATCAGCAGCAGATAGTCCAACTTCTGGAACTGCCAACATCTTAACAAATAGCATCAATGTGAAAACCTAGAAGGTCGTGCCAATGGACGCTGGTGTATGTATACCTGCGTCATGTTTCTATTAATAAATGCTACTCCTGATAGTCATGCTTTTTGAAACGGATATATGTCGCACTGCTATCCTTGATGAATACCGAAGTGTGACAAGATTTTTCAACGTTTCCTGATTCAAGTATCTTACACTCTTCACTAAGAAATATTACAAGTAATATGTCACTGTCTTGAATTTTCAAAAAAAAAAAAAAAAAAAAAAAAAAAAAAAAAAAAGTTGAAGATTATGCACATTTCATGACCTTTTCTTTGTGTTTTTACTTTCTCTGTTGGTAAGTAGGGGAAGTATTGTATTACACCCAAAATTTCGATGTCGAGATTTCACTGGAAATATATGTTTTGAGACCCCCTGAACCCAAAAAAAAAAGCATTTTTAGAAAAAGGTTCGTGTGTGTATATGTGTGTCTGTCTCTGTGTCTGTGGACAGCATAACTGAAAAACGAAAAGTGGGTTAAAAACCAAAGTTGGTATTTAAGTTTAATGTCTTTCAAGGATGCGACACGAAGACTCTGAAGAAAATAGCCCCACCCTAAACTACCGTTTACATGGAAAATTTTTCGAAAATTTTGATTTTCTTGAAAATGGCTCTAACGATTTTGATTAAAATGTCGCACATTTGAGATATTTTTATGACAAATGAAATGTATATCTTGAATTTTCTTGCTATAGCCCCTGTAGTCGCATTTACTCTAGACGACTTTTGCATAACTGCTAAAGCGTAAGAGATAGACAAAATCTTACTGTACAAAAAATGTATATCTCACTAAAACACACAATTTATATCTAAAATAATTTTTGTAGAGTGAACCATTTCGGAGATATTCCTTGTTTGTGTGAATTTCGGAAAACAAAACTTTCGTGAAATGGATCATCGTTGTTCATTTTTTTATATGGTAAGTGTGCAAAGAGAACGTGATCTCAAAGCTTTAAAAGATTTGACTATCGCTCAAAGCCTACTGTATTCTAATATTCCCCTTGCACCTACAAGGAAGTAAGCAATAAGATAATTTGTACAAATGTTTATCTCAACTAACACGAAGAAGATATAGTAATAAGAGTTTGTAAGAATGGTTAGTATAAAAGTAGAGAAAGTCACGTGAGTGCAACACATGAGTTTTTCTATTGATTTTGCAACTGCATTTCGAACATTTGTTTTACGTTACTATTCTAAGCAATGTTTTTCAAATATTATTTTTGACTGATAGATCCACATTAGGTCTAAAGCAATATGTCAGTAGGATATAGTACATTTCCCCTGATCAATTTATTCAATGCATTTTGAGTGTCAATTTTCAACGTCATAACCTCATCAGCAGTCACAAATTCGTAATTTAAGATAATTAACACTCATTCAGCCATAATAATATTAAACCTTCCAGGTTTTGATACTGTGTAATCGTTAATGCACACAAATTAATTGCTTGGTTTAAGTTTATGGTGACTTTAGAAAATATAAATGCACTTCAGATGCATGAAATCAAAAGTTTCTCTGGTGGAGCCTGTATATGCCCTTTAGATTACTAAAACTGTATCGTTAATGCCTATTTCATAATTTTAGAGCTATAATCTTGCTCCCTGACATGTATTCTTCCGCGCTCCCTTTCCTTCCCCTTTCCACTGCAACGTCTTTGAATTGCGATTTAAAAGTCTTAAGCAGTGCAAGGTAATTACAATACAGGCCTTTTCGCATTCTTGCAGGCGGTTTTAAACCGATGGATCCTCCTATTTATTTGTTGATAATATTTAAATGTAGCTACTCTGTTATATAATACAGAGTTCTTCATTTAAAGCCTAACGGAGCACAAGGCGTTTCGCTTCTCCCGCAACCTTGCTGTATTCCCCCACTACCGGCAACCGTCGTATGCGCGGCCAGTCGGTACTGGGCCTCTGAAAATCCACATTCAAGAAATCCCTCATTATGATCGGAGAGTTGGAGTTTGGTGTGCTGTTAGCGCTAGACGAATAATCGATCCAATATTCTGTGAGCAAACTAAATGCAGAGAGGTACCTAAATTACATTTTTACCCCATTTTATCATGAACTGACACAAGAAGGGAAATCATATGGGGGTTTCAACAAGATGCTGCTACTGCAGAGATGTCCATGACTAAAATTAGGGAATTGTTTGAAGATAGAGTGATTAGTGCTGGTCTATGGCCCTCTCGCTCCCCCAATATAACAGTGTGTGATTTTTACTTGTGGGGTAACATGAAAGACAAAGTTTACGGGACAAATCCTCATACATTGGAAGAACTGCAAAATATTAGAAATGAAATCGGAAAATTACAGTGGCCCAACTTAATCCTGTGAATCAGTGGGCCAAATGACTTCGTTGTCAAAGGACCGTTAAACCCTACACACTCACTCACTCACTCACTCACTCACTCACTCTCACTCACTCACTCACTCACTCTCACTCACTCACTCACTCACTCACTCACACACTCACGCAGTTACACACTCACTCACTCACACACTCACACATTCATTCACTCAAATACTCACTCACACACTCACTCACTCACACACTCACTCACACTCACAACCTCACTCACACAGTCACTCACAGACTCACTCAATACACTCACTCACACATTCACTCATTCAAACACTCACTCACACACTCACTCACTCTTACACTCCCTCACTCACACACTCACTCACTCACTCTTACACTCCCTCACTCACACACTCACTCACACACTCCCTCACTCACACACTCACTCACACACTCACTCACTCACACACTCACTCACTCACACACTCACTCACACACTCACTCTTACACTCCCTCACTCACACACTCACTCACTCACACACTCACGCAGTTACACACTCACTCACTCACACACTCACACATTCATTCACTCAAATACTCACTCACACACTCACTCACACACTCACTCACACACTCACTCTTACTCTCCCTCACTCACACACTCACTCACTCACACACTCACTCACTCCTGTGAATCAGAATGTGTTCTCCCGATATAATGCTTGTTTAGCCGAAGGTGTATGACATGCTTTACGCGCGGAGTTTATGTAGGAGCAAAGCCGGCTGTGGCAGAACCAATAACGCACAGTTGAAACGTCATACACCAGTTCGGTTTTAAATGAGGGAACCTGTATATTACCGACCGGAATGGCTCAGGCGGTAACGTCTGCAGGCGGCATTCGGGAGGTCGTGGGTTCGATCCCCGTGGCCGACCTTCCTGTCCCATGTGTCTTTCGAGGGTTTCCCAGGTCGCTAGATAAATACTGAGAAGGATTTTCGTATTTCCTGTCTCTCCATTTCTTCACATTAATCATTTCATTTATAGTTTTTTTCCAAAACATGACACATCTGCCCCACTCCACTGCCAAAGACGGTGTTACTTCATGGTATCGGTTTTACAAGGTTTGCAAAATATAAAGGAATCACAAGACGGCTACATTGCCTTTCGCCCTGTTTATGAGGGTTGCCTTTTGTTTGCTAATGGTTATTACCCAGTGGCAGCGGGAGCGGTACTCCCTTTGAGGGTACCATGATATGCAAAAATGTACCAATCATCCCATTTGGTTTCTTTCGGGGTTGTAAGGTCGCCTAACGTCGTCGGGGCAGCAGCACGGCAGGATAAACGAATGCATACTGGAAATCTCTTCCCTCGGATTCGAAGGCGAGCCACTGGTTTCTGAGCCCCCACAAGATGGTACAAGACTGGAGGAAGAGGGCTGCTGGTTCCCAAGCCCAGTTTGTGGACAGCATAACTCAAAAACGAAAAGTTGGTTGAAAAACAAAGTTGATATTTAAGTTTAATGCTTTTCAAGGATTCGACACGAAGATTTTAAAGAAAATAGCTCCACTCTAAACTACCCTTTACATTGAACATTTTTCGAAAATTTTGATTTTCTTGAAAATGACCCCAACGATTTTGATTAAAATTACATATGTTTAAGATATTTGTATGCTAAATGAAATCTATATTTTGAATTTTCTGGTTATAGCCTATGTAGTCCTGTTTACTCTGGATGACTTTTGAATAACTCGTAAACCGTAAGAGATAGACCAAAACTTACTATACAAAAATGTAGATCTTCCTAAAATAGATAATTTATGTCTGAATAAGTTTTCTTGTAGAATGAACCATTTCGGAGATATTCCTTGTTATGTGTGTGAGTTTCGGAAAACTTAAAACTTTCGTGAAATGGAACATCGTTGTTCATTTTTCTATATGTTAAGTGTGCAAAGAGAACGGAATCTCAGAGGTTTAAAACATTTGACTATCGCTCAAAGCCTACTGTATTCTAATATTCCCCTTGCACCTACAAGGAAATAAGCAATAAGATAATTTGTACAAATGTTTACCTTAACCAACACGAAGAAGATAAAGGAATAAGAGTTTGTAAGAATGGTTAGTTCAAGAGTAGAGAAAGTCATGTATGAGTGATATCATCAGATATTTTTTTCCTGTAATTTCCATGATAGTTCTTGCCTCCACCATGAATATATGAAAAGAACGAGGTTTTATAGTGTCCACAGGCAGCAGCACTATTGAATTGTTAAGTTGGTAGTAATGGTCTATTTTGTAGATGCGGCTAACATTTTCCATTCCACAAAATGGAGTTGACGTGAGGGGAGCGGTGCAGCGCAGTAACATTATATTTTCGTTGAAACAATACATAATTTGCCCCGTAGCTCAGTGGGTGGAGTGCTGGCCTGTTTGTCAAGGGGTACCGGGTTCTGTTCCCAGCAGGGGATGGGAAATTTTATCCATCTAGGAGTACTCCATTTCCTCCCCAGAGTCTGGAATCACGAATGAAAGCGTTAAATAAAACATTTTTTTGTTTAACGACGCTGTCAATTATCAGAATCATATCAGCGTAGCCGGTGTGTCGGAATTTCGTCCTGCAGGAGTTCTTTTACACGGCAATGAATTTACTGACAGGAGATATATAAGTATATTTAAAAACCGTCGATCTGGGTCGGATTTGAAACCGCGACCTTGGGATCAGTAGGCTAGCGTCTAACCTACTGAGCCACTCAGACGCACGTTTTCTTTTACGTGTTTAACGCTCGCTTTTAGTACATACGGCACCGCAGGCGGTGACACTGATGATGCATGGAATGAAGAAGCACCGGTGAATGAGTTCGCTGGGGAAACCGGAGAACCGGGAGGAAACTCGTCCCAGCGCCGCTTCGTCCATCACAAATCCCACATGCGGTTGCCTGGAATCGAACCCGGGCCGCTTTTGTGAGAAGCGAATGGTCTAACCACTTGGCTACGGCACGGCCCCAGACGTACGTGAATGTGTGCTTGTGTGTGTGTATGTGTGTGTGCGTGTGTTTGTCTGTGTGTGTGTGTGTGTGTTGTGTGTGTGTGTGTGTGTGTGTGTGTGTGTGTGTGTGTGTGTGTGTGTGTGTGTGTGTGTGTGTGTGTGTGTGTGAATTTCATGTACAAATAACCCTAATGCTAAAAATCCACTGTATACGAGTTAATACCATTAGGTATAGATAAAATGTACCAACGGACTGGCGGCCAAAGTGACCATTTGGAGTTAAGGAACCAAAAAAGAAGCTATGTTCTTATTCTCTTATCTTCGTGTTAGTGAAGATAAACACTTGCAGAAGTTATCTTATTGCTTATTTCCTTGTAGATACCAGGAGAATATTGCTTTGAGCAGTAGTCAAATCTTTTGATGCCTTCAAATTCAAAAAGTGAATAGCCACCTTCCATTTGAGAAAAGTAGTGCATAACAAACAAATAACAAGGAATATTTCAGAAATGGTTCACTCCATAAAAAAATCTGATGTGTTGCATTCACATGACTTTCTCTACTCTTGTACTAACCATTCTTACAAACTCTTATTCCTATATCTTCTTCGTGTTAGTTGAGATAAACATTTGTACAAATTATCTTACTGCTTATTTCCTTGTAGGTACAAGGGGAATGTTAGAATACAGTAGGCTTTGTGCGATAGTCAAATGTTTTAAAGCTTTGAGATTCTGTTCTCTTTGCACACTTAACATATAAAAAATGAACAACGATGTTCCTTTTCACGAAAGTTTTAAGTTTTCCAAAACTCACACACATAACAAGGAATGTCTCCGAAATGGTGCACCCTACAAGAAAATTTATTCGGACCTAAATTGTGTATTTTGGCAAGGTCTAAAGGTGTTGTATAGTATGATTTGGTCTATCTCTAACGGCTTACCAGTTATGCAAAAGTCGTCCAGAGTAAATACGACTACAGGGGCTATAGCCAGAAAGTTCAAAATATACATTTCATTTGTCATAAAAGTATTTCAAACATATGACATTTTAATCAAAATCGTTAGACCTATTTTCAAAAAAATAAAATTTTTCCAAAAACTTTCATGTAAATGGTTGTTTAGGGTGGGGCTATTTTCTTCAAAATCTTCGTGTCACATCCTTGAAATTAAAAATACTAATGCAGACGATTTTCTGAAAATGATCTTTTTGGATTCAGGGGTCTCAAAACATATATTTCCGGTGAAATCTCGACATCGAATTTTTGGGTGGAATACAATACTTCCTTCTACTTACCAGAGAATGTAAAAATGCAGTTAGACAAATTGTGTGTTTTACCGAGATGTATATTTTTGTATAGATAGTAAGATTTTCTCTATCTCTTACGGTTTACCAATTATGCAAAAGTCATCAAGAGTAAACAGGACTATATGGGCTATAGCCAGAGCATTCAAGCTCTTCATTTAGTTTGACATATCTTAAACATTTCGTTTTAATAAAAATCGTTATAGGCATGTAAAGGGTAGGTTAGGGTTGAGAAATGTTCTTCAAAATCTTCGTGTCGCTTCCTTGGAAGATATTAGACACACACACACACACACACACACACACACACACACACACACACACACAGAGAGAGAGAGAGAGAGAGAGAGAGAGCGACTTTTTCAAAAATGCTTTCTTTTTAGATTGAGGAGGCCTCAAAGCATATACCTAGGTATTTTTAGTGAAATCACCGAGCGGGTTGGCTGAGGCGGTAACGTGTGTGGCACACATTCGGGACGTCGCGGGTTCGTACCCCGCAGTGGCGCACTCTGATATGGTTTGCCCATGTCACTTAGTATCTTTCAGATGTACTTTAGTTTTTGCAGTGCGACACCGGAACTGTGGTGCCATGGCTACTTGGTGGGACCTGGCACCGGGGTGAAGAGATCGCAGCACTTGTTAGGGACTTCCGCGCATCTCTGTGGCCTGTCTAGCTGCGGCCCTGTGTGGTAGCTTCGGTTCTCTCATTTCATACCTGCCCCCTGGGGGACCGTAGCTACAATAGAGCTGTGTTGGTCAAAGTGAGCGAGGTGTCCCCTCTGTGTCTGTACACTTTACGTGTTTGGTGAAATTTCCACATCGAAATTTTGGGTGGAATACAATAGGCACTTTCCCTTACTATAAGTAGCAGAGAAAGTTAAAAATAAACTGAAACTTACGAAAAGCTGCACGAAAATTGCCAGGTTCTCTTCAAAAAAAGGGAGGGGGGAGTTGTTTCAACTGCAGGAAGGGTGACGATTTACCAGCAGTTCCCCCTCACTCTACAGTATGGCTGAAAGGGCTTATGTAAACATTGAAATGGAGTAACAACCCTCTGTGAAAAATGTCTCTGTTGACTAGAGACTCGAGGTCGTGGGTTCAAACCCGGCGGACGGTAATGCACTCTTTCGGGCGTAAAAATCCTTAGCATGGCTTTCTTCGGAAGGGAAGTAAAGCAGTTGGTCCCATGTCGTAAGTTTGCAGCACCTAAGCCTGATACAGAGGCCTCTGAGTAAAATTAAGTGGTCTTTCACGTCCAATGTACAATGGGGCGCTGAGAACTACAGCAGTTAGAGAACATAAGCAAATAAAAGCTCAATTTTTCTGTAAAAACATATCAGTCTCAGTGTTTGTTAATCAGCTTCAGCCTCGCGTGAAAATAAATGATGATATTAAATCAGGAAATAAGAAACACACTTGAGGTAAACAAAGAGAGGAACAGTTCCAGTCACGTAAACGCAGTGAATCCCCTTATTGGCTCCGTGACCTCAACACTCAGCCTAAGAATACAAAATAGATCTCGTATTTTCTTTCTTATTACATTTAAAATGTGTTAATGGACACAGTTAACCCTTTTGTAACATTTTCACGGTTATTTAGAATTAAAACTGGTCGGTTTACTGAAAATGAATAATTTTTACTTTCTCTACTGGTAAGTAGGGGAAGTATTGTATTCAACCCAAAAATTCGATGTCGATATTTCACCGGAATAGTATTAATATCTTAACCCCTAACATGCTAACCTGTCATGGCATGTAATACGTCCTCTGATTACCAATCGGTGAATTTATTTTGATAATTCTCCCGGTCAGCTCGGTGAGACCCGTAAACCAACGACAGGTGTAGTCCTCCAGACATTCTGGGGGTTGTGAGAGAGCGATGTGACCGCCAAAACATAAAAATATGGTGCTCTCTAAAAAGCGGTTACTATTACTCTCTTCAGTGAAAAATATTGGAGAGCAAGAGGATTAATGACTTCATTGTCAGAAATCTAGCATTAGCTAACAACATATTTGACCGGAAATATATGTCTTGAGACTTCCCGAAACCAAAAAATAACATTTTTAGAAAAAGGTTCGCGCGCGCGCGCGTGTGTGTGTTTGTGTATCTGTGGATAGCATAACTCAAAAACGAAAAGTCGGTTAAAATCCAAAGTTGGTATTTAAGTTGACGCAAACGTTCCTCTCCGTCGAAGACGTCGCCTTTAAGACCTATAAGATCTCGTGTTTTGTGTCCGGACTAGCTCTAGCAAGAGGTCCTAATCTGCAGGGTGTGCGTGAGTTATGGTAGGAATGAAACCAAACGAAGAATTAACCAACATATCACTTTATTTGTAAATTTACAGATTTGTAGAGAACTGCCGACGATATTTAAATAGAATGTAACTTTTTAACTTCAACTACAACGTTATAACACTTTAACTTTGTCACCCTTTAGCAACCGCCGAATTATGTATACGCGCTAACTTACGTACAACTCAGAAATTGCACGTGTACTCTCGGTTCGATTCAAGACGAGTGTGTCTTGCGTTGCATTTGTTTTTGCGCGAGCAACACGAAGGAAGCGATTTCCATTGGCTAACTTTAGAGCACGTCATGGTAAGATAGCAATCAGCCCGCTGAATCACTATGGCTTAGTACAAGCAACAATTGTAACCTTATCACTCATTTAAATCTGCCTAGGCTTCCATTCTTGAGACTTTAACATATTCAGCTTTATTACGTCTTCCCCTTAACTATTGACTAGAATCTCCTTTTGTTTCTTTCCATTATCAAATATATATTGGCATTACAATTTCGGTTTCAAAGTTTAATGCCTTTCAAGGATGCGACACGAAGATTTTGAAGAAAATAACTCCACCCTATGTATCCTTTACAAGAAAATGTGTTCAAAAATTTTGATTTTTTTTGAAAATGGCTGTAACGATTTTGATTAAAATGTCATATGCTTAAGATACGGGTATGAAAAATGAAATGCATATTTTGAATTTTCTGGCTATAGCCTAAGTAGTGCTGTTTACTCTGGATTACTTTTGAATAACTCGTAAACCATAAGAGATACGCAAAATCTTACTGTACAAAAAATGTGCATCTTGTTAAAACACACAGTTTATGTTCCAATAAACTTTTTTGTAGGGTGAACCATTTCGGGGATATTCCTTGTTATTTGTGTCAGTTTCGGAAAACTTAAAACTTTAGTGAAATTGAACATCGATGTTATGCGTGCAAAGAAAACGGAATCCCGAAGCTTTAAAACATTTGACTATCGCTCAAAACCTACTGTATTCTAATATTCCCCTTGTACCTACAAGGAAATAGCAATAAGATAATTTGTACAGATGTCTATCTGAACTAACACGAAGAAGATATAGGAATAAGTTTGTAGGAAGGGTTAGTACAAGAGTAGAGAAAGTCATGTGAATGCAGCACATCACATTTGGGCACATCGACTGCATATACTGAGCACACATTGTGCGGAGTAATACTCAAGTGTGTTTCTTACAGCGAATCTAGTGTAGTCTGTCTCATATATAACATGTTCCATACAACAAGCAAAGAGACTAACTCTAAGAGATACGAGGCAAAGTCAAATGTAATATTTTTACTTTCCCTAACACGTAAATGCGTATAGGAAGTATTGTATTTGACCCAAAATTTCGATGTTGAGATTTCTTTTTTTCTTTCCCTGATTGCCCTCCCCTTATGTAGGACTTACAAGCCAGTGCCTAAGGTCAGACGCCTGTTGGGGAGCAGAGGAACCTCTGGACCAGAGTGAAGACCTGGAAGCGGGTGGTCAGCCAAGCACCAGGTATGATAGGGAGGATGAGGATGATATGAAATGCAGGCGAAATAGATGATTGGAAGGGTGATAATGGAACAATTGATCGAATGAATGGTGGGGAAACCGGAGAACCCGGAGAAAAGCCGCCCTGACGCCGCTTCGTCCACCACAAATACCACATACAAGTTCCCGGGGCCGACAGGTAGTAGGTGAGCGGTCTAACCACTCAGCCACGGCGTCACCATTATACTTCCAGACTCAGGGAAGGACGAGGAATAATCCTGGCTGGAGAAAAATACCTACCCCCCTGTCGGGAATCGAACCCGGAACCCCTTGCACGGCAGGCAGGTGCTCTACCAACTGCGCTTCGGGGCCAGCCGTCGAAAAACATTTTTAGAAAAAGCTCCGTGTGTCTGTAAACGCATAATCAAGAACAAAAAGTCGGTTGAAAACCAAAGTTTATATTTAAGTGTACTTAATCTTTTTCAAGGATGCGACACAAAGATTTTGAAAAAACACATTCCTCAAGCCTAAACTACCCTATGGAAAACTTTTTGGAACATTTTAATTTTGTGAAAAATGCCTCAAACGATTCTGATTAAAGTGTCATATGTTTAAAATATGTTTATGGAAAATGAAATGTATATTTTGAATTTCCTGTATTTGGCCCATGTGGTCCTGTTTACTCTTGATGAATTTTGCATAGTGTGAAACCGTAAGAGATAGACTAAATCTTACTATACAAAACATGTAGATGTCGTTAAAACACACAAGTTATGTCCAAATGCATTTTTTGTGGTGTGAATAATTTCGCAGATATTGTTAGTTATGTGAGTTTTGCAATATTCCAAGTTTTCTTAAATGGAAGGTCGTTATTCACTTTTCTGTGTCTTGACCGTGCAAAGAGAACGGAATTTCTAAGTCTTCATATATCGACAAGCTTTAGAAGATTTGACTGTCACTCAAAGCATTTTCATATTCTCCTTGTACCTACAATAAAATTAGCATTAGCGTAATTTCTGCAAATGTTTATCTCGACTAACACGAAGAAGATATAGGAATAAGAGCTTGTAAGAATAGTTAGTGCAAGAGCAGAGAAAGTCATGTGAGTGAAACACATCAGATTTTTTCTTATAAAGTTCTCACTTGTTATGTATTTAATGAAAACCATTCAAGCTTTAAGTTGCATCCCCTGAAAATCACATAATGTACATTTCGCCAACCTGAGCACTCCCCATAGACTTTAGCCCCTTCAAGGCGTGTCCTGTGGCCGATAAGGTATGCCTGCCGATGATGATAGGTGTGTGACAAATGAATGTCAATAGGCAGAAAAGTAAACATCATTCGTTTTTACGCCATTTTGTATCCTTTGTTTTGGTTATTGGTGAAGGTTAATTAGGAAAAAGGGTGGCACATCCCTGTACCGTGGCCTAAAACAAGCAATGAAATGGTGAATGCTTGGTATTACGAAAAATAGTGTTACGTAGGCGCCCTTTGTACCTGTCTGTTAAGATATGAGGCAAAGTTCAATAAATAGTGTTTAATATACCCACCAGTGTTGCCAACTCGTACGATAATTATGGGGGCATACGATAATTTTAATGTTTGTACGATGGTTGTCAACCCGTACGATAATTATGGGGGTGTACGATAATTTGAATGTATGATAGTTCGATATCAGCAAAATATCATTTTCACTGATTTGTCACTCCAGCGAAGTGAAACTAATTACAAATAACACCACTTTTGTCCTCATTGTCTGTCTCCACCCCATAGCTACTAAGCCTACTATCCTTTATCCTCTTATTGCCAGTGTGCCTAGATCTGATAATCTCAATGAAGAAGGCACTGTTCAGAAAATTGACGATCAATGTAGAAAACTCGGAATACGTGCTATTCCGTGTGAAATAAACAACATGCCTGAACCTGACAGTTTATGGAGTACTGTTAAACATGTCACCTTGGTGGAAATACTGATTTCAAAGAACTAGCGGCCTTTGCATTATCAGTGGTTTCCTTGCCCTACAGAACCACTTCTTGTGAAAGAGTTGTTTTTTTTCTAAACTGGGTTTAATAAAAACCAAAGTTAGAAACAGATTGGCACTAGATACGGTAAATGAACTCATTTTGCCGTCTAATCTTATGAAAGAACGTGGTAGGTCTTAAAATCTGCAAGTCACCGAGAAGATGTTAAGGTTTATCACAACAACAAATTTGTGCAATGCTGCAACGGTTGAGGAAGCTGAACTTTCAGATGAATAGTGCGAGAAACATAAGTACTAAAGTTGTAATATTTGTTGAGGTCATCAATCTTGTAAGTGGATATAATAAACATCATTACTCTTATATTTACATAAGTATTATACTGATATTTTTATTGTTGTAGCGTTTGCTTTATGATGTACGATAATTTTGATTTTGAGTGAGTGGCTGGTACGATAATTTTACTTTTAAATGTTGGCAACCCTGATACCCACTCTCTGAACTGTGCCATTGATTAGTACATCAGAAGGTTTTGATTTATGATCGACAGATGTCTCAAAAAGGAGCATATTTAATGCTTTTAAAGCCTCTTTGCTTTGTACAAGTGAATATGCCTATCGAGGTTTGTGAACTGCGTCTAACGTAAACACATTCCATCGATATATCGATTAGTCGAGCTCTCCCTTTCGAAACCTTACAATCTCCGGTAGAGGCGATGAATCTCCAGTTGGTTTCGGAAACTCGGCAGGTCTGGTTGTGCATCGTACAGGGTAGGGAAGGGAAAGGGGGATGCTTTCTGGACCAAACTTAATGTACACAACACTCCCCCGCCTCCGAAACCTTTTGTTTGTATTAACTACCACAATAGGAGTGGTGTCTGTCGGTCGCTGGAGGAACCGAGTGGAAAGGTATGAAAATATCAGCGGCCATCTCTCTCTCACATTACATCTTCCCGGGGAGTGGGGAAGTGCATGCACGCCTAATACTACTCGATGGAGGGGCGGGGCCCTTCTCCCTCCCCATTGGCTGTCTCTCGTCCCACGTGACCCATGCGCAAGCAGCTTTTTAGAAAAGGGGGCAGGCGCTCGACGGAAAAGTCGCCATTAGGAGCATGTCGTAGGATGTTTGTGTGTGTGTGCGAGTGTGTGTGTGAGCCCCGTGTACGTGTACGTGTGTCTGTGTGTATGTGTGTGTTTGAAAAGTTGGGGATTGCAGTGGATCAATCGTGGTCTTATTTAATACGGTTTGAGACGGTCTAAGCTGCTCTGTAACAGGCTTAAGGCTTGTTTTATCTGGAAGGCCTCTGCATTCAGTAACAGATTTCTGACAGCTTAGGTGAGTTTATTGTGTTTTATCTCCTTTAAATGTTCAAACACCAGCAGCACGGCGCGCCTCGAGGGCTAAGAAGATTACCCAAGACTGATCTTGTGTGATGCGTTATTGCCGATTATTACACGGAGCACAGTTCGCGGCAGCAACGACCACTAGAGGAGGTTCAACCCACTTAACCAACAAATACCATTATGATAACTCTTTTAACTTCCTTAACCTCCGTTCTGTCTCTCTCACACACACTGGGCCTCTTCCTTTCCCTGCTTATTTCGCGTTTTCTTTTCGGTGCAGTGTAAATACGACCATTAGCCGACTCTATTTCTTTAGATGAACGCGTCCAGCGGGAAACAAATGCCGCTCTCGTGTGTAAAAGGATATGAGTGATGTTCGCTTATTTTTCTTCACTTGTCGGCGTCGTTGCCGCGACAAGAATGAAATATTGGACCGTCCGTGGGCAACTCGTGATGGTTACGTTTAACATATTGCTGGCTCATGTGAGATAGCCAAACAAACCTCGTGGTCCTCAAGGATAATCATGTGGTGACGCCAATGTATGTGCATGTGTGTGTGTGTACGTGTTTAAATGTTTTGGTTTTTATGGTGCTGCACACGGATCACATGTAGTTCAGTTAGGTTCCACTTAACCTAACCAGGAAGTGTTATATTTTCCACTGTAAATCAAAAGCTATCAATATTATCTACTTTTTTGTGAGATATTAACATTTTATTTTATTGAAGAAGCACTAAAACTTCTTTAATGGACATAGAACTCAAACATTATCTGAAGTTATAAACTAGTTTGCTTTTCGAGTGTCCGAAAACGAAGCCCATTTTGGGTTTTGTTTGTCCTTTTTCCAAACCTGTGGTGGTTTTGCAATCTTATTTTAGAATTTAACACCTTTTTTGACTGCATGTTTACTCTCTTTCTCAATTCGAACAAATTGTTTACACAGGTTAGCATAACAATCTGAAGATGCAACAAACATTTATGAAAAAGTTTTTTGCCTGTAGGTATGTTTAATAGCACCAGAATATTACATATATTTTTTAAACAAAATTTGAGAAAAATTGACACATGTTCCCATTTAATAATGAATGATATAATGTATGCCCAATATCAAGAATTATATTCTATGTAGCTAAAACTAAATTATTTAAAATATTAATTTTGTTTCATCACATGTCTATGTTTTTTGTCCGGTTATTAGGCCCTTTTTGGGATATTTTTGTCGTTTTAGGCAATTTATAGGTTAGCAACTTCCAAGCCATAACAATGACATAATGACGCAATTTTTTCCATAAACTATTGGTAGCACTGGAGGGAGAAGGGTTTTTTTTTGTATTATTTCTTTTTTTCATAGTGCATACAGCATGTAACCCTGAGAAGTAGACACTTTTTCTGTAAGTTTGATAAAAATAGTCTGTTCGATTGCATTGGCATGCTTTTTCTATTCACTACAGACTATGTTTGATAAATTTCATTATGCTATATTAATCTTTTCCTTTCAGTTCATATTTACACATTACAGCGTATGATTCAATAGGCAAAACTATCGTCCGATTTTTTAAGAGCTTGTCACCGGGTGATGTTTTTAAATGACCACTAGAAAAAACGAATAGAGACTTCCCAATTAAGAAATGTATAAGTATTTTAAAAATCCAACCAACGGTAAGGAATATCTCTGCTAGGTAAATAGTGGAGAAAGAAAAATACTAACAAATGTTATATGCTCACTAGGCAGTCAAACTGTTCAGGGCTTCATTAATAAATTAGTGTTTTATTATCTCACAGAAAATTAGTATTGGTAGCTTTAGAACTTGTTGAGACACAGTGCAAAATGTACACTTTTGATTGCCTTAAAAGGGAAATAGTTTGATCCTTGAATAGGTAAACAATGCGTAAAATTCCAGTTATAGGTTAAAACACTCCTTTGTAAAAAGTTTATTTCCAATTTTTGCCGATCTTAGGTATGTTGTATTAAATGTCGAAGAAGGACCAATATCTACTACCATTCTTAATAGAACGTACACATTTTTTAAACAAAAAGGGTTTTACCCACATAAAAATAGAACTTGTAATAGTACCTGAAAAGCAATTTCAAGAGGCTAAGCCTCCTATAACAATATAGAACTTCAGTGTATGTGTTTACTTACGATACATTATTGCTGTAGAAATACTCTCGGTTTCATTTTCTTTGCATGTCGTGTTTTCCAGAGGGGACTTGCGTCCTCTTTAAACCCGTAATGTTAAACACCGTGCTAGAAAATGTCCTCGACGTAAACATTCATTTACAGTATTGTCGTTTTACAGGGATTGCCCTATAATAACAAAAGAACACAGGTTCACAGCGCTGCTTTTTTCTTATTTGCAGGTAACAAAAGAACAGAGATTCATAGCGCTGCTTCGTTTTTATTAATACGTAACAAAAGAACGAGCTACAGCGCTGCTTCTTTTTTATTTATATGTAACAAAAGAAAGCAAATTCAAGCGCTGCTCTTTTTTCTTATTAGTCGCTTTAACCAATAATCATAACGCAATTACATCATAAATATTGATTTAACGTTCAGTTACAGTATATTAAGAAAGTTACATAAATTCTGAGGAACACTATGATTAAATGAAGAACAGTATGTTATACAATGGTTCATAGAAATATTTCTACATTCACATTTAAGCACCTCAGAAAATTACAAACATTGTATATAGGTTCGTTTATAGGAATTTACCTTATCGGAAAGCCTTTCTGTGGAGCGTTGTTTTCCATAGTGTTTACTTCTGGAACACTTTTAATTAATAGCGTTTACATCCCATCTTTCGGGGTATGCAGGTCGACAACTTTTGTCGTCGGTAGCTTAAGTAGTTAGGCACCGTCCTACTAATCCAAGGTCGCGGGTTCAAACACGGCCCAGACAGGTGGTTTTTAAATGTGCGTAAAAGTGACAACCATGTGGGAGAATTCCGGCACACCGGCGGCACTGATATGATTCTGACAATTGATAGCGTCGTTAGCAAACAAAATATGTAAATATTTATTGTTAGCTCTTGCCAGATTTTCACTTAAATTATGTGGCAGCGACTGATGATTTTCAGAGTGGAAGTTATGGATGTTTGCAAGCAGATAAATAAAATCGAAATACCAAAACTAAAAAATAAAGCGTATGCTACAGCAGTTATGGAGAGTGCATAATTTTGCGTGTTAAGCTTAAATTAAATGTACTGGAGATACGAAAATGTTTAAGAACCATCTACAAACACAAAAGGTGCTGAATGGGTTGTTGATATAGGTATACATTACTGATGAGAGAAAATCCGTAAAATTAAATGGAAAAAAAAAAAAAAAACCGTCAATTCTCAAGGAGATACTTAAAAAAAAAACCAAAACAGATTGACAGAAACAATATAGCAGACTTTCGGAATATTTAATTTAATTCATCTTATACGTGTGACCTTGATTTACGTTCACATAGTCAGTGGCGTTCCTCTGCCACTGAACATTCAATAGATAGAGATTTGAAGTTTTCTCGTCATCCTTAGAGACTGTTGCTATGTTAAGTGGTACTGGGCGTGGCCACTACTGGCGTGGGGGACCGGTGTAAAATTCGCCGCTCTATAATTTGGGTAAACGTACCAGAAACACATGTGCGTTCTATTATCCTATTACTGTTATAAAACCATCAATAAACTGGCGCAAAAAGGGCATGCGATTTAGCAGCAGGAAATGACGTTTCCGGAATTAGGAACACTGAAGATTCGAAGCGTTACTATACCACATAAAATATTTTCTGTAGAAAAAAAATAAAACATCCTTAGTTTATAAATAGTTTGCCTCTGGATCCCTTCTTGTGTTGTTTTATTAGCTGGGCAACTGAAGAAGGATTTGCAGTTTCGTTGTTAATGGTCTGCATTGTTGATATTATTTTTATTGCTGTTCTGATAAATTTGTTCACATTGTTGTGACATGTAATGCAGCTAAGAACTATAATATTATTCACATTAACATTTTAAAGAACTTTGTTTACTAATTTCACTGTATTGATGTTACGGTAACATTTTACGTGTTTTTCCAATCCTATTTGCTCTGTGCTGATTTCTAATTTCCTTAATGCAGTGTTGCCAGATTTCTAAAATAATATCGAGTGCCTTTCACTCACATGATTTTGTAGTATTGTTCAAACTATTCCTGCAAACATTTATTTCTCTCTTTGCTTCATGTTAATCAACATAAACAATTACGGAAATTATCTTATTGCTAATTTTCTTGTATGTGAGAGGACAGTAGGTTTTAAGCGACAACCAAGTCTTTTAAGTTCTGGTCGCTATGTAATGGCTTTGAAATTTCATTCTCTTTGTGTGGCCAAAGGGTAAAAAGAAGAATGTATTTCTATTTGAGGAAAAATAAAGAAAAAGGACAAAAAGATGCGTTTGATTCCTATAAATTGTCTGTTTTAACGAGACCTACATCTTTGTGTAGTAAGATTTGGTCCATATGTTACGGTTTACCAGTTATGCAAAAGTCATAAAAGTCATAAAAGATTTATATTTTATTTGGCATGAAAATATCTTAAACATAGAGTATTTTAATCCAAATTATTAAAGTCCTTTTTGAGAAAATCAAAATTTTTGGAAAATGTTCCATGTAAAACGTAGTCTAGGGTGGGTGAATTTTCTGCAAATCTTCGTGTCGGAAGAGACACACAGAGACCTATTTCAAAAAATGTCTTATTTTATTTAGGGAGACTCAAATACGTAGGTATTTCTGGTGAAATCTCTGTTACGAATTTTTCTGTAAGTATGTAGTAAAGAGAAGAAAAGGGGCGTACGGATTGGAAATGTAGGTAAATATGTTCTACAGGTATGTTTGAACAAATTATTTCTTACAGTTTAGAAGAAGATGTGAATCAAAGTTTTGTATTTCCGGGTTTGAATACGCTGGATAATTTCGCCTCCCGCCGCTCACAATAATATAGGTATAGCGGCAAAATCCACACCAGACTTGTATTCTTGTCATTTCTTCCAATAAAATCCCACTGTTTGGAATAACCACTACTACTACATGTTAATTTTGGCATGAAGAAATAAAGGAAACCTTACAGCACCAACGCCTCGAATATTATGCACACCACTCGATTGTTTGGCTAAGAAAAGAAACAAGCGAGTGTCTTTTATATTCGCGAGTCAGTTGTTACTCGTTTGTTATTTGACAACCGACAGTTGATTTACGCTATCGCATCCATCGT
This sequence comes from Tenodera sinensis, assembly GCA_030765045.1. Taxonomy (NCBI): domain Eukaryota; kingdom Metazoa; phylum Arthropoda; class Insecta; order Mantodea; family Mantidae; genus Tenodera; species Tenodera sinensis. Next base: position 45,937,379 of record CM060974.1, read on the forward strand.
ATGACTTGATAATTCGTATTTAATTGGACTGGTTGTACACTATTATTGATTTGTTGTTGTATAAAATCATTTTTAAATTTCAATTCGTTATTTCTTTGGTTAAACACGGCACAGTGCATTCCCGGACATCAGAACATTTATTTAAAAAGGTCCTCCCATAGAATATACATGAACGTCTGGCAAATGTCATTGGTAGAAGTTTTTACCTAAAAGCGAAATATGTATACACCTTAAAAGATTTGTATAAAAATAGGCTTTCTAAATTTCTACATATTTAACTAGAAAATATTGAAATACAATAAATTAAATGCAATTTGTTCATTTTAATCACTATAAAACCCCTAAACTTATAAAAAAGAAAAGAAACATAATTTACCGCAAGCTTTATCCTTGCATAATAATTACAATTTGCCAACCTCTGTAGTGTGGCGGTAGCGCGTCTGCTTCCATTCAAGAGGTCCTAAGTTCAAATCTTGGTTAGGATGAATTATCCGAATTATATATTTTTCGCGATTTTCCCTTATCTTGAAGGATGAACATTGGATATCTTTATGGCTCTAAGAACTCCGGCCTCATTTGAGCTTCATTTCAACTCAGCTTCATTCACTGTCCGATGTGACCTGACCGATGAAAGGACTTTAAATCTTATCTATTATTAAAGTAGGTATTATCAATATAATAGTAATAATACTAGTAATAATAAAAATAATAACAGTAATAAATAATCTTTAAGAATACAGATGTTTACTTTTGCACTCGACGTCATACAAGGGAATTCATACATTTCTCAATTGTACCTGACTTATTTGTTTGGTGTGTTTTCTAAATGTGTTTCACAGAAAACCCCGGTACCTTGCTAAAGGAAATTAATTTAAAATCGAAAAATTGTAAACGATACAAAATAGTATGAAGTATGTATGTTTATCACGTGAATTGAATTTTGCACACTACAAAACCGAAGAGATATTTATTCCCATAATGATAGCAAACATGATTTAGAACATATAATTCCATAGTAGATTGACGAGTAACTTTTTGTTATGTTTTGTTACTCTCTCTCTACTGGTAAGTGTGTGTGTGTGTGTGTGTGTGTGTGTGTGTGTGTGTGTGTGTGTGTGTGTGTGTGTGTGTGTGTGTGTGTGTGTGTGTGGACAGCATAACTCAAAAACGAAAATTCGGTTAAAAACCAAAGTTGATATTTAAACTTAATGTATTTCAAGGATGCGACACGAAGATTTTGAAGAAAATTCCCCTACGCTGGAACATTTTTTGAAAATTTTTATCTTCTTGAAAATGCTCTAACGATTTTAATTAAAATGTCATATGTTTAAGATATTTGTATGACAAATGAAATGTATATTTTGAATTTTCTGATTATAGCCTATCTAGTCCTGTTTACTCTGGGTGACTTTTGAAAAACTCGTAAACCGTAAGAGATAAGCAAATTCTTAATATACAAACATATAGATCTCACTAAAACAATTTATGTCTGAATAAATCTTGTTGTAGGGTGAACCATTTCGGAGATATTCCTTGTTATGTGTGTGAGTTATAGAAAACTTGAAAATTTCGTGAAATGGAACATCGTTGTTAATTTGTTTATATGTTAAACGCGCAAAGAGAACGGAATCTCGAAGCTTTAAAACGTTTGACTATCGCTCAAAGCCTACTGTATTTTAATATTCCCCTTGCACCTACAAGGAAATAAGCAATAAGATAATTTGTACAAATGTTTATCTTAACTAACGCAAAGAAGATATAGGAATAAGAGTTTGTAAGAACGGTTAGTACAAGAGTAGAGAAAGTCATGTGAGTGCAACACATCAGATTTTTTTCATCACATTTCTTGCAAAGCACGGAACGGTATCAGGGTATGTAGTGGTATGTTGTTATTCTTGACAGAAATACATTATAATATACGAATGATACTGAAATATTTAACTTTGTTGAGAAACGGATTGTGAATTTCTGCAAAATATTCAAGCAATCCTCTCTATCATAGATTGTTATTGCTTTTAACACAACATGTAGTAGGCAAATGAAATGCTTAAGTATATTCTTTGTCAAAATATATCCGACTTTAACTTATGGATAAGAATCTTCAAAAGAACAGCATTCATTTAACAACAGTAGATTTAATACCCTTCTTAATGTTGTTAAGGGAATATTTAACAATTTCAGTGCTTTTAAAATTGCTGCTCAAAATCATGTTGTTTTGTAAAAGATTATCTGACAAATTATCCTGGTAGCATTTATCTAGCTCTTTTGATGACAAATCATTTCAGATTAAATTGTTGTTGTTGTTGTTGTTAGCTAATGCTGGATTTCTGACAATGAAGTCATTAATCCTCTTGCTCTCCAATATTTTTCACTGATGGATGGGGCACTAGAAGTGGCCGGGCATATTTGAAGGTGGTCTTGGTCCATTTCCTCTTGCAGATCACATAGAGGACAGAGTGGTGAAGAATATATCCCAATTCTGTTTAAATGTTTTGCCAGACAATCATGTCCTGTAATCAACCTGAAGGTTGCAACTGCCGTTTTTCGAGGATACTCAGGAATTACTGTTTGAATGTTTGGTAGTTCCCATCTTTTATTTTTTGATTTTTCATAGTAATATTTTGCAATAATTTTTTTGAATTCAGAGTTGACTAATCTTTTAGCTGCATAAAATGGTAGATTAACTATAGATTTTTGTACACCGCTGGTACCCTTTTTTGCAAGAAAATCAGCTTTCTCATTACCACTCAGTCCACAGTGAGCTGGTATCCATTGGAAGACTAGGTGTTTTTGAAGTGCTGTTAGATGGCCAAGCATCTTCCAACATTCTATAATAGTTTGGTTTTTTGGTGACAACTTGGAAGTAATTGCTATAATTGCTGCCCTGGAATCTGAGAGAATAACTGCTTGCTGAAAATGTGAAATTCTGTACAAAAGATTTTGTAGGGCCATTCGAATTGCTTCAATTTCTCCATCAAAGTTAGTAGTTCTATAACTTAAAGATTTGTAATAGGAAAAGAGGTGACATGTGACTCCAGCACCTGCTCCATCTTGGTTTGATTAAATTTGATCCTGATGAAGCCTATTTAAAATATATCTAGGCATACTGAAGACTTGACAATTGATGACATGCATTCCAGGTTAAATATAACAGAATGAGACGTACCTACAGGCTTCAAAAGTTTACGGAAAGTTCAAAACAATCAAGTAGCTATTGTAGTTTAGGTAAATGCAGCCAAATAGTATTTATATATATTATATTATATAGTTAGTCTGCAGGGAAGTATTTGATTTTATTTCTTACAACATTACAAAATTATCCCTGCTCTATTTTCATATTGCCTGTATAAAATTTCTTGTTATGTTCAATGTTCAATATGCAATATTTATGTATATAACTAAACTTAAAATTTCCTTGACATGTTCACTGTTCAGGCCTTTATGGCTATTAGTGAGCTCACTGAACGCAATCCAGTCCAATCCAATATAACAAAATACGAAGATTCTAAAGAAAATAGCCCCACCCTAAACTACCCTTTACATGGAAAATGTTTCGAAAATTTTGATTTTCTTTAAAATGGCTCTAGCGATTTTGATTAAAATGCCATATGTTTGAGATATTTGTATGACAAATGAAACGTCTATCTTGAACTTTCTGGCTTCGGCCCATGAAGTGATATTTACGCTGGATGACTTTTGCATAACTAGGAAACCATAAGAGGTAGACAAAATCTTACTTTACAAAAATGTAACTCTTGCTAAAATACACAATTTATATCTCAATAATTTTTTTTTGTAGAGTGAACCATTTCGGAGATATTCCTCGTTATTTCTGTAAGTTATGGAGAACTTACACTTCTCTCAAATGGAACATCACGATTCATTTTTATATGTTACGTGTGCAAAGAGAAATGAACTTGAAAGCTTTAAAAGATTTTACTATCGCTTAAAGTCTGCTATATTCCCAATAACATAATTTCTGCAAATGATATAGGAATAGGGGTTTGTAAGAATAGTACGAGAGTAGAGAAAGTCATATGAGTGCGACGCATCACATTTTTTAATTTGTAGTAGCTCTCTTGTTCATTTATTTTTAAAACTCCTTTTTACTGGTTTAAAATTTGTTACCTGCAAAATATCTTCCTGCAGTTTAAGTCAACGTTCTAATTTTAGGAGTGAAAATCTGATGTGTTGCACTCACATGACATTCTCTACTCTTGTACTAACCATTCTTACAAACTCTTATTCCTATATCTTCGTGTTAGTTAAAATAAACATTTGTACAAATTATCTTATTGCTTATTTCCTTGTAGCTGCAAGGGGAATATTAGAATACAGTAGGCTTTGTGCGATAGTCAAATGTTTTAAAGCTTTGAGATTCCGTTCTCTTTGCACGCTTAACGTATAAAAAAATGAACAACGATGTTCCATTTCACGAAAGTTTTGTTTTCCGAAACTCACATACATAACAAGGAATATCTCCGAAATGGTTCACCCTACAAGAAAATTTATTTGGACATAAAATGTGTATTTTAGCAATTGTGTATGTTTGTATAGTATGATTTGATCTATCTCTAACGGTTTACCAGTTATGCAAAAGTCGTCCAGAGTCAATGTGCCTACAGGGTCCTATAGCCAGAAAATTCAACATTTCATTTGTCATAAAAATATCTCAAGCATATGGCATTTTAATAAAAATCGTTAGAGCCATTTTCAAGAAAATCAAAATTTTTGAAAAATTTTCCATGTAAAGGGTAGTTTAGGGTGGGGCTATTTTCTTCAAAATCTTCATGTCACATTCTTGAAATACATTAAACTTATATTCCAACTTTGGTTTTTAACCAACTTTTTGTTTTTGAGTTACGCTGTCCACAGACTGACAGACACACACACGGACCTTTTTCTAAAAATGCTTTTTTTAGGATTCAGGGGGTCTCAAAACATATATTTTCGGTGAAATCTCGAAATCGAATTTTTGGGTCGAATACTCTACTTACCAGTAGAGAAAGTAAAAACTGAAATTAGTAACTTAATGTACGTTAGAATGCTGCACTAAATTCTAACAAGATGTTAAAGTAAAATATTTGTGTGGTTGTCGCCAAAAGAAGTCCTTTGACAGAACTTGGTTTACAAATACGAAGAAGGTTTGGAAGGCGGATCAGGTTCGTTGCAAAACTGCCAAGGCTGATGGAGAGGTGGTGTTAGCTGCTCTCACTGGGGGTGATTGTTTGGGTATTCCTGAGCACCATTGTGTCCTCTGACACCTTCCCGGCAAACACAGCCTTCACGCACCAGTGGCGGTTCACTTCTGCCTTTGTCAACTAACGGAACAACTTCTGTCAAGCCAGGGCCAGGGTGACTTTGTTTTTATTTTCTCTACTGATAAGTAGGGGAAGAATTGTATTCCACCCAAAAATTCGATGTCGAGATTTCAACAGAAATATATGTTTTGAGGACCCCTGAATAAAAAAATCTGATGTGTTGCATTCCCATGACTTTCTCTACTCTTGTACTAACCATTCTTACAAACTCTTATTCTTATATCTTCTTCGTGTTAGTTGAGATAAACATTTGCACAAATTATCTTATTGCTTGTTTCCTTGTAGGTGCAAGGGGAATGTTACAATACAGTAGGCTTTGTGATAGTCAAATATTTTAAAGCTTTGAAATTCTGTTGTCTTTACAGACTTCACATGTAAAAAAATGAACAACGATGATCCATTTCACGAAAGTTCTAAGTTTTCCGAAACTCACACACATAACAAGGAATATCTCCGAAATGGTTCGCCCTACAAGAAAATTTATTGAGACATAAATTGTGTATTTTAGCAAGATCTACATTTTTGTATAGTATAATTTGGTCTATCTCTAACGGTTTACCGGTTATGCAAAAGTCGTCCAGAGTAAATACGATTACAGGGGCTATAGCCAGAAAATTCAAGATATACATTTCATTTGTCATCAAAATATCTCAAACATATGATATTTTAATCAAAATCGTTAGAGCCATTTTCAAGAAAATCAAAATTTTCGAAAACTTTTCCATGTAAAGGATTGTTTAGGGTGGGGCTATTTTCTTCAAAATCTTCGTGTCGCATCCTCGAAAGACATTAAACTTAAATACCAACTTTGGTTTTTAACCGAGTTTTCGTTTTTGAATTATGCAGTGCACAGACTGACAGACTGACACACAGACTGACATACAGACACATACACGGACCTTTTTCTAAAAATGCTTTTTTTGGATTCAGGAGACCTCAAAACATGTATTTCCGGTGAAATCTCGACATCGAATTTTTGGGTGGAATACAATACTTCCCCTATTTACCAGTAGAGAAAGTAAAAAAAGCATTTTTAGAAAAAGGCCCGTGTGTGTGTGTTTGCATCAGAGTGTCTGTGAGTCTGTGGACAGCATAACTCAAAAACGAAAAGTCCATAAAAACCAAAGTTGGTATTTAAGTTTAATGTCTTTCAAGGATGCGACACGAAGATTTTAAAGAAAACTCCTGTACCCTAAACTACCCTTTACGTTGAAAACTTTTCGAAAATTTTGATTTTCTTGAAAATGGCTCTAACGATTTTTATTAAAATGTCATACGTTTAAGATATTTGTATGACAAAAATTAAATATATATTTTGCATTTTCTGGCTATAGGGTATGTAGTCCTGTTTACTCTGTTTGGCTTTGAATAGCTCGTATTCCGTAAGAGATAGACAAAATCTTACTGTACAAAAAAAGTAGATCTCACTAAAACGCACAATGTATGTCCAAATAAAGTTTTTTGTGGAGTGAATTATTTCGGAGATATTTCTTGTTATTTGTGCCATAAAATTCAGTGATTCAGTGTTTTGTAATTATGTCGCTTTTCTAAATAGCGGAAAAATATGTAATTACATAGAAATCTCAGCTCTACTCATGACAAATGAAATGTACAGATTACACATTAGTTTACGCCTAAATTTTTTTTCATCTCTTGAAGTTTCTGCTAATAGCCTCTGAAATCCTTTTCATACTGAATGAATTCTAGATAACTGGTAAACCATAAGAGATAGACAAAGTTTTACTGCTCAAAAAATGTAGATCGTTAAAACTCACTCAAGTATTTCCAATTATTTTTCGGGGTCATCAATTTTCGAGATATTTCTTGTTATTGTTTAGAATTTTCCAAAACACCTCTCTCGAGTGGGAAGGTGTTATTCTTTTCTGATGTTCTGGCTGGGGAAAGAAAATGGAATTTCAACGCCAGCTTAAGCGACCAGCTTAAGCCTAATTTTTTAACACTCTTTATTTACTGCATGTTCCATTACAAAATATAGTAATACACGTAGTATTACATTATACATATTACACATTCACAATCCATCTAAGTCTATTGAGTTAATATATGACATTAATTCCTGGGTAGGTATATTACTTTCTCTACTGGTAAGTAGGGGAATTATTGTATTCCACCGAAAAATTCGATGTCGAATTTTCACCGGAAATATATGTTTTGAGGCCCCCTGAATCAAAAAAAAAAAAAAAAAACATTTTTAGAAAAAGGTCCGTGTGTGTGTCTGTGTTAGTCTGTCAGTCTGTGGACAGCATAACTCAAAAACGAAAATTAGGTTAAAAACCAAAGTTGGTATTTAAGTTGAATGTCGTTCAAGAATGTGACACGAAGATTTTGAAGAAAATAGCCCCACCCTAAACTACCCTTTACATGGAAAATTTTTCGAAAATTTTGATTTTCTTGAAAATGGCTCTAACGATTTTGATTAAAATGCCATATGTTTGAGATATTTTTATGACAAATGAAATGTATATCTTGAAATTTCTGGCTATAGCCCCTGTAGTCGTATTTACTCTGGACGACTTTTGCATAACTCGTAAACCGTTAGAGATAGACCAAATCATAGTGTACAAAAAATGTAGATGTTGGTAAAATCCACAATTTATGTCTCAATAAATTTTCTTGTAGGGTGAACCATTTCGGAGATATTCCTTGTTAGAACTTTACCGAAATGCAACAACGCTGTTCATTTTTTATGTTAATCGTGCAAGGAGAACGGAATCTCAAAGGTCAAAAAGATTTGACTGTCGCACAAAGCCTTCTGTATTCTAATATCTCCCTTGCACCTATAAGGACATAAGCAATAAGATAATTTGTACGAATGTTTATCTTAACTAACATGGAGATATAGGAATAAGAGTTTGTTAGAATGGTTAGCACAAGAGTAGAGAAAGTCATGTGAGTGCAACACATCAGATTTTTTATGTATTAGTGTCGTTTTATTGAATATCCATTTTCTGTGTTTGATAATTGTTTGAAAATGCGTCGTTCTTTTTCTAGTTTTGCACATTTAAATAATAGGTGATCTACTGATTGTTCTGCTTTTCCGCTTGTACACATAGGACTTTTATTTTAAAACGATAATAATGAGTTTATTTTCCCATGTCCAGTTAAAAAGGTGGTTGTGTTTCCTGTCAACGGAAAATTCAATTTCAGTCTGTTTTTCACACTGGTAGAAAAGATTTTGTCACTGCACCTTTTGTCGTGGTTTGCCATTTGCTTATGTTTATTGCTTGGAATTCACTGGGTGGTTTAAGGTCGAAACATATTGGAAGTTCGCTGTTCTCCGCTGCCTGTTTAGCCAGACTATCCGCTCTCTCGTTCCCGTGGTTCCCATTGTGTGCCTTGACCCACGTGTAATGAATTTGCCACTTCTTCGTTTCCAGTATTTTTCTTTGTTCTCTTATTGAAACTATCAATTTCTGTTGGTTTTTGTGATTTAAAAGTAAATCTAAAGTTACTCTGCTATCCGTGTGAATTGCTGCCGTAGCTTAAGCCTAATGTGTTCTGCTATTCCCATTGTACCTTAATAAAATATTTTATGTAAATGTCTGTAAGCTGTAGTTACATAACCATTTGTAGGAATAGCTTGTGCAAGATGAGTAGAATGCAACTTATGGGATTTTTACTTTCTCTACTGGTTACCTATTATGGGTATAGTCAAAGGATTGAATTTCAGCCATAAATTCCATGCCTACTACCTAGATTTCTGCAGAAGTATCTTTCTGATGCGTTTTAGATCCAAAGAAAACGTTTATTGTTGGACTGTTCTGACTCTTTGAATTACAACTGTTTTAAAGGACGTTGGTTTACAATTATCCGTGCTTTCTGCCACATTATACACAATAATTAAATTAAATTAAATAAATAATTGTAAAGTGGTTAGCTGTCCAGTTTCCAAATATTATTGTAATTTTGTGCATTATTACACTTTATTTGTCAAATATCCTTATATTGTAGACCTTTTAACGTTTCATATTCACGTTTAAAATTGTTTTTTTCTGTATATTTACTACCAGGTAGTATCTTTATGACAATCCTAAAATAGGACAGTTATCCAACTACTCTGAGTTCCCCTCTCCCCCCTCTCTTTCTCTCTCTAGGAAGTACTGCATTCCACCCGAAAATATGATATCGTAATTTTACCGGAAACAGAGGCTTTGAGGCTCTCTGATTGAATAAAAATAATTATAAAAGAGCTATTCTACAAACCCTCTCCCCCCTCTCGCTCTGACTCTGTGTGTGTGTGTGTGTGTGTGTGTGCGCGTGTGTGTGTGTGCGCGCGCGCGCCCATCTTTGAACAGCATATCCCAAATACGAACTGTCGGTTAAATATAAAAATTATGTTTCGGAATCTTCCAAGAATGCGACACCAAGAATAAATAGAACTACAAGAGTTATAGTCAGAAAATTCAAAATACGTATTTCATTTGCCATAAAAATATCTTAAACATATGGCATTTTAATCAAAATCGTTAGGGACATTTTTGAGAAAAACAAAATTTTCCAGGTAAGGGGTACTTTGAGGAGTAGAAAGTTTCTTCAAAATCTTCGTGTCACATCCTTGAAACATATTAAACTAACACCAACCTTCGTTCTTAACAGAATTTTTTGTTTTTGAGTTATGCTATTCACACACACACACACACACACACACACACACACACACACACACACACACACACACAAACACACACACACACACACACAAACCTTTTTCTAAAAATACTTTTTATGGAATCAAGAAGCCCCAAAACATATATTTCCTGTGAAATTTCCACATCGAATTTTTGGGTGGAATATAATAGTTCAACTACTTACTATACGCAGTAGAAAAAGTAATAAATCATGAAACTGCTAAATCTGGTTCACAGGGAGTAGATATTAAAATATACTTGTCAAGTTGTTATGTGCCCAAAGCTGAGACGCAAACTTCTGTACATTGTTTGAAATTCAAAGCATTCTTGTCACCTCCATTTTGGACATCTTAGTCGGGTACATTGGGAATGTTAGACTTATAGGATACGTTAGAATAGAATATTGTATTGAATGAATGTGGAAAGTGTTGCATTACAGAATCAAGGAATAATTTTAAAGACGAGACGAATCTAATGTTTTATTATTATGAATGAATTAGAGGCGTTAGAAAGTCTTATATAAACAATGTTTAATTTTGTTAAATGGCTTCCCTGTTTCAGAAACCACAGGATATGGCACTTTTATGTTCTTAATGTATTGAGCTATAATCATTACACTGCAGTCACTGGTTTGGGAAATAAAAATTTGTAACTTTACGTGCGGTTTATAATTCTGTACTATTTAAGAGGTGGAATCAGGACTGAAAAATTCAATGTCATAGCCGGGATTTGAACCACGGATCTTCCACGTATCGAACGGTTTGTGTGTGTAAAAACACCAGCAGTAAGTTTGTTGGTATAAATAAACAATAGAAGGCAAGTCATTACATTCCTTCTAATATGTGGTTCACAGAAGCATTACAAACAAGCAAGTCTAATGGCATTTTGTTCTTTGATCAGCCGTTTTTGAAAAAATAAATAGTTTTTAATCGAAATTGGATGCGTAATTCCACAAGAATGTCCGAAGGTAACAGTTTGTTACTTGTAAGATGCGTAGAGTAACTTATAGTAATTATGGGACATCATATAGGGTCTCGGAATAATTAATCACTTAAAAGATGTGAAGGAATACTCCAAAAAGTTCTCGCAGACGTGAGGTAAGTCAACAACGTTGCGTTGAGGTTGGTCATGGAATTGACCTGGTTTGTGGATGTAAACAAGTCGGGCACCTTCGCTTTCGTGTAATGTTTTGGGAGCTAACGCTTGTGATTGGCGTACACTGGCACAGTAAACACGGAAGGACAAGGCAGGGTATGTGTTTATGTTCTCAAGACGCACCGTTAGGAAGTTTGTTTATATACTGAGCTAGTGAAAGTGACACCCACACAATCTACAGTGTTGCCAGCTTGTTTTCGAGAAAACTAAAATATCTTCCTGGGAAATGGTCAGAGACAAACACGCAAGATACAAAACGTGTTCCAAATACCAAGATATATCACTGGTTTAAATTAATGTAATGACTTCCCTTTCACTCTGTTTACAATGCCCCACATGTATACACAAATTGTCTCTGTTTATAATGTAGTATCGATTAATAATCGTTGTTTACTCCCAAATGCCTGACATAGTCCTCATATTGCGTGTATGGAAATATTAATGAATATTAAAGACACTATGGTGGTGAAATAGGTCAAACTTTCTCTGCCGGATGTTGCGAAATACAAGACAAAACGTGTGTTCACATAAACTACAGCAACAGCTGTTGGGATACCTAACTACGGATACCAATAAACGATTGGAATGGACGAAGAAAAACAAAAGTTAAGGTGCCAGCAGTAATTTGTTAATAACATGTACCTATGTATGCTTTACCAGTATATACAGACTGTTAGGTCTATAAATGCACATATTTTGATACTACCTTAATACATATCCCCTTTAATGTTTTAATTGTTTTTTCTCTTCGTCTAACAGTTTTCCCACAAATCAATTATATAGTTTATTACCTGACGTTCAGTTCACCGCGAAATGAACAACGCCTGTTAGATAGACTATCCGTTTTGCTTCACACCCTACTGGCCTAGATAATATAGTCATTAGCGTTTGCAGAAAGCATTCAAACTCAGTTCTGATACATTTGTTGCGGTGTTACGGAATTATTTATGCCCACTCTGCGTCACGCCCTCTTGAACGTACTAAGCAAGCTGAAAATATACTACTTTTACTAAGTAAAACTATACGCTCGAAAATTAAGCCAACATTGCTGTAATATTATTCATCACACAGTCGTCATTTATCACAACAAATAAGTGATAACAGTCTGTATTATGTGAAAGTTTCAGTTTATAGATTGTGCAGCGAATTATGAGTCGTATGTTTCGAATATTCGTACAATGATTACTTATTCATTTGAATGAGAAGTACGATAGTAAAAACTAAATGAAGTTTATTTAGTGTTAGAGACGTAGAATCGGAAATGAAAAATTCAATGCTACAGCTAGGATTTGAAACAGATACCCTTCGCTTACAAGGCGAGCGCTCTAACCATTAAGCTACTGTGACAACCTGCCAGAATGACACGGAATTCTCCAACCGATTCGTATTTTTCTCCCGGTAAACCACAAAGGCAGTCTCACATCAGAGACAATTACCCCAATGGTGACTTACTATTGTAAGTACTTAATATCCCGGGATTAAATAGCCTTTAAATAGTAATTATTATATATTTTTGCCAACAAACTTACTGTTGGTGTTTTTAAACACACCAATGTGTGGGCAATGTTAGAGAGGTAGAATTGGAACTGAAAGATTCATTGCTATAGCTGTGCTTTGAACCATAGACCCTCTGCTAACCAGGCGGGTGCTCTAACCATTGAGCTACTGCGAGAACCTGCCAGACTGATATTGAATTCTAAAAAGAACACCAAGAGTACGTTTGTTGACACAAATAAATAATAATTTATTTAGTGTGGTGACTTCTTTATAACTAAAGCTACAATTTTTAGTACCGCATCGTGTGTAGCAGTGTCGGTTATGCCGTAAGTGTGTTCGCCCAGACCGAGAGGCCAGCCATCAGCACTGCACGAAACAGCCCTATGCACACGGTAATGTGACTAAGAATTATTGTGGCTTTAGTTATCACACAATACAGATATATTGAATCTGTTTTCACAAATAGCAACATCACTAGATCGCTATTCAAATAACCATATGGTTTTTCTATTGGGAGTTGAATAATTATTTATTGTTCTTAATCAGAATAGAGGTAACATGTTTGACTTATATTGAAGAGGTATCGAGTTGGAGATTCAATCCCTCACACATGGATCTTCTTCAGGGGTGTCCTGGGGTCACTAGGGATTGCTGTGAGGGTTACTTACGACTCTCGAATTACTTGACCTTCGTGTTGCTTAACCTTTCAGTGGTCGCTAAGGGCCTGGGAGACCCCAACGTCTAGTTTTCTTACGAACGCGCCTATGAAATCGCCTGGCTAGGACGTCTAATATTACATCTTACTCGACTGTTTGGCAGAGTGACAACCTGATCTGTTTATTTCTTTAGCTTCAAGAATGACTAATCGACAGTTATGTGTCACAGAGGTCAACCAAACTCTGCACGCCTACTCTCATATATTACTGACATATGTATTTTCCTCGTTAGTTGTGCAATATTGCTCTGCCGTTGCAAGTAGATGTTATTACTTCTCGCAAACAGAAGTAAAATATATGATTTACAAAATTCCAAGAATTTGGAAGAAGTGCATGATCTACCATGTGATGACAGTTTCTATGAACCAGATGATTCCAATTCTGAAGATAAACTGAAAATGAGATCTTTAGATTCATAAACTGATCATAAACAAGAGGATGAAAGCAGCCTATGTCCTAATAACATGTGTTTTGTAGGAAACGTCATATGCTTGTCAAAGATATTGCTGACCTACTGATCCCAAGGTCGCGGGTTCAAACCCGGCCCAGGCCGATGGTTTTTAAGTGTGCTTACAAACGACAGCTCCATGTCAGTAGGTTTACTGGCATGTAAAACAACTCCTGGGGGACAAAATTCCAGCACACCAGTGACGCTGATTCCTCCTCTGGAGGCGGTCTCCAGGTGTAAGCCTGCAGGGGAAAGCGAGTTTACCAACTGCCACTGGGGAGTCAATCTATAACCAATAGGGACCCTGCCCTCTGTTGTCATGACTCCTAGATCCGGTCATCCTCTGTCTCCTCCAATTTCACACCGTCAGAGGCATGCCTAGAAAAGGTCAGGTACCAAGTTCCCTCTCCGAACCTTGTCATATCTCATACCTAGTACGAATTGCAGTTAGGGTATTGCCTGGATGACGTTCTTTTTTGTCGGTTATTTTCCCTTATCCTGAAAAGATGAATGTCGGCTACCTTTAAGCTCTATGGATTCCAGGCTCATTTGAGCATAATTTCATTCATCCATCCCCCGATAAATTATACGACCAAATTCCTCAACATAGGAGTGCCCTGGTTAGGTCTCTTGGGGACTATAACCCCACTGAACGCACGCGTGTGGGACACCGGGTTCCCCGCATGGCTTGCGGGCATCCCCGGTAACGAAGGAGACACCCCTTCAACAGCGCAACCTGAACACCACGACAGTCCTCCAAGATAAGCTTGGATTCCAAATTCAAAATTAAATGAACCTCCATATTTGGACCCCTACACCAGCAGTGCCCAACGGAAGTTGCACACTAAAAAAGCAGCCGCTGAGGAGCATAATCTTGCTGCCTCCTTACTACCCACTACCTCAATTCTCACCCGCCACCCTGCAAAACCCCACATCCCGTCATAAAGTGGTTAAGTCCTAAAAGGGCAGGTACACGCATGACACACCTCGGGCTGTTCTCAGGCTGCCAGATAGCGTCGTCGTCATCGCCCGATATGACTAGCGGTTATAACACGCTTAACTTAAATAAAAAATCTGATGTGTTGCACTCACACGACTTTCTCTACTCTTGTACTAACCATTCTTACAAACTCTTATTCCTAAATCTTCTTCGTGTTAGTTAAAATAAACATTTGTACAAATTATCTTATTGCTTATTTACTTGTAGGTGCAAGGGGAATATTAGAATACAGTAGGCTTTGAGCGATAGTCAAATGTTTTAAAGCTTTCAAATTCCGTTCTCTTTGTACGGTTAACGATGTTCCATTTGACAGAAGTACAAGTTCTCCAAAACTCACACAAATAACAAGAAATGTCTCCATAATGGTTCATTCTAAAAAAAATTTATTTGGACATAAATTATGTATTTAGCAAGATCTACAGTTTTTGTATAGTAAGATTTGGTTTTTCTCTACGATTTAATAGTTATACAAAAGTGATTCATAGTAAATAGGACTACAGGGGCTATATCCAGAAAATTCAACATATAGATTTCATTTGTCATAAAAATATTTCAAACTTATGGCATTTTAAACAGAATCGTTAGTCATTTCCTTCAAAATCTTCGTGTCGCATCCTTGAAATACATTAACGTTAAATACCAACTTTCGTTTTTAGCTGACGTTTTGTTTTTGAGTTATGCTGTCCAAAGCCTGACACACACACACACACATACACACACACACACACACACACACACACACACACACACACACACACACACACACACCACTGGCCTTTTTTTAAAAATGCTTTTTTGGATTCAGGGGGCCTCAAAACATATATTTCCAATATTTCCGGTGAAATCTCGACATCGAATGTTTGGGTGGAATGCAATACTCCCTCTACTTTACTACACGTAGTAGAGATAGCTAGTAAAAGGTAATATTCAGTTCTATTACTCTGTTTAAAAAGCTGTGTGTTGCAGTCACATCCCTTTTTCTACTCACTCTACTACAAATTATTCATTCCCCAGCGTAACAGACCATGAAGGTTCAAGACTTGCTTCCCGGCCGCTCCGTTAAACACCTCTTTCCACTACAGATGTCATGAGTGGGGTGCAGTACTGAAGGGTGGGACGTCGTAAGCCAGTTATGTGGCCTTCAGCTCCTGGGATCGCCACTTATTTATCAAGTAGCTCTTCAATTGGCCCCTCCGGCACCTAACGAGGCTGAATGCTCCCCGTTCCAGACCTCCCAGTGGGGGGAAAGTCCCGACGCCGGTACTGGGGATCGAAACCGGGTCCTCCACGCCAGAGGCAGGCGTGCTGCTACTGCGTTATGGAGGTGGTCATAAACTATTCATACACAAGCTTATTCTATTATCTATTTCTTCTTAATACAAATAAACTTTCGTTGCTTGTTACACTTTTTCAATAATACCATACGCTAATGTGATAATCCTAATACAATTGTTTTTAAGCCTGGTCGCTACGTGATGGCTTTGAAAGTAAGGAAGGGGTAGAAAAGGAATGCCGACTTGCGCTTGAGAGAAGGACACAGTAATTCAAAATTCAGACTATAAACACGAATGTGTCGGAAACGGTTAAAGCCAGAAATGAATAAATAAATTGTGTGCTTTAACGAATCTACATTTTTGTGTGGTTTAGACCTTATCAATCTCTTACAGTTTTCCTGTTATACAAAAGTGATTCAGAATAAAGAGATTTTCACAGGCTATTCCCCGTATATTGGATATATACATTATATTTGTGATTAAAATATCGTAAACATTTTAATCAAAGCTTTAAGATCATTTCTGAGCAAATGAAAATAAAGTTTGTAGTGGAGGGAATTGATGAAAATGTTCTCCATCTTTGGAAGATACTGAACATTTTTTTCTGCAATTACAACTGGGATAACCTATGTGCTCATTTATGGTAGCCGCAAAATTTAAAGTCAGCTAATAGATGACTAGTACTATTTTTTTCCTGTTGCACAAAGAACTTTTATAGGCGTAAATATATTTATATCACCGGCTGTACAGCCTGATTTCACAGCGTGTTTCACTACACAATACTGCCAGATTCTGTGTTGAGCTAGCCGCCATTAAATTTTGCGACAGCTTTAGTAATATTTCATATAAATATTCACTGTCATTGGTTAAATCCTCCAATGAACACCTCCATATGTTTACACGGTATATTTTATGATCACATATAGATTCAAATAGCTTAGTTGTTTTCAAACGTTACACTTTGCAGTTATTTTACACTTTTATCATTTCGATATTCACGTGTTGTTGGACTGCTTCCTGACGTTTGCTGCCTTTCTTCTTATTCTTTGACCGTATTAATCCTGAGCTGTTTAGGTAGGTTATCATCTCATTCATACTGCTACCCTTAAAACTTTATTTTGAAATGTTTGTATGTGCTTTATATCAGCTTCCTTCTCAGAGCTCCAAAGAGGTATTCCATAAGTCTATACTGATTCCAGTACTTGTTTATGTAGTATTCGACCCAAAAATATGACATCGAGATTTCACCAGAAATATATGTTTTGAGGCCCCCTGAAACAAAAAGGGCCACTTTAGAAAAAAGTCCGTTAAAGTCGGTTAAAAACCAAAGTTGGTATTTAAGTTTATCTTTCAAGGATGCGATACAAATATTTTAAAGAAAATTCCTGTAACCTAAACTATCCTTTACATGGAAATGTTTTTCGAAAATTATGACTTTCAAAAATGGTTGTAACAATGTTGGTAAAAATGCCATATGAAAATTATATTTTGAATTTTCTGGTTATAGCCCATGTAGTTCTGTCCACTCTGGATGGCTTTTGCATAACTGGTAAACCGTAACAGATAGACCAAATCTTACTGAACAAAAAATGAAGATCTCGTTAAAACACACACATTGTGTCCAAATGTATCTTTTTGTGGAGTGAACCATTTCGGAGATATAACTTATTATTTATGTGAGTTTAGCAATACTTAAAACTTCTGACAAACCAATAACATAGTTTATTACCTGCTGTATTTTGTGTGGTCACAACTGCGCTGTAAAATAGACAATGCCTGTCGTATAGACTATCCGTTTTGCTTCACATCTCAATGCGTGATCCACTGACCTAGATCATGCAGAAAGCATTCAAACTCATTGCGATGCAGCATTCGCTCTGCCTACTCTCCACCATATTTTCTGTGCCACGTCTACTTGGGGGCACTAACCAACCTGAAAACATATTACTTGCTCTTAATAAGTAATATTTTAAGTTCACAAATGAAGCAAATATTGATGTAATATTGTTCATTAACCGGTCCTAAATTACCTGTAAAATATCTGCACTTATAATCCTTGTGGTCTGTATTTAATGCATAACTTTTTCTTTTGTTTTCAATATTATTTATTTTTTAAATTTCTCTAGAGGAGTATTGTATTCCACCCAAAAATTCGATGTCGAGATTTCACCGGAAATATGTTTTGAGACCCCCTGAATCAAAAAATAGCATTTTTAGAAAAAGGTCCGTGTGTGTCTGTCTCTGTCAATATGTGGACATCATAACTCAAAAACGAAAAGTAGGTTAAAAACCAAAGTTAGTATTTAAGTTTAGTGTCTTTCAAGGATGCGACACAAAGATTTTGAAGAAAATAGCCCCATCCTAAACTACCCTTTACATGGAACATTTTTCGAAAATTTTGATTTTCTTGAAAATAGCTCTAACGATTTTGATTAGAATGTCATGTTTGAGATATTTTGATGACAAATGAAATGTATACCCTGAATTTTCTGGCTATAGCCGCTGTAGTCGTATTTACTCTGGACAACTTTTGCATAACTGGTAAACCGTTAGAGATAGACAAACTCTTACTGTACAAAAAATATAGATCTTGTGTCGGAATAAATTTTCTTGTTGGGTGAACCATTTCGGAGATATTCCGTGTTATGTGTGTGAGTTTCGGAAAACTTTCCTGAAATGGAACATCGTTGTTCATTTTTTAATATGTTAAGTGTGCAAAGAGAACAGAATTTCAAAGCTTTAAAAGATTTTACTATTGCACAAGAAATAAGCAGTAAGGTAATTCGTACAAAAATGTTTATCTTAACTAACTCGAAGAAGATATAGGAATAAGAGTTTGTAAAAATGGTTAGCACAAGAGTAGAGAAAGTCATGTGAGTGTAACACATCAGATTCTTCCATTTAACTTTTATTGTAAGATCTAAGCTTAACACTTCACTGTTAGAGCTTGAGGTATTATTTGATTATTTATTTTAACTGATTGTGTCTCTATTTTCTTATTCGTAAAATTAATATGCAGAGATTTGGTCTCATTTAGCTTAACACGTCATTTGTTTGTCCACTTGTTGACTTTATTTGCAGGTGTTTAAGTTTGTTTATAGACTCCTCTATTGCGCCTTCTAATGCAATTATTACAGTATCATCGCTAGATGTAGCCACAGATATTTCCTCTTCTTGTGGGATATCCTTAGCACCTATATAGGAGGTCAAAATTGGACTCAATACACATCCTTGTGGCACTCCAGCATTAAACTAGAGTAATGATTACTCTGTTTTACTCTGCAGTATCTCCCTTTCATGTAAGATTTTAATTTTTGAGAAAAGTGGTTAGGTAAGTAGATATTGAACTTGAATAGCCAGTTCGGTACTGAACCATGTTCACAAACACACACGGACGTTTTTTTAAACTGTTTTAACTGCAGCTAGGGGACCTGAAAACATTTAAATATTTACGGTGCAATCTTGATATCGAATTTTCGGACAAAACCAATGCTTCATCTACTTACTATAAGTAGGGAAAGTAAACATCTGTTAACCTGATTGTGTCTATGGAAATTTATAATGTATAGATTTATTTTTAGACACGGAGATGCCCTTGCTATGATTGCGCAAGTAACATCATACAAATTGATGTTAGGGGTAACGTCTCTGTTTCCTACTTGAAGTAAACAAGAAACAGCTGATAATGCGAGCGGGCACTGTAGTTAATCACGGATTGTCCCGTAATGTTTACTACACGGAATTTGGACAGATACTAACCTGACAGTCCTGTGGTCTTATAAATATAAGTGAACTAGACCATTAACCAACCATTCGCCACGTCTAAAAATACCTTTATCCATATGCACGTGCATGTGTCTATGAACAGCACAACTCCAAAACGAAAAGTCGGTTAAATATCAAAGTTGATATTTAAGTTCAACATCTTCCAAAGAATGAGATACAAACATTAAAAGAAATCTCCATCCATAACTATCCTTAATATACAATATTCCTTGACAATGTTGATTTTCTCATATATGGCGTTAACGATTTTGATTAAATTACCCTATGTTTAAGATATTTTCTCTAAAGTGCTCTTCATTTTGAATTACGTATTGTTTGATTTTAGCAAGATGAGATGAATACTTTGGGATTCGTTTTGCTCCTCCATACACAGAATCATCTTTTTATCGTTCTTATCATTTCACTAACATGCAGAATATATTCTTCCCTGTGTATGTCGCTTACTCCGGGAAATTCTTAGCAATGTAGTGGCAAAGGTCAACGCTAGGAATGCAGCAACTATAGTGGCCAACATTAATGCTAGGCGTAGCTAAAAGTGTATTCCAGTAGTGCACTTTAAATGTTTCTTCGAACTCAACTTTCAGAAGTAATGAAAAAAGTAATAAATAAATAAATAAATAAATAAATAAATAAATAAATAAATAAATAAATAAATAAATAAATAAATAAATAAATAAATAAATAAATAAATAAATAAATAAATAAATAAATAAATAAATAAATAAATAAATAAATAAATAAATAAATAAATAAATAAATAAATAAATAAATAAATAAATAAATAAATAAATAAATAAATAAATAAATAAATAAATAAATAAATAAATAAATAAATAAATAAATAAATAAATAAATAAATAAATAAATAAATAAATAAATAAATAAATAAATAAATAAATAAATAAATAAATAAATAAATAAATAAATAAATAAATAAATAAATAAATAAATAAATAAGTAAGTAAATAAGTAAATAAATAAATACATAAATAAATAAATAAATAAATAAAATAATAAATAAATAAAATAAATAAATAAATAAATAAATAAATAAATAAATAAATAAATAAATAAATAAATAAATAAATAAATAAATAAATAAATAAATAAATAAATAAATAAATAAATAAATAAATAAATAAATAAATAAATAAATAAATAAATAAATAAATAAATAAATAAATAAATAAATAAATAAATAAATAAATAAATAAATAAATAAATAAATAAATAAATAAATAAATAAATAAATAAATAAATAAATAAATAAATAAATAAATAAATAAATAAATAAATAAATAAATCTATAAATACATAAATAAAAACATAAATACATAAATAAATACATAAATAAATAAATTAATAAATAAACAAACAATTTAATTAATTAATAAGTAAATAAATAAATAAATTATATATAATAAATTATATATATGCTGGGCCTCATCTTCCGAAACTCGAAAAAGAAGAGATGTTTCAACTTCCGATATATCGTCATTGCCTACCTCCCCGTTGTAATAACATTCCACAGATGTTCGTTTGTTGATGAAAATGTTGTTCTCCTTTCCCTGTGTTTATTGCACCAACATTTTCAAAGCAAACATCCAAATAGCTTTAGAGTTATTGGGAATCTTGTTTCTTAGGAAATAACGCTAACCTAGAAAACCTATTAACCGTACAGGAATTACTCATATCTTCATCTGACACCATTCTCCTTACTGGGGGCCAACAAAACGCCCTCCTTTAGCTTTCCTGTTACCGATATACGAGACTGCTAACAGCTTACTAACAGGTTGGTACTTTCCAACACTACCATATTAATACGCAGGTACCTACTTAGTTGTGGCAGCAATTCTTGCTATAAGTGGTAAATCATGCAAGCTGATAATCATACTAAAGAAGAGCATCTGATGTGTCTTATCTGTGAGTTTGAAGACAGTAATCCTGTTAATAAAATATTTGTAGTAGTTTAATTTGTCGACTGCTATCTCTAGTGCTCTAAAATATTAGAATACAGTAGGCTTTGAGCGATAGTCAAATGTTGTAAAGCTTTGAGATTCCGTTCTCTTTGAGGGCTAAGATATAAAAAATGAATAACGATCTTCCATTTGTGGAAAGTAAATATTACAAAGCTCACACAAATAACAAGAAATATCTCCGAAATGGTTCAATAAAAAATTATTTGAGCATAACTCGTGTATTTTAATGACATCTATATTTTTGTATAGTATGACTTGGTCTATCTCTTACGGTTTACCAGTTATATAAAAGTCATCCAGACTAAACAGGACTACATAGGCTATAGCCACAAAATTCAAAATATACATTTCATTTGTCATAAAATACCTTAAACATAGGCATTTTAATCAAAATCGTTAGAGCCATTTTGGAGAAAATCGAAAGTTTCCATGTGAAGGATAGTTTAGTGTGAAAGAATTTTTTTCAAAATCTTCATGTCGCATCCTTAACAGACATTAAACTTGAATACCAACTTTGGTTTTTAACCGACGGTTTACTTTCTCTACTGGTATTCCACGCAAAAATTCGATGTCGAGATTTCACCGGAAATATAGATATGTTTTAAAAACCCCTGAATCCAAAAAAAAAAAAAAGCATTTTTAGAGAAAGGTCCGTGTGTGTCTGTCTATGTGTCTGTCAGTGAGTCAGTGTGTCTATGGACAGCAAATCAAAAATGAAAAGTCGGTTGAAAAACAAAGTTAGTATTTAAGTTTAATGTCTTTCAAGTATGCGACACGAAGATTTTGAAGAGAATAGCCCCTCCCTAAACTGCCCTTTACATGGAACATTCTTCGAAAATTTTGATTTTCATGAAAATGACTAACGATTTTGATATTTCTATGACAAATGAAATGTATATTTTCTGGCTATAGTCGTATTTACTCTGGACGACTTTTGCATAACTGAAACCGTTAGAGATAGACCAAATCATACTATGCAAACAATGCAGATCTTGCTACAATACACAATTTATGTCTGAATATATTTTCTTCTAAGGTGAACCATTTCAGAGATATTCCTTGTTATGTGTGTGAGTTTCGGAAAGCTTAACTTTCGTGAAATGGAACATCGTTGTTCATTTTTTATATATTAAGTGTGCAAAGAGAACGGAATCTCAAAGCTTTACAAGATTTGACTATCGCACAAAGCCTACTGTATTCTAATATTCCCCTTGCACCTACAAGGAAATAATCAATAAGATAATTTGTACAAATGTTTATCTCAACTAACACGAATAAGATATAGGAATAAGAGTTTGTAAGAATGGTTAGTACAAGAGTAGAGAAAGTCATGTGAGTGCAAAACATCAGATTTTTGTTTTTGGCTTATGCTGCTTGTAAGCCCTAGGAGGTGTAAGTCCAAATAAGGGCAGCATAATCAGGCGCGCGCACACACACACACACACACACACACACGCACACACACACACACACGCACACATACACACACACATACACACACACTCGGACCTTTTTCTAAAACTACCTTTCTTTTGTGTTCAGGGGGCTCAAAACGTATATTTCCAGTGAAATCTCGACATCGAATTTTTGGGTACAATACAATACTTCCTCTACTTACGAGTATACGTAGTAGAGAAAGTAAAATTACAGAAGGGGGCGTAAGGTATTCACCCCCCTTGGTAATGCTAGGGTTAAGGTGCAACTTCAGGGCGTCATGTTAAATATCCAATATGGTATTCAAATTGGTTGGCTCACGGGATTTGAACCCGGGACCTCCCCTCACACGTTACCACGGAGCCATCCCGCTTGGTATTTCCTTTCTTGTTAAGTCATATATTGTCACTAAACGTTAAAACCCTGTTGTGTTACACTCACATGCCTTTCTCTGCCTGCCAGAGGGCGAGGTTAACAAACTGGAAATTTTAACATCCTCAACATATCATTACCATTTCCGTGAATATCAGAGGATCCCTCATAATGTACTAACGTAATGCATAGGTACAATAAATTATACAAAAACTTGCGAAAATTTAAAACTTCTCATAATATAGTAACATTAAATACGAGTATTTAAACGACCAATTCTTGTATATTTATTTATTTATTTATTTATTTATTTATTTATTTATTTATTTATTTATTTATTTATTTATTTATTTATTTATTTATTTATTTATTTATTTATTTATTTATTTATTTATTTATTTATTTATTTATTTATTTATTTATTTATTTATTTATTTATTTATTTATTTATTTATTTATTTATTTATTTATTTATTTATTTATTTATTTATTTATTTATTTATTTATTTATTTATTTATTTATTTATTTATTTATTTATTTATTTATTTATTTATTTATTTATTTATTTATTTATTTATTTATTTATTTATTTATTTATTTATTTTTTTGTTTGTTTGTTTGTTTGTTTGTTTGTTTGTTTGTTTGTTTGTTTGTTTATTTATTTATTTATTTATTTATTTATTTATTTATTTATTTATTTATTTATTTATTTATTTATTTATTTATTTATTTATTTATTTATTTATTTATTTATTTATTTATTTATTTATTTATTTATTTATTTATTTATTTATTTATTTATTTATTTATTTATTTATTTATTTATTTAGTTATTTATTTATTTATTTATTTATTCCGCGCAACTTGGAAACGGCTCTAACGATTTTGATCAAATTTTGTAATCAGATAGGGTTTTCCTGTTTTAAGTTCAGCTATATAGGTGTAATTCCCGAAAAACGCGATTTTACATAAAAAATAACATTTTTTATTCTCGCCTCTACGGTGTAATTTCTTGTATATACTCACGGTATTTCAGAAATAGCTCTAAAGATTTGATTAAATTTTTGATACATGCATATTACATTCACAGCGTTTTCACTACTCACTTTTAGGTAACACATTCACATCTCTTTCTCTACTCACTCTTCTATAAACAATTTTCCATAAAAACGTGGTTTTGCACCAAAAAACATTTTTATCCGCACATTTAAAATAAGTCATACCATGTTCTGTATGTTTGAAATAGAAATGCTATTACATTTACACTGTTTTTTCCTCTCACTTTTAGATAACACATTCATATCTCTTTTTCTACTCACTCCTCTACAAATAAGTCATGCAATTTTCGGTATGAAATAGAAATGCTACATATTATATGCATACTGTTTTCTCTACTCGCTTTTAGGTAACACATTCACATCTCTCTCTACTCACTCTTCCACAAATAAGCCATATAATTTCGTGCATGTTTGAAATAGAAATGCTACGTACTACATGCACACTATTTTCTCTACTTGCTTTTGGGAAACACATACCACCCAACGTATTACGTTCACATGGTTTTCTCTACTCCTTTTTATTTTACCTAACATAGTACTCCCTCTTCTACAAACATACATTAGTCCATGCTCTTGAAATATAAGTGTAACGTATAACATTCACATGGTTTTTCTACTCATTTTTATTTTACTAAACACAATCACATTTCTTTCACTACTCCCGTTTCAGCGAACAATTACGAACAATTCATACAATTTTCTATATGATTGAAACAGAAATGCGTAGTACATTCACATGGCTTTATCAACCAGCTTTTATTCCTGTAGTATTTTTTATTGTTCAACAGTGCTTTTGCTTAGTGTTGCTCCGGTGCTTTAATAAAAAATAAAGAAATAGTTAAAAAAGTAAAGTAATCACAATTGATGTCAGGAGTGCGCCTAAAAGCACGATATGGGACTGTTGATGAAATAATTGTTAGCCAAGATGGACATAATGGGAAACGAAATGAATTCTGGAACTATTAAATGTTAGAAAAAGCCAGTAATATAACCTACTTCTTTTCAGAAATAACCTTCTCACGATTACTTCTTACAGTTGGGAATTTACTGCTTCCTTCCTCATGAGTTTGAAGAAAAAAGGTTATTCCTCAATATTACAGATTTACCAGCAATTAACACTTTTTTTCAAAACATTGTCAGAGGAAACAAATATGAAAACCGAATTGGAAAAATGTAAACTACGGAATAGAAAATATAGGAACAAAAATGGACAAAATGAAAACAAAAATGGAAGGCAAACTGAAAATGTAAACTCCGAAACAGAAAAGAAGAAGAAGTGTAATATGAAGGTAGATCTATTGGAGAATACTAACGAGAGACTGGCCAGGGTAAAGGAAGTCATGGAAGAACTCGACGGAAAGATGAAGGACCTTGGCGAACGTGTTAACGCCCTGGAGTCAATCGCAGCAGCAAAGAACTGAACTCCATAATAGAACAAATGCTCGACGAAAACGTCAAACTGGGTGGATATCTATGGTGGAGGCCTGCGTTTAGCATTAGACGTTTTACAGCTGAAATGATGGTGTTTATGAAATATTTGTATCTCGGAAATGACTCTTCACAATTGCGATTAAAATTGTTATTTAGTTAACGTTTTAACTTTCAGTTATCTAAATAAGTATCTTCTCCCACAAAAAACAAGATTTCACAAAAACAGAGGCGAAAAACGCCGAGCGAAGCTCGGTCGCCCAGGTACTCTAAATCTGAAGAAAGCATCGTATTTTTCACTTGACGGATCCAAACTACTAATTAACTGAAGTTATAAATGAACAACCACATGCTTAGTCATCCTGAGCTTTAAACCTTTTTACTTCATTTGTTTGTATCTAACCCAACGCCCCCTAAAATTATGTATATAAACATGACAATTCAATTATTTAAGTGCAGGATTTACATTTGTATACATTGCTATATCATTACTCTGTCAACATTCCAGGACAACTGGAAAATAAACAAATAAATTTAATTAATGTAATATTAAATTGATACAGACATTACAACAGAATTTATTGGCAATGTGTTCATAACTTTCAAAAGTTAACATTTTAACAAATTAAATTAATATATGTGTGTTATTATTTATTTATGCCAACAAACTTACTGCTGGAGTGGGGCAATGTTAAAGAGGCTGACAAATTCAATGCTATAGCCGGGATTTGAACCACGGATCTTCCAGCAGCAGTAAGTTTGTTGGCATAAATAAATAATAATTGCCATTTAAAAGTTACTTAAATCCGGGACATAAAGTAGTTGGGTTTGTATGTCGTCCTTGGGGTATTTATCTCTGATGTGAGATTCCCTTGAGGTCTACCGGGAAATTACGAATCGGTTGGGAAATTTAATGTCATACAGGCAAGTTGACCATGGTTAGAGCAGCCGCTCAATAAACGGAAGATCCGTGGTTCAAATCCCGGCTAGGGCATTGAACTTTTCTTTGAATATATGTGTATTTATTGTGTTATACCTCTTGAGCATACAACTGCTCAAAATTATATTTCCTAACGAACGGCACACTTTATCTCCAGTTTTTCTAATTATTTAATTATAATAATTTATAGACGAATTTCGAACTCCTTTAAATACCGCCTTGAACATTCTACGTTGTCACTTTAAAAGTTAATATTTTCGCAAGATTCCCACCTTTCAAATTTTGCCTACACGTGACTTGTGCGTGTTAGAATAATAAATTATTCCTTAATTGATAGACCTTATAAATGGTTACCAATTTGGGTTATTCAATTAAAAACCTGGAAATCAAGCACTTGTAAGATTGTAAGTAACCCTTGGGGTATGCGACCTTGAATTTGAGATTCCCTTGTGGGGGGAAAATACGGATCAGTTGGGGAATTTAGCGTCGTACCGGAAATTAGTCACGGTAGCTCAGTGGTTAGAGTAACCATGCGTACAGCAGGAGATCTCTGGTTCAAAACCGGCCTACGACATTGAATATTTCAGTTCTGATTCCACCTTATTCCCACAGAAGATAATCGACTGCTTTGTCTCCAATACCACAAGGACATTCTCCTTATTCCAATATCCTGAACATGTAACAATCCTTGTTAAATTTTCTGTGATTAAATTGTGGATTTTCACTCCATCTGTCACTGATGGTAACAATCTCTTGGTAATTGCCCATCTTTACTTCCTCTACTAGTAAGTAGGGGAAGTATTGTATTCCACCCAAAAATTCGATGTCGAAATTTCACCGGAAATATATGTTTTGAGATCCCCTGAACCCAAAGAAAAGTATTTTTAGAAAAAGGTCCGTGTGTGTGTGTCTGTGTATGTGTCTGTGTATGTGTGTGTGTAGTGTGTGTGTGTGTGTGTGTGTGTGTGTGTCAGTGTCACTCTGTGTGTCAGTTTGTGGACAGCATAACTCAAAAACGAAAAGTCGGTTAAAAACCAAAGTTGGTATTTAAGTTTAATGTCTTTCAAGGATGTGACACGAAGATTTTGAAGAAAATAGCCCCACCCTAAACTGCCCTTCACATGGAAAATGTTTCGAAAATTTTTATTTTCTTGAAAATGGCTCTAACGATTTTGATTAAAATGTCATATGTTTGAGATATTTTTATGACAAATGAAATGCATATCTTGAATTTTCTGGCTATAGCCTCTGTAGTCGTATTTACTCTGGACGACTTTTGCATAACTGGTAAACCGTTAGAGGTAGACCAAATCATACTGTATAAAAATGTACCTAGATCTTACTAAAATACACAATTTATGTCAGAATAAATTTTCTTGTAGGTTGAACCATTTCGGAGATATTCCTTCTATGTGGGTGAGTTTCGGAAAACAAAACTTTCGTGAAATGGAACATCGTTGTTCATTTTTTATATGTTAAGTGTGCCAAGAGAACGTGATCTCAAAGGTTTAAAAGATTTGACTATCACTCATTTGGTTTACTGAAAAAATATTGTTTGTGCAACTACACCCTTTCCTAAAACCACTTTTATTTTCTAATAATAATGATTCTGTTATTCTTTCTAATTGGACATTAATTATTTTAGTGTATAATTTATAAGTGGTGTGCAGGAGACTGATGCCTCGGCAGTTTGAATATTTGAAATATTTAATAAAACTATTTCTACAATAGTTTGCCTTGGTTAACTTGAAGTAGATAGAAGAATAACTGTTTTAGCACTATGTTCTGCTAGAGTTAGTGCAGACACGAGATTGTGGAGTGCGGTAGCCGCCACTGGAGCTGTGCACGCGCCGTTGCCCAGGATCTGTCATGTCTTGTGACGGGAAGGCCGGCCCCAGTACAATTAGTCCATCCTACTTTCTCAGGAGTATTATCGGTACGTCCCATCGCAACGTACAACGTCGTACGCTTTCTCGCCTCTCAAAGCTGCCCAAGTGTCAAATGTCAAGTGCATCTTGTCATAACAGGAAAAAGGGCTTTATGTACTTTTCATCAGAAAACGCATTCTAAAATCCGTTGGTAAGCTTCTCCCTCTTCGATATTCATCTTCCCTGCCTCCCTGCCTTAAAAACCAACATCGACAAAAAATTAGTTTTGCAGGGTTACAGAATTACAAACTTTGTTTTCAACCCAGATTATTACTTTTTCTACTACGTAGTGGGGGAAGTATTGTATTACACCCAAAAATGTGATGTTGAGATTTACCGAAAATATATTTTGAGAGCCCCAAATTTAAAAAAAAAAAAAAGAAAAAAAAAAAAAAGAAAAGAAGAACCTTCACCACATGGACAATTTTTGGACAATTTTGATTTTCTCAAAAATGACTAACGATTTTGATTAAAACGTCATACATATTGCTGCTATTCGAGCAATTCTTAAAGGACATCGGCGAGCACCTTATGAATCTATTCGACTGACATTGGGCATTGGTATGAGTCAATCAACAATTAGACGTGAGAAAGCTTCGTTGTCGATGGATTCTACATAAATTGACTCCCGATCAAAAACAATGCATTGATTGGTGCAGAAAAACTCTGGAAAAACTTCATCGTAGTACTTCAAATTTGGTTTCAAATATCGGTGATGATTAATCTTGGATTTATTGTTATGATCCTGAAAAGAAAAAACAGTTCGCTCAATGGGTTTTTCGAGCAAAACCTAAGCCTAAGAGGATGGTTGCTAGATATCTTTTCTTCTTTTTTACTTTCTCTACTGGTAAGTAGGGGAAGTGTTGTATTCCACCCAAAAATTCGATGCCGAGATTTCACCGGTAATATATGTTTTGAGGCCCCCTGAATCCAAAAAAGCATTTTTAGAAAAAGGTCCGTGTGTGTGTCTGTGTGTCTGTCAGTCTATGGACAGCATAACTCAAAAATGAAAAGTTGGTTAAAGACCAAAGTAAGTATTTAAGTTTAGTGTCTTTCAAGGATGCGACACGAAGATTTTGAAGAAAATAGCTCCACCCTAAACTACCCTTTACATGGAAGATTTTTCGAAAATTTTGATTTTCTTGAAAATGGCTCTAACGATTTTGATTAAAATGTCATATGTTTGAGATATTTTTATGACAAATGAAATGTATATCTTGAATTTTCTGGCTATTGCCTATGTAGTCTTGTTTACTCTGGACGACTTTTGCATAACTGGTAAAGCGTTAGAGATAGACCAAATTATACTATACAGAAAATGTAGATCTTCCTTGTTATGTGTGTGAGTTTCGGAAAACTTAGAACTTTAGCGAAATGCAACAACGTTGTTCATTTTTTATATGTTAATCGTGGAAAGAGAACGGAATCTCAAAGGTCAAAAAGATTTCACTGTCGCACAAAGCCTTCTGTATTCTAATATTCCCCTTGCACCTACAAGGACATAAGCAATAAGATAATTTGTATGAATGTTTATCTTAACTAACATGGAGATAGAGGAATAAGAGTTTGTAAGAATGGTTAGTACAAGAGTAGAGAAAGTCATGTGAGTGCAACACATCAGATTTTTCCCCCTAAAACAAGCCAAATTGCTATTATAGCATTAGAAGATAGATGTATCGTTACGCCTATTGGTGCACAAGTGTCTGTTTAGCACAAATGTGTACAAAAAATGGAAAGAAAGAGAAAACAGAAAATTTATATTATGACAATGCATTGTAGCATACAGGAAAACTAACAACTGAATATCTGGATATTCCATGTACCTTACACGATACATCCCTTAGCTAGCAGTTTGTGATTCTTTTTGTTTCCAAAATTAAAGTAATCACTTTTTACTTTCTCTAATAGTAAGTAGAGGAAGTATTGTATTCCACCTAAAAATTCAGTATCGAGATTTCACCGGAAATATTTTTTTTTTTTTTTTTGAGGCTCCCTGAATAAAAAAAGCATTGTTAGAAAAAGGTCCGTGTATGTGTCTGTAAGTCTGTGGACAGCATAATTCAAAAACGAAAAGTGGGTTAAAAACCAAAGTTGGTATTTACCTAAGTCTTTCAAGGATTCGACAAGAAAAAAATAGCCCCACCCTAAACTACCCCTTACATGGAAAATTTCTCGAAAATTTTTATTTTCTTGAAGATGGTTCTAACGATTTTGATTAAAATGCCATGTGTTTGAGATATTTTTATGACAAATGAAATATACACTTTGAATTTTCTGGCTATAGCCTATGTAGTCCTGTTTACTCTGGATGACTTTTGAATAAGTCGTAAACCCGAAGAGATAGACAAAGTCTTACTATACAAAAAATGTAGATCTTACACAATTTATGTCTTAATACATTTTTTGTGGAGTGAACCATTTCGGAGATATTCCTTGTTTTTTTTTTTTTTTTTTTTTTTTTTTTTAAATTAACGTCCTCCAACATTGCGTCATATCGGACGGTGAGTGAATGAAACGGATGAAATGATGCTCAAATGAGCCCGAGGTCCATGGAGCTTTTAAGTTACCCGACATTCGTCTTCTCAGGATAAGGGAAAACCTCGGAAAAAACCTTACCCGGATAACTTACCCTAAGCGAGATTCGAACTCGCGACCTCTTGAACGTGAGGCAGACACGCTAACCATCACGCTATCGAGGCGGGCTATTCCTTGTTATTTGTGTCTGTTTCAGAACACTTAAAAATTTGGTGAAATGCAGCATCGTTATTCATTTCTTTACCTATATGTTAAACGTGCAAAGAGAACAGAATTTGAAAGCTTTAAAACATTTGAGTATCGTTCAAAGCCTTCTATATTCTCATATTCCCCTTGCACCTACAAGGAAGTAAGCAATAAGATAATTTGTACAAATGGTTATCTCAACTAACATGAGGAAGATATAGGAATAAGGGTTTGTAATAACGTTAAGTACAAGAGTAGAGAAAGTCATGTGAGTGCAACACATCATATTTTTCGTTGTCAGATGAAGCAGTGAAATATTATGAAAACCTGGTTTCTTAAGCGTCTCAGAAAGAGTGGTATCATCGCTTAAGGACTTATTTCATAGAATGTAAACATATGATGCTAAAGGAGAATATTTTGAAAAACAATTAAATCATTTAAATTTTCGAAACTAACCTAAACCTAAAGCACACCACAAAAAATAGTACCTTAAATACTGGCGATTATCTGTGAGTTTTCAAGATGTATAGTAACCCTGCTTAAAGACCACTTGAATGTAAATATCGTTCTCATGCAACATAAACACGAGGCATGAGTCCACGTGGCGTTTGTTTGTGTCAGTCGCAGCTTATACGAACACCAGGTTATCGCGGAAGGATACAAGGTGTGGATCTAAGGCTGGATGGAGTCTCTAATGCGGTAAAGTAGGCTACAGTAGTTCGTTCCCGAACTGTCTCTCCAAACAAACAAGCATCACTTAACTGCGTTCTTTGTGTGTTTATCTAATTTGGCAACACTTCTTCCTAATGCAGCTCGCGTGGCAGGGGGAGGTTCAGTTTATTCTGCCGTGACTTTGACTTCCATGTGAGATTTAAGCTGGGTGCTATCTGCGTTAACCATGTTCCCCCTCGCTCGCCTGCCTGGAGTTGCTTACTTTTCATTTAGCACACACGCGGCGCGAGCGTGGGATCTTGCGGTGTGGCCGGTCGGCCGCCCGGCCACAGAAAACAAAACACGCACTGCTTTCGACGACTCTATCGCCGACCTACACTTGGCGGTTTAGAAGTTCTTGTCGCGCTCTTTGGGATAAATGTGCTTAATTCATTAAGTAACCAGCCTTCCTCGCTAAGAAAATAACCAGATACTACACTCAAATTTAGTATAAATCTCACAAAAATAGATACTATTGCATCAATCTGATGTATTGCACTCACATAACTTTCTCTATTCTTGTACTAACCATTCTTACAAACTCTTGTTCCTATATCTTCTTCGTGTTAGTTGAGATAAATAGTTATACAAATTATCTTATTGCTTATGTCCTTGTAGGTGCAAGGGGGATACAGTAGGCTTTGTGCGACAAATCTTTTTGACCTTTGAGATTCCGTTCTCTTTGCACGATTAACATATAAAAACATGAACAACGTTGTTGCATTTCGCTAAAGTTCTAAGTTTTCCGAAACTCACACACATAACAAGGAATATCTCCCTACAAGAAAATTTATTGAGGCATAAATTGTGTATTTTACCAAGATCTACGTTTTTTGTATGGTATGATTTGGTCTATCTCTAACGATTTACGAGTTATGCAAAAGTCGTCCAGAGTAAATACGACTACAGGGGCTATAGTCAGAAAATTCAAGATATACATTTCATATGTCATAAGAATATCTCAAACATATGACATTTTAATCAAAATCGTTAGAGCCATTTTCAATAAAATCAAAATTTTCGAAACATTTTCAATGTAAAGGTAGTTTAGGGTGGGGCCATTTTCTTCAAAATCTTCGTGTCACATCCTTGAACGACATTAAACTTAAATACCAACTTTGGTTTTTAACATAATTTTCGTTTTTGAGTTATGTTGTCCACAGACTGACAGACTGACAGACACACAGAGACACACACGGACCTTTTTCTAAAAATGCTTTTTTTTTTTTATTCAGGGGGTCTCAAAACAAATATTTCTGGTGAAATCTCGACATCGAATTTTTGGGTGGAATACAATACTTCCCCTACTTACGACTAGAGAAAGTAAAAATGAACGATGGCTATAGCCAGAAAATTCAAGATATACATTTCATTTGTCATCAAAATATCTCAAACATATGACGTTTTAATCAAAATCGTTACAGCCATTTTCAAGAAAATCATTTTTTTCGAAAAATTTTCCATGTAAAGAGTAGTTTAGGGTGAGACTATTTTCTTCAAAATCTTCGTGTCGCATCCTTGAAAGACATTAAACGTAAATAGCAACTTTGGTTTTTAACCGACTTTTCGTGTTTGAGTTATGCTGTACACAGACACACAGTGCACCTTTTTCTAAAAATGCTTTTTTTTTTTTTTTTTTTTTTTTGGGATTCAGGAGGTCTCAAAACATATATTTCCGGTGAAATATCGACATCATATTCTTGGGTGGAATACAATACTTCCCCTACTTACCAGTAGAGAAAGTAAAAATATGATGTGTTGCACTCACATGACTTTCTCGGCACTTCTTGTAGGTATAAGGAGAATATGGTATTACTGTAGACTTTGAGCGATAGTGAAATCTAAAACTTTCAAATCCCGTTCTCTTTACACGATTAACTTTTTTTTTTTTTTTTTTTTTTTTTTTTTTTTTTTTTTTTTTTGATTCAGGAGGTCTCAAAACATATATTTCCGGTGAAATATCGACATCATATTCTTGGGTGGAATACAATACTTCCCCTACTTACCAGTAGAGAAAGTAAAAATATTATGTGTTGCACTCACATTACTTTCTCGGCACTTCTTGTAGGTATAAGGAGAATATGGTATTACTGTAGACTTTGAGCGATAGTGAAATCTAAAACTTTCAAATCCCGTTCTCTTTACACGATTAACATAAAAATGAATAGCGATGTTCATTTTGACATTTTAGCAAGATCGACATTTTTGATACAGTAGGATTTGGTCTACGGTTTACGAGATATTTAAAAGTCATGAAGAGTAAACAGGACTACATAGGCTATAGCCAGAAAATCCTTTGCTATAAAAATATCTTAAACATATCGCATTTTAATCAAAATCGTTAGAGCCATTTCCAAGGGAATCAAAATAATATAAATATTTTCCATGTAAGGGGTAGTTTAGGGTGGGGCTATTTTCTTCAAAATCTCCGTGTCGCATCCTTGAAAGACATTAATCTAAATACCAACCTATTTGGTTATAACACAGTTTTGAATGTTGTAATATTAACGGTTACTGTTTCAATTGGTTACAGATTATAAGCAATTACAGTTTGGATCTATGCTATGAGAAAAGATGTAACAATTCTATTTTATGTGAGGGACTGTCATGTTATAAAGTAAATAGAACAGAACATGTCATTTTCTCTCCAAATTAGAAGAGAGCATATTAGGTTGTTTTCTGATAAGGCACCACTTGGGGATTTACACCTAGGTAATTTCATGACAGAACCAGAGAGAAACACTGGCTGTACTGGCCATGGCATTGTACAGCTCTCGTCTGACGTCGCACGAACTGATAGTCTTGCTCTTTGTTCCAATACGCCAGACTGTTTGAAATTATCTTCTTCTTTGGTCACGTGAAAGAAGCTAATGACGTCACAGCATGTTGCCATGTGCTGTAAAGTCAGTGGCACGCTCCTGCAGTCCTTTTTGTAACATTATAGTATTTTGAATTTTAACAATGGGTTGCAACATCAAATGAAGGGCCAAGCATTTTTAGAAAAAGGTAAAAGGCGGTTAAGAAGCGAAGTTGGAAATCTCGCTTAACAACTTTCAAGGACGCGACATGAATCTTTTGAGCAAAATTCCTCCACCCTAAAGTACCCTTTACATGGAAAAATTTTATTTTGTCTAAAATGGCTCTAACAATGTTGATTAAAACGCTTAAAATGTTTAAGATGTTTGTATTAAAAATGAAATGTATATCTTGAATATTCTGGCTATAGCCCTTTAAGTCCTATTTACTCTGGATGACTTTTGCATAATTGGTAAACCGTTAGAGATACACCAAACCTTACTGTACAAAAATGTAGATCTTGCTAAAACACACAATTTATATCCAAATATTTTTTTTTTTTTTTTTTTTTTTTTTTTTGGGGGGGTGAACCATTTCGGAGATATTCTTTGTTATTTGTGTCAGAATAAGCTTTCGTCAAATGCAGCATCGTTGTTAATTTTTTTTATTTTAACCGTGCAAAGAGAACGGGATCTCAAAGCTCTTAAGATTTGTGAAAGTCTACTGCCTTCCCAAATTCTCCTTGTATCTACAAGAAGATAAACAATAAGATAATTTGTACAAATGTTTATCTCAACTGACACGAAGAAGATATAGGAATAAGAGTTTGTAAGAATGGTTAGTATAAGAGTAGAGAAAGTCATGTGAGTGCAACACATCAGATTTTTACTTTCTTTACTACTAAGTAGGGGAAGTATTGTATTCTACCCAAAAATTCGATGTCGAGATTTCACCGGAAATTTGTTTTGTGACCCCCTGAATAAAAAAATAAAATAAAAAAAAATAAAATAAAAAAACGCATTTTTAGAAAAGGTCCGTGTGTGTGTCTGTTTGTGTGTCTGTGGACAGCGTAACTCAAAAACGAAAAGTCGGTTAAAAACCAAAGTTGGTATTTAAGTTTAATGTCTTTCAAGGATGCGACTCGAAGATTTTGAATAAAATAGCCCCACCCTAAACTACCCTTTACATGGAAAATTTTTCGAAAATGTTGATTTTCTTGAAAATGGCTCTAACGATTTTTATTAAAATGTCATATGTTTGAGATATTTTTATGAAAAATGAAATGTATATCTTGAATTTTCTGGCTATAGCCCCTGTAGTCGTATTTACTCTGGACGACTTTTGCATAACTGGTAAACCGTTAGAGATAGACCAAATCATACTGCACAAAAATATAGATCTTGTTAAAATACACAATTTATGTCTCAATAAGTTTTCTTGTAGGGTGAACCATTTCAGAGATATTCCTTGTTATGTGTGTGAGTTTCGGAAAACTTAAAACTTCCGTGAAATGGAACATCGTTGTTCATTTTATATGTTAAGTTTGCAAAGGGAACGGAATCTTAAAGCTTTAAAAGATTTGATTATCGCACAAAGCCTACTGTATTCTAACATTACCCTTGTACCTACAAGGAAATAAGTAATAAGATAATTTGTACAAATGTTTATCTCAACTAACGCGAAGAAGATATAGGAATAAGAGTTTGTAAGAATGGTTAGTACAACACATAAGATGTTTTATTAAAGAGTCAGTGAAATCTCGATAGAGAATTTTTGGATGACTGTAGTAGTGAAGGTATATTGGGCTGTTCATTGAGACAAGCTACACAGACACTCACTCGTAGGTAATTGCGTGTTGTAAGCACACACACACACACACACACACACACACGTAGCTCATTCCAGCATCGTGACCACTTACTCCAGGAGACGTTAGTGGGCTTCCCTTGCGCATGTGACCGAGGCCCTATATATGCCAGCACCTCTTTTTCTGCACTCCCAGGAGAAATCACGTCCATCGATTCCTAACACATAAACACTGCTTCTTACGTAATTCACGTGTTCTGCTACTCCTGCATCTAAACAGAAAGTCTACAAGTGACCTAAACATAGACAAGAAATATCTGATTTGTTGCACTCACATGACCTTCTCTACTCTTGTACTAACTATTCTTAGAAACCCTTATATTTCTATCTTCGTGTTACTTGAGCATTTGTACAAATTATCTTATTGCTTATTTCCTTGTAGGTGCAAGGGGAATGTTAGAATACAGTAGGCTTTGTGCGATAGTCAAATATTTTAAAGCTTTGAGATTCCATTCTCTTTGCACACTTAACATATAAAAAAATGAAAAACGATGTTCCATTTCACGAAAGTTTTAAGTTTTCCGAAACTCACACACATAACAAGGAATATCTCCAGAATGGTTCACTCTACAAGAAAATTTATTCGGACATAAATTGTGTATTTTAGCAAGATCTACATTGTTTTCATAGTATGATTTGGTCTATCTCTAACGGTTTACAAGTTATGCAAAAGTAATCCAGAGTAAATACGACTACAGGAGCTATAGCCAGAAAATTCAAGATACACATTTCATTTGTCATAAAAATATCTCAAGCATATGACATTTTAATCAAAATCGTTAGAGCCATTTTCAAGAAAATAAAAATTTTCGCAAAAATGTTCCATGCAAAGAGTAGTTCAAGGTGGGGCTATTTTCTTCAAAAACTTCGTGCCGCATCCTTGAATGACATTAAACTTAACTACCAACTTTAGTTTTTAACCGACTTTTCGTTTTTGAGCTATGCTGTCCACAGACTGACTCACAGACACACGGACCTTTTTCTAAAAATACTTTTCTTGGATTCAGGGGGTCTCAAAACATATATTTCCGTTGAAATCTCGACATCGAATTTTTGGGTGGAATACAATTCTTCCTTCTACTTACCAGTAGAGAAAGTAAACATAAATGACGATGTTGCATTTGACGAAAGTTAATTTCTCCGAAACTAACACAAGTAACAAGGAACATCACCGAAATGGTTCACTCTACAAAAAAATTACTTGAACATTGTGTGTTTTAGCAAGATCTACATTGTTTGTATAGTAAGAATTGGTCTATCTCTTACGGTTTAGCAGTTATGCAAAAATCATCCAGAGTAAATAGGAGTACGTGGGCTATAGGCAGAAATTTCAAGATATACATTTCATTTGTCATAAAAAAATCTCCAACACAGGGTTGCCAATGCTTAAAAGTAAAATTATCGTACCGTCCACTCAAAATTATCATACATCCTAAACCAAATGCTACAACAATAAATATATCAGCATAACCCTTATGAAAATGTAATAGTATTGATGTTTATGTTATCCACTTGCAAGATTGATGACGTCAATCAGTATTACAACTTTAGCACGCATGTTTCCCGCACTATTCATCTGAAAGTTCATCATTTTCCTCAACTGTTGCAGCATTATATAAATTTGTTGTTGAGATAAACCTTAATATCTCGGTAACTTGCTGATTTTCGGACCCTACACTTTCTTTCATAAGCTGAAACGTCCGAATAAGTCCATTTACCGTATCTAGCGCCAATCTGTTTCTAATTTTGGTTTTTATTAAACCTAGTTTAGAAAAAACACTTTCACAAGAAGTGTTTTTGTGGGGCAATGAAACCACTGATAATGCAACCTCCACCAGTTCTTTGAAATCAGTATTTCCACCAAGGTAACACATGTGTTTAACAGTACTCCAGAAACTGTCAGGTTCAGGTATGTTCTTATTTCTCACCGAATACGAGATATTCCGAGTTTTCTCCAATGATCATCAATTTTCTGAACATTGCCTTCTTCATTGAGATTACCAGATCTGGGCACACTGGCAACAAGAGGATAAAGGGTAGGAGACTTAGAAGGATATGAAATGCTTGCCTTGGAGGGGTGGAAACAGGCCATAAGAGCAAAAGTGGTGTCGCTATTTGTAATTAATCTCATTTCGCTGGTGTGACAAACCAGTGAAAATGACATTTCGCCGGTATCGAAATTATCGTACATCCCCATAATTATCGTACGGGTTGGCAACCCTGCTCCAACATATAGCATTTTAATCAAAAATCGTTAGAGCCATTTTCAAGAAAATCATGGTTTTCGAAAAAATTTTCATGTAAAGGGTAGTTTAGGGTGGAGCAATTTTCTGTGGAGTTGTATGAAGAGTATGGTGTATGGCACTCCTGTAACTTCAGCGGAGGACCTTATGGGTCGAGTCCACGGAGCGATTGAAAATCTTCAAAGACAACCACACGTATTGGATCACATGCATGAGGCTCACCATCGTCGATACAGGCTCTGCAATGACGTAGAAGGAACAG
The DNA here is from genome assembly GCA_030765045.1 of Tenodera sinensis. Classification (NCBI taxonomy): domain Eukaryota; kingdom Metazoa; phylum Arthropoda; class Insecta; order Mantodea; family Mantidae; genus Tenodera; species Tenodera sinensis. The sequence continues at coordinate 45,976,964 of CM060974.1, forward strand.
TTCGAAGTTCGTTTGTAATGTAGACAGCTCGATGTTGGGTTTGTTGAAGAAAGTGAACGCACACCCATCTCACACTTCGATGCACTACAGCGTCCAAACCGTGCATTTCTGGACAGGGGGTTTCTTCTTGAAAACCAACCAGTTTGCCATCCCATAAAACATACTAAGCGTTGTCGGTGTTTTTTTGGGACATCCTGTATTAATCATATAATTATCTTACAGAGTTATGCAATTACATTCAAAGAAGAAGCCGATAAGGCTTTTTACACACTTTATACAGTACTTATTGAGTTTTAATTCCCAAATTTTTGTGCATGTATATTAATATTAGTCCATTTAATCTGTGTGCCCCTTACTGCTATCTCAAATATGTCTTCAGTTACTGCAATGTTGATAGGACATTATTATAATATATTACATTAGATGTACAATTACTACTTTAATGAAAATAACATCGAAAACGTCAGGTTCTTTGAATATGTTTATGAATTAATGTTAATACCTTCTTCTTTAGTTACGTCCTTAATGGTTACAAAATTTTCGAGGGGGGGGGGGGGTTTACAACCTCTAATCCTCCCTCTTGGATCCGTTTTGTTAGCAAAATACTTCGTCACCTTTACATCGCCCTCATTCGTCCAAACTTAACATACGCCGCAGTAGCCACCATGCCTCTCATCACACCTGATTCAATGAAGAAAATACAATCTTTTGAAAGGAAATGTCTACGCATCGCATATAAACTACCTAATTTTAAAAACAGCAACATTTATAATTATACCAGAACCGTGCCTATTGATCAACACATAGCAAAACTTATGCTCAGATACATCGATAACGCCCATACCAGACCATACAGACGACGATTGATCAATACAGCCCAAAAAATGAAAACCATTCGACCAAATCAAAATGGAAAAAATCCGCCATTACACACTCTTATCCACATCTACGACAAACAACAAGAAGACCAACAACAACAACTACAAGATCTCCTACAATATTTATCAAACATATAAAAAATAAAAAAATAAAAAAAACATCAAATTTACCGAACAAATGACAACAAACAATAAATAAAAAAATTAACAAGAGCCTGAAGCAGCAACAACAAGAAAAAGCACTAAGCAAACAGCAAAATCAGTGTTCTTGGGTAGCGACGGCAGCAAGTTGTGTGACCTCGAAATAAAGCAAAAAAGAAGCATCAACAAAAAGAGAAAATGTACCACCCAAATTGATTGATCTCTGCCCCACCAAAAAACAAAAAACAAAAAAAAAAAAAAAAAAAAAAAAAAAAAAAAAAAAAAAAAAAAAAAACAAAGCTAGGCTGAAGAGGGGACACTCCCTAAGCAGCCCGGGCGTGCTTGCACGTCCAAATACCATAATTCATTCATTCATTCGTTGTTATTATTTTTCGCAGGAGTTTTTGATGAAGAAGGGCCAATTTGTTAAACTTGATTCGGTTTCAGGTGATACTCAGGTTCGGAAAAGGAAACTAGATGCTGAGAAAACTGAAGCAAGGACAGGAAATGTACATCTGGCTGCATTACTTCTCACCCTCCTGACAAAGATTGTCTTTTGTTTGCTAATAGTAATTGCACAACAACAAAGGGGTGGTTTTGGTCAGGGGTATGGGGCGAGGAGGAGGCCAAAGTCCTTGAAAGGTCGTGAACTTAAATTCGAAGTTTCATATTTAACTGATCCTTTCGACACACACACACACACACACACACACACACACACACACACACACACACACACACACACACACACACACACACACACACACAGCCCAGACAAATTTTTGGAGGTTAGAATACAGGATCCTGAAGGTGTGTGATGAGATTATATTTTTGTAGGTTTCTGATAATCATAAACTGAGACAGTAAAGACATAATTTAAGTCTAGATATACGACTACCTATTAGCAGACATCCAAGTCATTTCCTGGCACATGCTGCAGGATTGGGAATCACGCTCTCCCGTGCTCAACTGACACACGTGGAGTCAGTTAAACTGAAGCCTCTAGTCCAGGCCTGTCAAACATCACTCCCAGGGTGTGAAGAGAGGAGTCCACCCCTCCTTAACTGCAGTAGCACGCGCTAGTAGAACCGGTTTTCGTTTTGTTTTTCTCGTTTTCCGATTTGAAGGGAGGGAAAATAGGGGAATATTTTCACACTTGGCGAGTGCTGTTTGACACGCCTGCTCTAGTCACTGCCAGTGTCAGCTGTAATGTTACATTTAAAGCCTCCGATGTTTGACTTAGCAGGGAGACAATTTTTCATGCTAACAGGAACCTGCGATGTTCTGATCTTTGACTACCATACGTCCTTAGGAGTGAGTGAGTGAGTGTCGGGTTTAAGGGCCCGTCGACAACTTGGTCATTAGGGCCCCACGTCCTTAGGAGGTCAGGAATCTCCGTAAACGTTTAGCCTACAGCTGTCCATATCTGACCACCTTTTCCTCCTCTTTCATTATAAGAGAGATTAAAGTATCTTTATACCAGAATTACATGTCACCTCTCTAGGATTTACCTTCACCACACTCCCAGTCGCCCTTAGTAAGTAACAACCTGAGTTACCTCCTCCACTTATCTCTTTCTCCTTCACTGTAGCCTACCCTTTTGGTGAAGACGACCCGCGACTTTTCACCGTGCCTTCTGTTGAAGATGCTCAGTGAAGCACCACCCTACGTCACGTTTGGCGTAGGCGCCGTAGAGCGTCGCAGTTTTGTGTTTGTGTTCATTGAAGCAGCTTCTCCACTTAACAGATAATACATACGAGTAGTAGACAAAAGAAAAACAAACCGCATAATACGGGTGAAACTTCAGCTTACTAAATAATGAACGATTCCTTAAATTCCCTTTATGCAAAAGGGCTTATTATCTTAATATATAAAACAAAGTCGGGTTTGTTCGAACACTTATAACTCGAGAACGGCTGGACCGATTTTCATGGTTTTTGATTTGTTGTATTTGTCTTCGTCCCGAATAGCAGCGTAACTATTAAAACACTCGAAAATTGACGAGTTTGGCCCCGTAGCACAGTTGGTAGAGCACCGTAGAGCATCTGCCTGCTGTGCAAGGGGTCCCGGGTTCGATTCTATGCAGGGGGTTGGAATTTTTCTCCAGCCAGGACTATTTCTCATCTTTCCCTGAGTCTGGAAGTATAATGGTGGCGCCGTGGCTGAGTGGTTAGACCGCTCGACAACCACCTAAGCGGGACCCGCATGTGGTATTTGTGGTGGACGAAGCAGCGTCTGGGCGGGTTTTCTCCGGGTTCTCCAGTTCCCCCCGCCATTCATTCCAATAAATGTTCCACTATCACCCTTCCAATCATCCATTTCGCCTGCATTTCATATCATCCTCTTCCTCACTCTCATACCTGGTGCTTGGCTGACCACCCGCTTCCAGGTCTTCACCCTGCCTGGTCCAGAGGTTCCTCTGCTCCCCGACAGACGTCTGACCCTAGGCACTGGCTTGTGAGTCCTAGGGCGTGTAAGTCCTACATAAGGGGAGGGTAATCAGGGAAAGAAAGAAAGAAAACTGACGAAAAAAGAAGTAAGAAACATTTTCCCATACAAAATGTTTGTGGGCTTCATAACTGTTAAATATTTAATGTTCATCCCGTCGATACGGTAAACTCTTCCCTTAAATTAAACAACGTATTTAGATAAAGGTTTCGAATCGACAAGATATATCCACAATATTTGGATAATTGCGTATTTTAGATGTTAAAAAGGTATAATAATGTTAGTAATGAAAAAGGATTGACATATATACTGGTTGTCAAATATTTATGTCTGCGTTCAGATATTTATTTTGTGTGAACTAAGGAAAATATATGAAACTACTTAAATATAGAACAAATGACCTAATTAAAAATTAACAAAGTATTCCCGAAAATCATTGATAATCACAAAAATAACAAATGGTTAAGCGAGTGAGCAATTTTGGCAGCTAAGAATAAAGATGTGAATGACTTAAACTTTGTAAATCAGAATCAAATCGTTGGTGCTCTGCATTCATTCAAATCTATTGACTGTGTAACAAACGAAGACTAAGCCACTAATTATTCAACTGAATTTTTTAACTCCTTGGATGTACCTGGTTTATAACCGCACGAAAGTGGGCTCAAACTATGCAATGGACGATACTCAAAGAAAAATTCAAAAATGAGTTAGCTCTCATTCCGAGGATTCCTTGACTGTTTGTGGTCTCAACTTAGAAAATCCATGTTTTTGTCGTGGTCAGTTGCACGTGGCATGTTCACGTGTCGGCAAACCATCCACTTTATTTGTTCCTGCGCCTGATAAAAATCACAGAAAAAACTTACTTTCATAAAATCATAAATTAAGTTCAGCTAATGTGTAACACACACGGTTCGAAGTTCGACGGGTCAGCTAGTGATAGTATAAATCGTGCTAAATTACCCTATATTTAGCACCAGTACCAGGAAATGAACGACGTAATTACCACGGCAACAGATAGCAATGACTTCATCACAGTCACAACATAATTTTCTCTAATATGCCTGTAAGAAAACCTGCAGAATTAACAGCTCTAAAAAGCATGCCAGTAATGTGCTTTTATTAGTGAAACTAACTCAATTTTACTTTGTATGCTATGTATCCAACATTTCGATGCCTTGATTTAATCAGAAAGATGTTTTGAGGTCCCCTGAATCCAAAAAAGCTGATTTAGCAAACAGCTAAACGCTGTGTGTGTCTGTCTGTGAACAGCATAACTCAAAAACGAAAAGTCGCTCAAAAATCAAAGTTGGTATTCATACTTAATGTCTTTCAGAGGTACGACACGAAGACTTTGAAGAAAAGTCCTACATCCTAAACTACCCTTTACATTAAAAACTTTTTGAAAATGTAGATTTCCTCAAAAATGGCTCCAACGATTTTGATTAAAATGGCATATGTTGAAGATATTTTTGTGGCAAATAAAATGTAGATATATTTTGAATTTTCTGACTATATCCTATTCTCCTGTTTACTCTTAATTACTTTTGCATAGCTTGTAAACCGTAAGAGATAGGCAAAATCTTACTATACAAAAATGTAGATCCCGTTTAAACACACAAGTTATGTCCAAGTGCACTTTTTTTTTTATTTTTATTTCTATTTTTTTTTTTTTTTTTTTTTTTTTTTTTTTTTTTTTTTTTGTGGAGTGAACTATTTTTGAGATATTCCTTGTTATTTGCGTGAGTTTTGGAATTCTTTTGTAATTCTCAAATGGAAGGAAGTCATTCGATTTTTTATCTATTCCCCATGCAAAGAGAATGGAATTTGCATGCTTTAAAAGCTTTGAGTATTGCTCAAAGCTATAGGTATTGCCCTTGCATCTACTAGGAAATAAGCAATAAGATAATTTCTACAAATGTTTATCTTAACCAACACTAAGAATATAGGAATAAGAGTTTGTAAGAATGGTTAATACAAGAGTAGAGACTTTTCGTTTTAGTTATGCGGTCCACAGATACACACACACACACAAACACACACAGAGGCACTCACAAACACACACAGACAAACACACAGACACACACAGGCACACACAGACACACACAAACACGCACAGAGACACATACAGACAATAACACACACAGACACAAATAAAAACACACACAGACACACATAAACACACACAGAGACACACACAGACAAATACACACAGACACAAATAAAGACACATACAAACACACACAGACACACACAAACACACTCAGAGACACACACAGACACACACACACAAACACACACAGACAGACACAGACAAACACACACAGAGACACACACAGACAAATACACACAGACACAAATAAAGACACACACAAACACACACACAAGCACACACACAAACACACACAGACACACACAAACACACACAGAGACACACACAAACACAGACAGACAGACAAACACACACAGACAAATACACACACACACACAAATAAAGACACACACACAAACAGACACAGACACACACAAACACACACAGACACATACAGGCACACAGACAAACACATACAGACACACACACAGAGACACACAGACAAACACACACAGACACACACAAACACACACAGACACACACAAACACACACAGACACACACAAACACACACAGACACACACAAACACACACAGAGACACAGACAAACACACACAGACACACACACACAAACACACACAGAGACACACACAGACACACACAAACACACACAGACACACACGCAGAGAGACACACAGACAAACATACACAGACACACACACAGACACACACAGACACACACAAACACACACAGGCACACACACAGAGACACACAGACAAACACATACAGACACAAATAAAGACACACACACAAACACACACAGAGACACACACAGACAAACACAAACAGATAGACACAGACAAACACACAGACACACACAAACACACACAGACAAACACATACAGACACACAAACACTGACCTTTTTCTGAAAATGATTTTTTGGATTCAAAAGGTCTCGAAACTTATATTTGCGGTGAAATATCGACATCGAAATTTGGTTGGAATACAATACTTGCTCTACCTACTGTAAGTAGTAGAGATGGTAAAAGCTGCCGCACATAGCCCATAACCTCGTATTATCCCAGTATTAAAATTAAAATGTGGACTTGGTTATTCATAAATAATTATTACTGCATTTCAGCAACCAATGAGGGTCGATAATTACAATACAAGAATGAAAGCAGATAAGCGCTAGCAGTAACTGCTAACTTGTGCTCTACAAATTAGTGCTATATTTGATAAAAAAGATTGCGAGATAGCCTGAGGAGTTGGGGAGTGTTAATTATGATAATGGCGCATCAAATGATACCGACTCTAAAGCGCAGAGCATCACATTCTGCGTTTAATTATAAAAAACAAACTCACTCAGGCTATTTCTGATTGATCTATTTTACTAACTAAATGAGCCGAGCGATAACAAAGATGTTATTTATACCCCGTTTTCATTAACTCATGCCATGATTTGATTGTTTTTAGCTACTTCATAAAGGTTAATACTTGCAAAGGGACTTAAGGACTTTAAATAGAGCCAGGTGGCGCTGCGGTAACGTGTGAGTGGGTTAGACCTGTGGGATTTTTCGGGGGTTACTCCGAGTGGCTAGGCCATCGTTGGGGAAGCTAATTACATGCCCTAAATGTCCTATCCCCGCACCTAACAAAAGCTTAAGGACGCCTGCATATTTCAATGAAATACACGTTGTTGTGCAGGGACCTTATATTTCTTCAACAAACTCATCTTATAAAGAGTAAATTTTAAAAATATAATTATGTAGATGTCATTATTTTTAGGGAGTTATGATTTTTTCAGTTTTAGAAGAACCGATAAAAAATCTCATTTTTAGCTCTTTTTACTTTCTCTAATGATAAGTAGGGGAAGTATTGTGTTCCAAACAAAAATTCGATGTCAAGATTTCACCGGAAATATATGTTTTGAGACCCCCTGAATACAAAAAAAAAGCATTTTTTGAAAAAACGTCCGTGTGTGTATGTGTGTCTGTGTGTGTGTCTGTGTGTGTGTCTGTGTGTGTATGTGCGTGTGTCTGTGTGTATGTGTCTGTGTGTCTGTCTGTGTGTATGTGTGTGTGTCTGTCTGTCAGTCTGTGTGTATGTGTGTGTCTGTGTGTATGTGTGTGTCTGTCTGTATGTGTGTGTGTCTGTGTGTATATGTGTGTGTCTGTCTATGTGTGTGTGTGTCTGTATACATGTGTGTGTGTATGTGTGTGTGTGTATGTGTGTGTCTGTCTATAAGTCTATGGACAGCATAACTCAAAAACGAAAAGTCAGTTAAAAACCAAAGTTGGTATTTAAGTTTGATGTCTTTCAAGCATGCGACACGAAGATTTTGAAGCAAATAGTCCCACCTTAAACTACCCTATAAATGGAAAATTTTTTATTTTCTTGAAAATGGCTCTAACGATTTTGATTAAAATGTCATATCTTTGAGACACGTTTATGGCAAATGAAATGTATATCTTGAATTTTCTGGCTATAACCCTGTAGTCGTATTTACTCTGGACGACTTTTGTATAACTGGTAAACCGTTAGAGGTAGACCAAATCATACTATACAAAAAATGTAGATCTTGCTAAGAAACACAATTTATGTCTCAATAAATTTTCTTCTGGGGTGAACCATTTCGGAGATATTCCTTGTTATGTGTGTGAGTTTCGGAAAACTTAGAAACTTTCGTGAAATGGAACATCGTTGTTCATTTTTTTTATGTTAAGTGTGCAAAGAGAACGGAATCTCAAAGCTTTAAAACATTTGACTATCGCACAAAGTCTACTGTATTCTAATATTCCCCTTGCACTACAAGGAAATGACCAATAAGATAATTTGTACAAATGTTTATCAACTAACACGAAGAAGATGCAGCATTAAGAGTTGGTAAGAATGGTTAGTACAAGAGTAGAGAAAGTCATGTGAGTGTAACACATCAGATTTTTAATATGTGACCATGTAAATATATGGATGTCAATTTTATTTTTCTCTGAAGGGCAAGGCATACATGTGAGGAATATTAAATATGAGATTGTTATCATGTACTATTTATCAACAAGTGACATGTTTATTAATTTAAAACAAATTGAAAGAAAGGAGTTTAAATTAGCACTAGTATTTAGCAATGGATTCAATCCTGTGATGAATGAGCCAGCGAAGTCGGAGCGATGTCTGTGTATAGTGTATTGTTTATACTGCAAATTGCACCACTGAATGCTGCTGTGTTGACATTGTTATGATGTCATGGCATTCAATTCTGCTCTAGCTTCCATTTTGTTATGGTGCGAAAAGAGATTGTTAAATAAAAATCCCTGTCGTTGTATTTATTCTGGACGATTTTTGCATAACTGACAAAATCTTACTATGAAAAAAATCGTATGTATTGCACTCACATGACTTTCTCTACTCTTGTACTAACCATTCTTACAACTCTTATTACTATATCTCCATGTTAGTTAAGATAAACATGAGTACAAATTATCTTATTGCTTATTTCCTTGTAGGTGCAAGGGGAATATGGGAATACAGTAGGCTTTGAGGGATACTCTAATGTTTTAAAGTTTTCAAATTCCGTTCTCTTTTCAGGGCTAACATAGAAAAAAATGAATAACGCTGTTGCATTTGAATAAAGTTTGTTTACCACAACTCACACAAATAACAAGGAATATCTCCGAAATGGTCCACCCCAGAAAAATTTTTATTCAGACATAAAATGTGTATTTTAGCAAGGTATACATTTTTACTTGCTCTACTGGTAAGTAGGGAAGTATTGTATGCCACCCAAAAATTCGATGTCGAGATTTCACCGGAAATATATGTTTTGAAGCCCCCTGAATCCAAAAAAAAAAAAAAAAACAAAAAAAAAAACACATTTTTAGGAAAAGGTCCGTCTGTGTCTGTGTGTCAGTCTGTCAGTCTGTCAGTCTGTGGACAGCATAACTCAAAAACGAAAAGTCTGTCAAAAACCACAGTTGGTATTTATGTTTAATGTATTTCAAGGATGTGACAAGAAGATCTTGAAGAAAATATCCCCACCCTAAACTACCCTTTACATGGAACATTTTTCGTTAATTTTGATTTTCTTGAAATTGGCTCTAACGATTTTGATTAAAATGCCATATGTTTGGAATATTTTTATGACAAATGAAATGTATATCTTGAATTTTCTGGCTATAGCCCATGTAGTCGTATTTACTCTGGACGAATTTTGCATAACTGATAAACCGTTAGAGATAGACAAAATCTTGCTGTATAAAAAATGTAGATCTTGCTAAAATACACAATTTATGTCTCAATAAATTTTCTTGTAGGGTGAATCATTTCGGAGATATTCCTTGTTATGTGTGCGAGTTTCGGAAAACGAGCGAAATGCAACAACGTTGTTCATTTTTTTATATGTTAAACGTGCGAAGAGAACGGAATCTCAAAGGTAAAAAACATTTGACTATTAAAATTATTAAAATTATTTTGTTGTTTAACGACGCTGTCAATTGCCAGGATCACATCAGCGTCGCCGGTGTGCCGGAATTTCGTCCCGCAGGAGTTCTTTTACATGCCAGTAAATCTACTGACATCGAGCTGTCGTTTTTAGGCACACTTAAAAACCATCGGCCTGGGCCGGGTTTGAACCCGCGACCTTGGGATCAGTAGGCCAGCGTCTAACCAACTGAGCCACCTAGACCGACCATTTGACTATTGCACAAAGCCTACTGTATTCTAATATTCCCCTTGCACTACAAGGAAATAAGCAATGGGATAATTTGTACGAATGTTTATCTTAACTAACATGAAGATATAGGAATAAGAGTTTGTAAGAATGGTTAGTACAAGTGTAGAGAAAGTCATGTGAGTGCAACACATCAGTTTTTTTTCATAGTAAGATTTTGTCAGTTATGCGAAATTCGTCCAAAATAAATACGACGACAGGGGTTATAACCAGAACATTCAAGATATGCATTTCATTTGTTATAAAAATATCTCAAACATATGTTATATTAATCAAAAACATTAGAGCCATTTTCAAGAACATCAAAATTTTCTAATAATTTTCCATGTATAGGGTAGTTTAGGGTGGATCAGTTTTCTTTAAAATCGTGTGTATCCTTGATAGACATTAAACTTAAATGCCAACTTTGGTTTTTATCTGACTTTTCGTTTTTTAGTTATGCTGTCCACAGACTGACAGACTGACAGACTGACACAGACACACACGGACCTTTTTCTAAAAATGCTTTTTTGGATTCAAAAGCTCTCGAAACTTATATTTGCGGTGAAATCTCGACATCGAAGTTTTGGGTGGAATACAATACTTTCTCTAGAGAAAGTAAAAATAGGTAAAAAACGTGACTTTCATTTTTGAGTTATGCTGTTTACAGAAAGGCACGTAGACGCACCGACACACACATACGTATTTTTTTCTCAAAACTGATTTTGCTTTAGGGGGGCCTCAAAACATGTATTTCTGGTGAAATCTCGACATCGAAATGTTGGGTGTAATATAATGCCTACTTCCGCTACTTCCTATATGTAGTAGAGAAAGTAAAAAGGAAGGGATTACCTAACATTCACATATTTTATGCTGTTTAACTTCATGTCAGTTCATTTTGCTGATGATTATCGGTTACAGTTGTCAAAAATACTACCTAAGCTGTGCACGCAACATTCAGCAATTAAATGGATGGGCGATTTTCCATTTCTCCTCATCACTTGTGTACAGTTCAGAAGCGGTTGGCCTAAGCGGAAATTACACCGTTTGGTTCATTGGGTTGCCATTTATGATTGACTCGTGATGGAAGGGACATTTCATTTTGCATTTTTAGCTCATTTGGCTACTGATCAGCATTTACTGTCTAGTTTAATTTGTTCAATTACCGAATCGTCACATTGCCATTTTTACAACTTCCGGGAAGTGGCACGTAAAATAATTTATAGCCACCAGCAGGATTATGAATTATGCAAGGACATTAAAATTGTGTTCTTTTAAACCGATTATTAATCACATTTTAAATGAATTACTCATTTGCGTGCTATTTCAGCACAGATATCTCCTCAGCCACGTTCAAACACAAATTATATTCACAGATCGTGAAACACTGGACAGTTTTAATATAGCAAGCCATTAAGGAGGTAGATTCAGCTTTAAGGCCTATAAAAACTAGCGATATTATATAATTTATTCTTCTGTATGGATCAGCCATACGAAACTGCTATTCAAATTTTTCAACATAGTACTTCTTTCATGCCAGATTAACCCAATTTCAGTTTCAGAACATTTATTTACATGTTTAATTTAATTGTTCTAAATGTCGGCAGCTTTATCTCTGGTATATTGATTATTACTTTCTCTACTCATAAGCAGAAGGAAGTATTGTATTCCACCCAAAAATTCGATGTCGAGATTTCACCGGAAATATATGTTTTGAGACCCCCTGAATCCAAAAAAAGCATCAGTCTATCAGTCTGTGGACAGCATAACTCAAAAACGAAAAGTCAGTTACAAACCAAAGTTGTTATTTAAGTTTAATGACTATCAAGGATGCGACACGAAGATTTTGAAGAAAATATCCCCAGCCTAAACTACCCTTTACATATAACGTTTTTCGAAAGTTTTGATTTTCTTGAAAATGGCTCTAACGATTTTGATTAAAATGTCGTATGTTTAAGATATTTGTATGACAAATGAAATGTATATTTTGAATTTTCTGGCTATAGCCTATGTAGTCCTGTTTACTCCTGATGGCCTTTGAATAACTCGTAAACCGTAAGAGATACACAATTCTTAAGATACAAAAATGTAGGTCTCACTAAAATACACAATTTATGTCTGAATACATTTTCTTGTAGAGTAAACCATTTTGGAGATATTCCTTGTTATTTGCATCAGATCCGCAAAACTTGAAACTTTCGTGAAATGGAACATCGTTGTTCATTTTTTTATATGTTAAGCGTGCAAAGAGAACGGGATCTCAAAGCTTTAAAACATTTGACTATTGCACAAAATATTCCTCTTGCACCTACAAGGAAATAAGCAACAAGATAATTTGTACAAATGTTTATCTCAACTAACACGAAGAAGACAGAGGTATTAGAGTTTGTAAGAATGGTTTAAGAGTAGAGAAAGTCATGTGAGTGCAACACATCAGATTTTTTATTTTTAAAGATATTTCAATTGTTAGTTTTGTTTTAAACGTTAAGATTTGTTTTAGGGAAATGACAATCCAGGTTACACCAAAAGTTTAATGACAGCCATTGATATTTTGAAATCTGATCCAAGAATACATAACACTATGCATAATTATAAATGTATAACACATTGCTTCAAACATACATTGTAGATTATTTTATAATTTATTCGGCATCCTTTTGCTTTCAAATACAATTTTACTCTACAAGATTGCTGCTTCTTTTTCTTCTGTCCCTGATTACCCTCCCCTTATGTAGAACTTACACCCCCTAGTACTTACAAGCCAATATCTAGGTTCAGACGTCTGTTGGGGAGAACAGAAACCTATGGACCGGATAGAGTGAAGACCTGAAAGTGGGTGGTCAGCCAAGCACCAGATATGAGAGTGAGGAAGAGGATGATATGAAATCCAAGCAAAAGGAAATGTGATTATGGAGCAATTGGTGAAATGAGTAGCGGGAAAAACCGGAGAACCTGGAGAAAACCCTCACAGTCGCCGCTTCGTCCACCACGCATAGCACAAGCGGTTCCCTAGAACCGAATCCAGGCAGCCTATGCACTCTTGCACTGTAATATTATTCCAAGATTCGGATAATGTCTCTTAAAGTTCTCTGCGGTTTTCGGTCTCAGGGCAGCTGTTCCCCTATCTTCCAATATCATATAGATAGAACTATTGTATGTGCCACACATGTTTTACTTATCCCCAGTTAAATTGCAATATGTCTGTATAGCTTCCTGTACTTATGCATACCTACCAATCACTTGCTATTTAATATTTTTATTCATTAGAGGTAGAACTGGAACTTAAAAATTCAATGCCACAACTGGGATTTGAACCACACACCCTCCACTTACCAGGCGGGTGCTCTAACCATTAAGCTACTGTGACAACCTGCCAGAATGACATTGAATTCTCAAACCAGTTCGTATTTCTCCCGGTAAACCACAAAGGCAGTTCTACCTCTCAAACATTGCCCACATACGGCTTGTGTGTTTAAAAACATTAACAGTAAGTTTGTTGGCACAAATAAATAATAATTCACAAATATTCCTTACTATTAGTTTGAATAAGTTATTAAATAAATTATACTTTCTGAGCTACTCAGTCGTCATTCTTTTTCTTTTTTATGTTAATACAAAATAACCAATATCAAAGTCATCATATAGTGACCTAGGTGCAAGATGAATATGGGAATACGGTAGGCCTTGAGCGATACTCTAATCTTTTAAAACTGGTGGTTATATGATAGCTTTGAAATTCCGTTCACTTTGCGTGTCCAAGGGATAAAAAATGTAACAACCTTCCATTTGAGAAAAGTTTAAGTATCATTGCTCACACAAATAACAAAAGGTTCGCTCCCCAAAAAATGCATTTGGACATAGATTGTGTATTTTAACGTGATATACATTTCTGTATAGTAACATTTGTTTTATCTGTTATGGTTTAGGAGTTATTCAAAAGTCATTCAGAGTAAACAGGACTACATAGGCTATAGCCAGAAAATTCAAAATATACATTTCATTTCTCGTAAAAATATCTTAAACATATGGTATTTTAATCAAAATCGTTACAGCCATTTTTGAGAAAATCAAAATTTTCGAAAAGTTTTCCATGTAAAGGGTAGTTCAGGGTGGCGGAATTTTCTTGAAAATCTTGGTGACGCATCCTTGAACGATATTAAACTTAAATACCAACTTTGGTTTTTAACCAACTTTTTGTTTTTGAGTTATGCTGTCCACAGGCTGACAGACACACACATACGAGTCCTTTGATTAAAAATCTGATGTGTTGCACTCACATGTCTTTCTCTACTCTTGTACTAACCATTCTTACAAAGTCTTATGCCTCTATCTTCTTCGTGTTGAGATAAACATTTGTACAAATTAGCTTATTGCTTATTTCCTTGTAGGTGCAAGGGATATTAGAATACTGTAGGCTTTGTGCGATAGTCAAATGTTTTAAAGCTTTGAGATTCTGTTGTCTTTGCACACTTAACATATAAAAAAATGAACAAGGATGATCCATTTCACGAAAGTTATGTTTTCTGAAAGTCACACACATAACAAGCAATATCTCCGAAATGGTTCACCTTACAAGAAAATTTATTCAGACATAAATTGTATATTTTAGCAAGGTCTACATTTTTTGTATGGTATGATTTGGTCTATCTCTAACGGTTTACCAGTTATGCAAAAGTCGTCCAAAGTAAATACGACTAGAGGGGCTATAGCCAGAAAATGCAACATATACATTTCATTTTTCATAAAAACATCTCAAACATATGACAATTTAATAAAAATCGTTAGAGCCATTTTCAAAAAGTGTTCCATCTAAAGGGTAGTTTAGGGTGGGGCTATTTTCTTCAAAATCTTCGTGTCATATCCCTGAAAGACCATAAACTTAAATACCAACTTTGGTTTTTAACCGAGTTTTTGTTTTTGAGTTATGCTTTACACACACACACACACACACACACACACACACACACACACACACACACACACACACACACACACACACACCCACACACACACGCGCACACACACACACAGACCTTTTTCTAAAAGTGCATTTTTTTGGATTCATGGGGACTCAAAACATATTTCCTGTGAAATCTCGAAATTGAATTTTTGGGTGGAATACAATACTTCCCATACTTACCAGTAGAGGAAGTAAAAATGGTTTTTATGGATTCGATATGCAGTACAGAAAGTAAAAATTGTGAATTTCACATATGCACTGAATTACTGGTTAGGGATAGAGAGATTGAGGCTAGAAACGTGGGATTTGAAAAGCTATTTCTTCCTGACATGGAATAATCATCCAGAAGGCGTTGACTTGCGGCACGAGTCTTATCATTTTCATATTATCCTGCAGCCATCCAAGCATGATGGAAAATATCTGTACGAGGGAAACGCAGGCAGGCCTATTGAATGTGCAAGGGAAAGAGCCAGCCAGCAGCCTCTTGTATCAATGGAGGGGCAACAAGTGCGGGGAAGTGCAAAGAGAAGATGAAAAAGGGGAGCCAGCGATGCTTCAAGATATTACTTGTGGAGCATGTATATAACAATAAACACTAGACGAAGCTTTCCACTATAAGACGAGAACACAGGTAAAGTCGATGAAGAAGGCTATACATGGTGTAGAGCAAAAGTGGACCATGAACCATAGGCCTTCTACTGCTAATTTCTATTGTAATAAACCCCTCATTGTGTTTAAGTTGCTTTTACTTTCTATATGTATAGCAAATAGAGGAAATATTCGACCCAAAAATTCTATATCGAGATTTCACCGGAGATGCATGTTTTGAGGCCCACTTAATAAAAAGGAAGCAGTTTTAGAAAGAGGTCCATGTATCTGAGTCTGTGTATGTGTGGGTATCTGTCTGTGGACAGATACATCTTTACATGCACATAAACACCCATATCGAAGGTGGGGCTCGAACCCGCAATCCTCAGCGCCACGAAATACCAAAGCTAGGCGCTTGAGCGAGCGTGGTCACGGAGACCGACATGCTTAAAGTCTACTGAAGTCATTAATTTCCCTTGAACTTATGAGGAAATATGCAATAAGTACACAATTTCTGCAAAAGTTTATGTTGATTAACATAAAGTAGTTAAAAGAATCGATGTTTGTAACAACAGTTTGCGTACACGCACGCACGCACCCCCCCCCCTCCCACACACACACACACAGACAGACACCTGCACTAAATAAACACATACGCAAGTTTAAGAGCTAGAATCAGGACTGAAAAATTCAATGCCACAGCTGGGATTTGAACCACGGATCGTCAGTTTTTCGAGCGTCTAACTAGATAGCTAACTTGCCAGTATGGCACTAAATTCCCCAGCCGATTCGTACTTTCCCGGTAGACCACAAGGGAATCTCACATCAGAGATAAATACCCCAAGGACGACTTACAATAGTAAGTACTTTGTGTCTCGGGTTTAAGTAACCTTTAGATGGTAATTATTATTTATTTATGCCAGGAATTTTTCAGTCCTGACTCCACCTCTTAAACATTGCCCATTTGTGTGTTTAAAAACACCAGCAGTAAGTTTGCTGGCATAAATAAATAATAATTAACATAGACGAGTACAAACACACACACACACACACACACACAGAGAGAGAGAGAGAGAGAGAGGGGGGGGAGAGAAATCAGGTACAGACACAGACACACAACATACAGGGTGGAAGTGAAATGATCCGCCAGACTTTAACAGCGAATTTCTCATGTTGTGAATAACAAGAAAGTCTAACACCAAAATGTTGAAAAATTTATAGTTTTCTAGAAAAAAATATTTTTATCAAAAAAAATTACCATTACCTGGCTGAAAAATTATTCACTGAAGGTTCTTGATTTATGGCTATATTCATAGAAAATTGAATAAACAACTTTTTCCTTTGGCGTATTTCAATAGATTCAACGGTTTTTGTGTAAATTAAATTTTAAAAAACCAAAATTTATTGCAACAAAAAGGCAACAAATTCATATCAAGGATTAATTTATAAATGAAAGTAACGTAAGAGATAGCTCTAACTAAATTTATCATACAAAATAACCAGGTAAATGCAAAAATTGTTAAAAATGTATACCTAAACTTAGGTTTCAAATTAGTTTATTTTTGTATTTCAACAAAAATTAATTTATAAATATATATCTTAAAACTGTAATATTCTGAATTTAATGTTACATCTGTAGTGGGGAATACTGATATTATTAAATAAATAAACAAATAAGAAATAAAAATACGGACACACAAATACAGATACTCACACACCCTTTTCTACAACTATTTTTATTTCTTCTTTTCTTTTAGCCAGGGGCCTCAAAACATGTACCTCCAGCGAAATCTTGATATCGCATTTTTGTATGAAATGCAATACTTTAACCAATATGTACGTACATCGTAGAAAAAATAAAAATAGTTTTCCGAATAATTCGCTTTTATGCACTCTTTAGTCCCTAAGCTTCTGTTTTATAAATAAACAATTAGTTCTTAAAAATCACTTCCACATGTACAGTCTTCCAGTTTAATAAACATGTGATAATTAATGCAGGACGTATGTTGGAGTTAGGGAAAGGCAGGATTAATTCAATTTTAAAATATTTCTTTAGGATTCAACAATTGTCGGCCAGTAAGTTATTGAATGTGTGTTTGTATTTCCAAATAACCTAGAAACATAAGAATATGGTTTGGAAAAATGAAAGAGCTGTTAATAATAAATTGGATTAGGTGAAATGTGGGCGCCACGATACATTTTATTGAAGCAAAGGCTAGAAGATATGCATGGGCAAATGTTATGCAGTGAAACCTCGTTTATCCCCGGATCAAGATTGTAGATTTTTTTAAATTTAATGTTCACAGATAATAAATTTAACTATGATAGCAAGAACGTAACTATAAGTACGCCAAATATTTGTTTTTACTTTCTCTACTGGTAAGTAGGGGAAGTATTGAATTCCACCCAAAAAGTCGATGTCGAGCCTTCACCGGAAATATATGTTTTGAGACCCCCTGAATCCAAAAAAAGCATTTTTAGAAAAAGGTCCGTCTCTCTCTCTCTCTCTCTCTCTCTCTCTCTCTCTCTCTCTCTCTCTCTGTGTATGTGTGTGTGTCTGTGGACAACATAACTCAAAAACGAAAAGTAGGTTAAAACCAAAGTTAGTATTTAAGCTTAATGTCTTTCAATGATGCGACACAAGATTTTGAAGAAAATAGCCCCACCCTAAATTACCCTTTACATGGAACATTTTTCGAAAATTTTTATTTTCTTGAAAATGGCTCTAACGATTTGGATTAAAATGTCATGTTTGAGCTATTTTTATAACAAATGAAATGTATATCTTGAATTTTCTGGCTATTGCCCCTGTAGTCGTATTTACCCTGGACGACTTTTGCATAACTGGTAAACCGTTAGAGATAGAGCAAATCATACTGTACAGAAAATGTATATCTTGCTAAAATATACAATTTATGTCTCAATAAATTTTCTTGTAGGGTTGAATCATTTCGTAGATATTCCTTGTTATATGTGTGAGTTTCGGAAAAGTTAAAACTTTCGTGTACGGTTCCTGCATAAATTGTACAATAAATTATGGTAATACGTACTGTAACGTAAAATGCTACCTTTTGAGTCTAAGAAAGGTTTAGTAGTGAGTCACATGGTGCTGAGGCGGTATGTCTCACCAGCTATAAATAGCGCCGGAAGAAAGCGTTGACCTTGATCCCCACACCCCCCTCAATCTTCTCAGTTTTCAAACGGCACAGGTCATTCAGTTTATCCTGTGTGTTTCAGCCGGATTGTTTTTGTCTTATCAAACGGTTTGGGAGAGTAATTCAAACTTCGTTCAAACGCCACACGTGTTTAAAACAAGATTGTGGAACAGTTCTTTGTTAAGAAATGATGTGATTAAACTTTTATATTTCTTAATTTCTTGTAAAAAATATATACTATGGGCTATACATAATTTTGTTACAAGACATAGTTGTTATCGTCATAAACTTTAAGTCTACTTATTTAAGGATTTAAATAACACGGATTATCCAGATTTTCGATTTTCCGGATAGCCTTTGGTTCCAGTTAGTCCGATAAACGAGGTTTTACTGTGCTCCCAAATGAAGGATAAAACGTGAATGGGAATCTGTATTCGGGAGAGACTTGTCTTAAGATTTGTGACAAGAATGAAAGGAAAGGAATTGTTTGCTTTCGTCTGAGAATGGAGAAATTGAGAAATGAAGAAAGAATATGTTGAAGGAACGATGTCCAGTAGGTAATGGTAGAGAAGATGAGATACATTTACGAGTATTATAATGTTCTGGTACAGGACACTAGAGGAAACAATTGATTTGTAGGAAATGGATTAATGAAAATACGTACATAACAATTTTAAGGTTATGTCTGACTGAAATATCATAAAAGTCGAGGGCCCGCCTCGGTAGCGTGATGGTTAGCGTGTCTGCCTCACGTTCAAGAGGTCGCGTTCGAATCTCGCTTAGGGTAAGTTATCCGGGTAAGATTTTTTTCCGAGGTTTTCCCTACCCTGAGAAGACGAATGTCGGGTAACTTAAAGCTCCATGGACCTCGGGCTCATTTGAGCATCATTTCACCCGTTTCATTTCATTCATTCGTCCGATATGACATAATGTTGGAGGACGTTAACTTTAAAAAAAAAAAAAAAAAAAAAAAAAAAAAAAAAAAAAAAAAAATCGAGGGAAAAAATTATTTTAATTCTACGTATTAATATAATTAAGACTTTGTGAAAGCAAAACATTGTATTTTGCCTCCGGATGCGGTTTTGAAATGCTCTACTGCATGTTTAAGTGCCCCATGGATTTCAGTATGAGCTATGCTTACAAATGTATCACTGTTTTCTTAATACTGATATTTTCAGCGTTTTTCTTTCTGTAAAATGTTCTTTGCCGGAAAAAAATTTTTAAAAAAACATTATTTTGTTGTTTAACGACGCTGTCAATTGCGAGGATCACATCAGCGTCGCCGGTGTGCTGGAATTTTGTCCCGCAGGAGTTCTTTTAAATGCCAGTAAATCTACTGACATGGGGCTGTCGTTTTTAAGCACATTTAAAAACCGTAGGTCTGGGCCGGACTTGAACCCGCGACCTTGGGATCAGTAGGCCAGCATCTAACCAACTGAGCCACACAAACCCAATTTCCTTGCGGAGCAGCAAATTTGATACATACGTTCAGAGGCCTAACAAATAAAAATATGGTGTGTTGCACTCACATGACTTCCCCTACTCTTGTATTAACTATTCTTATAAACTCTTATTTTTCCATCTACTTCAGGTTAGTCAAGATAACATTTACAGAAAATACCTCATTGCTAATTTCCTTGCAGTTGCAACGGGAATATGGCGGCAGTCAAATTCTTTAAAGCTAGTTGCTATATTAACGCTCTGAAATTCGGTTCTCTTTGCACAGCCAAGAGATAAAAAATGAATAACGACCTTCCATTTGAGAAAAGTTGAACTATCGCAAAATTCACACAAATAACAAGGAACGTCTCTGAAATGGATGACACCACCAAAGTTTAAAAAAAAAAAAAATAAATAAATAAAAATACATTTGCGCAAAACGCGTATTTTGATGAGATCAACATTTTTGTATAGTAAATATGGTCTATCTCTTACGGCTTACTGGTTATTCAAAAGTCATCAAGAGTAAACTGGATTACATAGGCCAAAGCCAGGAAAATTCAAAGTATACATCTCATTTGGTATAAAAATATCATATGGGATTTAATCAAAATCGTTAGAGCTAGTTTTGAGAAAGTCAAAATTTTGAAAACATTTTCCATGTAAAGTGAAGTTTAGGGTGGAGGAATTTTCTTCAAAATATTCTTGTCGTATCTTTGAAAGAAACTTAAACCCCCCACTCCATGTGGTCATTACGGCCCAGTGCTCTTCCCTTAACGTACACAGCATGTTCCTGTATAAAAGCCTGTTTTTCTCAAAACTACATTTCTGCATATTCCAAAAGAAGGTCGTGCCTGAGTTTTGCTTCAAATTCAATGAACATTTCCAGAAGTATTCATAAATAGTAGCTAAACAATTCTGTGATTCAATATTGATGTTATCATTAACATGAATTCCAAAACAATTTTTTTTGTATGAAAAAATCAATAATTTTTAAGATTAAATTTTTTTGTTATTAAAAATAATATGTACAGCATAATAAGCAAATTCATTGGAAATATATCTTCATACAATTGTTACCCATGTTTTAGAGTACTATTTCTGCCAATAGAAACCAATTCTGAAAAGTTAATAGATGCGAGTCACATTTTGAAAATGTGCCTATTAAATTCATAAAATAATTTATATATCATAAACGAATTATCCAATTTTAATGACATTTGGTGTACATCCTATTCTCATATAAATACAGACACAGTAAAAATTTGAAAAAGAAATCTATCAAGAAATGTGGAGCTTTCAAATTTCACTCCCAGTGTCCCTAAACTGTCTTTTCTACAAAGAGTTCATACATTTTGTATATGATTGTAATAGAAATGCAACACCTTACATTCACACAGCTTTCTCTACTTTCATTTCTTTCTGCCATATTTGGGGATATTTAACTATCCTTTTGCGTAGTATTTTCCGGTGTTGTTATTTGTTTATTTTGGGTTCTTTGCAGTATCCCACCTAAGTGTAAAAGTTGTATGTATAAAATGGTCAACCCATGGGCAACGTCGACTGTTTCAGCTAGTATTAACAAATAAACGGGTATATTGCACAGTGAATTTCCGAACCATTTCTCATCGCGCGGTTCACAGTCAGACGATTGCTCTCGTGGAGTTAGTTAAGGTTCTTTTCGCGACGAACCCTCGTTGTTCCAAGTCACCACGCATACAGTAGGCTGTGGTTTTGAGGAAAGCCATTGTTCAGGATCAAGTAGGCGCAAAGACTTCATAATCCGGCGTATTGTTGGACGGGCATTCTCAAGTGCGCGGTGCAGCATGTTGCAGCAGTGCCCTGAATGGTAGAGCACACTAACTCCACAAACGTTCATACATACATACATACGAGCGCAAATTAAACAAAGTATTATAACGTCACGCGGTTATTACCACTAGATATAGTAAGTAGAGGAAGTATTGTATCCAGATTTCACCAGAAATATATGTTTTGAGGTCCCCTGAATCCAAATACCAGCATTTTTAAAGAAAGGTCCGTGTGTGTGTGTGTGTGTGTGTGTGTGTGTGTGTGTGTGTGTGTGTGTGTGTGTGTGTGTGTGTGTGTGTGTGTGTGTGTGTGTGTCAGACTGCGGACAGCATAACCGAAAAACGAAAATTCGATTAAGAACCAAATTTGGTATTTAAGTTTAATGTCTTTCAGGGATGAAAAATTGTTCGAAAATTTTGGTTTTCTCGAAAATGGCTCTAACGGTTTTGATTAAAATGCCATATGTTTGAGATATTTTTAGAACAATTAAAATGTATATTTTGAATTTTCTGGCTATAGTCTATGTAGCACTGTTTACTCCAGATGACTTTTGCATAACTGGTGCACTGTAAGAGATAGACCAAATCTTACTATATAAAAAATGTTGTTTGTTAGCTAATGCTGGATTTCTGACAATGAACTCATTAATCCTCTTGCTCTACAATATTTTTCACTCATAGAGCAATAGCAGTATAGTAACCGCTTTTAAGAGAGCACCATATTTTTATGTTTTGGCGGTCACATCGCTCTCTCAACCCCCAGAATGTCTGGAGAACCACACCTGTCGGTTTACTGGTCTCACCGACCTGACCGGGAGAGTTATCAAAATAAATTCACCAACCATATCCTCTGATTACCAATCAGAGGACATTACATGCCATGACAGGTCAGCATGTTAGGGGTTAAGATTTTATAGAGAAATTAGAGAAATGGAGAGGTTGGAAAAATAAAGACTCCCTAGCCTTCGGGAACCCTAATAGCATTGGGGTCGGAAGAGAACAAGAGATGACCAAGGTAAGGTCAGATAGAAAAGTTACAGTGAGGAGCAAAACACCAGTAAGTGGAAGTAATGTTCTGCTCAGCTTGGGTACATTGTGGTTGCCATTCACATATCCCCTAGATGGAGACTCCTGAGTCAATGTATAATACAAAATTATAATACAAAAAATGTAGATCTTGCTAAAATACACAATTTATGTCTAAATAAATTTTCTTGTAGGATGAACCATTTCGGATATAGTCCTTGTTATTTGTGTGAGTTTTGGAATACTTTAAAAATAACGTCTTTTTAAGATGTTTTTGCGGCAAATGAAATGTATATCTTGATTTTACTTGTAATGTCCTAGAAATCGTGTTTATTCTGGATGATCTTTGCATGACTGGCAAAACGTCAGAGATACACGAAGTTTTACTACACAAAATGTACATTTCGTTAAAATATGCAATTTATATCAAATACATATTTTTTGTAGACTGAACCATTTCGGATGTAATCTTGTTATCTGTCCGGTTATCGTTATTCGTTTTATGCCTGTCCATGCAAAGAGAATGGAATTTCAAAGCCATCACACATAGACCAGCTCTTAAAACAATTGCTTGTCGCTCAACTATCACAATATTTGTACATGTACCTCTAACAGCCTATATATTCATTTAATTTGTTAAAAGAATAAGTATTGAAAGTTATTGTCATTAAGTTCTATTTAATAATCGCTGCATTAACCTGATATCACATTAATTGAATTTATTTGTTTATTTTCTAGTCATGAAATTTTGACAGAGTAATGATATAGCAATGTATACAACAAAGGTTAATTCTGCACTTAAATAATTGAACTCTCGTGTTTCTATAAAATATATATAGGTATATACAAGGTGTACACCCCCACCCCCCCCCCAAAAAAAAATGAAAAACATCGACAACGCATTACTTGCTTTTATTCCTGTGGTATTTGTGGTTGTTCAACACTGCTTTTGTATAGTGTTTTCCCGGTGTTTATATTTATTTTGTTTGGGGTTCTTCATAGTATCCATCCAAAATCGTCAAACCACAGGCAACGCCGAGTATTTCAGCTAGTAGTTACACAATATATTACGTAATGGTAATTGTGTTGAATAATAAAAATAAACAAATAAAAATGTTATGTGTTCTACTCACATGACTTTCTCTACTCTTGTACTAACCATTCTCACAAACTCTAATTCCTATTTCTTCTTCGTGTTAGTTCAGATAAATATTTGTACAAATTAGCTTAATGTTATCTTCTTTTAGGTACAAGGGGAATATGGGAATACAGTAGGCTTTGAGCGATAGTCAAATCTTTTAAAGCTTTGAGATTCTGTTCTCTTTTCCGGCTAACATATAAAAAAATGAACAACGATGTTGCATTTGACGAAAGTTTAAGTTTTAAGAAACTGACACAAATAACAAGGAATATCTCCGAAATGGTTCACTCTACAAACAATTTTATTTGGACATAAATTGAGCGTTTTAGCGAGATCTACGTTTTTTGTATGGTAAGATTTTGTTTATCTCTTACAGTTTACGAGTTATTCAAAAGTCAGTCAGAGTATACATGACTCCACAAAAATATAAATAAATTAATAAAAAATTGGACATTACTTTTGTGCTTTAACGAGATCTACATTATATCAAGATTTCGTCTATCTCTTACTGATTACCAGTTATGCATAAACAGGACTAAGTCAGTTTATAGGTGACATATGCTCTTAAATATCTAAAACCACTTACTTGCTCTGATATAATTAATTACAATTTTTGTTCTAATATTATATTTGTCTTGGAACGCCCTTGTTTTTGTTTTGTTTATCGAAATTTTAAAGTTATAATTGTCACATAACTTCTGTAAAATATATGTACATTGCTCTTTGAGCCCGTCTTCAGTTTTACTTAAAATTATCTGGTCATCTGCAAATAGCATCGTCTTAAGCGTAAAATTTGATGCAATGTGAATGCCTCCGTTAGTTTTAAACATTCACTCTCTAATCAGGTTATCTATACAAATGGGAAACAGTATAGGAGATAATCTCCAACCTTGCCTTAGACCTTGATTTACATATATCCGTTTCCTAGACGCCCTATGATTGGATTCATGCAATGTAAAAATATGTATATTGATGTTAAAGGGGGTATTTTGAAGGAAAAAACAACAACAATGCAATAATTTATTACTTTCTCTACTGGTAAGTAGAAGGAAGTATTGTATTCCACCCAAAAAGTCCATGTCGAGATTTCACGGGAAATATAATGTTCTGAGACAGACTGAATAAAAAAAAAGCATTTTTAGAAAAAGGTCCGTGTGTGTGTGCCAGACCGTGGACAGCATAACTCAAAGACGAAAAGTAGATTAAATACGAAATTTGGTATTTAAGTTTAATGTCTTTCAAGGATGCGACACGAAGATTTTGAAGAAAATAGCCCCACCCTAAACTACCCTTTACGTGGAAAATTTTTCGAAACTTTTGATTTTCTTGAAAATAGCTCTAACGATTTTGATTAAAATGCCATATGGTTAAGATATTTGTATGACAAATGAAATGTATATTTTGAATTTTCTGGCTATAGCCCCTGTAGTCGTATTTACTCTGGAGGACTTTTGCATAACTGGTAAACCGTTAGAGATAGAACAAATCATACTATACAAAAAATGTAGATCTTGCTAAAATACACAATTTATGTCCGAATAAATTTTCTTGTAGGGTGAACCATTTCGGAGATATTCCTTGTTATGTGTGTGAGTTTCGGAAAACTTATAACTTTCGTGAAATGGAACATCGTTGTTCATTTATTTTGCATATTAAGTGTGCAAAGAGAACGGAATCTCAAAGCTTTAAAAGATTTGACTATCGCACAAAGCCTACTGTATTCTAGTATTCCCCTTGTACCTACAAGGAAATAAGCAATAAGATAATTTGTACGAGTGCTTATCTCAACGAACATAAAGAAGATATAGGAATAAGAGTTTGTAAGAATGGTTAGTACAAGAGTACTATATCAGATTTTTTAAAGACTAATCTGTGATCTGTATAACTTTTCTGTGTTACCCCTAGATTGCTCATCACTTAGGCATTAATCGCGTGATGCAGTTGTCGCCTTGTGGGTGTGTCCAGATGAATCTAAAGACCCTGGCAATGCAGGAGATAAGAACACCACCCTAGCATCTCGTTAGTTTTCAAATGCAACTACATAATGAGATTAGGGCGCTCGATTGGCAACGCAACACATTTTTGCAGCCTTTCCATGTTAGGAAAACATATGGCAAGGGTCTATTGTAATTTGTTGTTTGCTTTCCGGTTATAAATCAGCAAGGGATGCCGGGAGTCAGAGCCCCCGGGCCACAGCAAATATTGCACAGAAAGAGGGTTAGGTTCGTGTATTTTGTAGGGGGAGTACACACATGACCTGCTTGCTCCTGTGAAACACTGTGGTTTCCTGCTATCTATGAAAACAGCTAGCGTTCATGTACACGACTCTCAAACACATCCATTATAATATACACACATACACACACTTAAAATATTGGCATATCGCACTTCAAAACTGATTCGTGTGCTTTAAGGGACACTGGGAGTGAAATTTTGGTCAAAATTGTCAAAAAGTCGAAAATTGAATTTTTACCTTAAAATGTTCCTGGAACACCTGTGCATTTGTATAGCTAACATTTTTCATATCCCCCACTCCATGTAGTCATTACGTCCCTTTCAAATAGCGTTCTTCCCTTAACGTACACAGTATGTTCGTATATAAAAGCCTGTTTTTCTCAAAATTACATTTCTCCAAATTCCAAAAGAAGGTCGCGCCTGAGTTTTGCTTCAAATTCAATGAAAACTTCCAAAAGTATTCATAAATATCAGCTCAACAAAACAATGCTTCAATATTAATGTTATCATTAACATGAATTCCAAAAACATTTTTTTTAATGAAAAAAATCAACAATTTTTAAGATTAAATTTTCTTTGTTATTAAAAAAATATGTACAGCATAATCAGAAAACATATTTGAAATATCTCTTCATACAATTGTTACCCATGTTTTAGAGCACCAATTCTGCCAATATAAATGAATTTTGAAAAGTCAATAGACGCGAGCTCTATTTTGAAAATGTGCCTATTAAATTCATAAAATAATTTATATATCCTAAACGAATTATCCAATTTTAATGAAATTTGGTGTACCGCCTATTTTCATATAAATACAAACACAGTAAAACTTTCAGAAAAATCTATCAAGAAATGTGGAACTTTCAAATTTTACTCCCAGTGTCCCTTAAAGAGCACATTCTACCATAAAACCTTAAACACTTTTAAGTAGATACAAGAAGAGCACAATAGCTTTTATGAGATGCTCAAATGTTTTAAGAGCAAGTTGCTATGTGATTGCTTTAAAATACCCTTCTCTATGTACGGTCAAGATATAAAAAATCTGATGTGTTGCACTCACATGACTTTCTCTACTCTTGTAATAACCATTCTTACAAACTCTTATTCCTACATCTTCTTCATGTTAGTCGAGGTAAACACTTACAGAAATTATCTTTTTGCTTATTTCCTTGTAAGTGCAAGGGGAATATAGGGGATATAGTAGACAATGGCTTTTCTAGGGAAAGATCGATAAGATCAAAAATAATAATAAAACAATAAAACAAATACAATATTTTGATTACCTGCGATCTGACACTTTATTTTATGATGATAGAGATATAAAATAATATATGTGGAACGCTTAAACGAACCCTGAAATATAAAGGTCGAAATGAAACTATGACGAAGTCTTATAAAGTGATGGCCGCACCATTGTTGACTTATGGTTTCGAAAACTGGGCAATGAACAGAAGCGATAAACGAATGGTGCAAGCATCTGAAATTAAGTTTTTAAGAAGCATTGCTGGATATACCCGTTTACTTCACATGAGGAATGACAGAGAACAAATAAAAATACATAACTTAAATAGTAAAATATCTATATACAAACAGAATTGGGCAGATCACATAACACGTATATCAAATAATAAAACTAAACCCCGGCGCGACAGCCCACGAAGGGCCAAGGCCTACCGCCCAGCCGCTGCGTCCCCCACCTCTGCTCACTACAGGCGTCATTGGTGGGGTGCAGTACTGGAGGGTGGGACATGATCAGTGCCCCGAGCCCTCCCGGCCAGTTATGCGATCTTGTAGACCTGGGGCCGCTACTTCTCCATCAAGTCCGGGACCTAACGAGGCTGAGTACACCCCGTGCCAGACCTCCCAGAGAGGATAAAATCCCTATGCTGGTACCGGGGATCGAACCCGGGTCCTCCGCGCCAGAGGCAAGCGCGCTACCAACTGCGCTACGGAGGCGGTCATATCAAATAATAGAATAACTAAAATAGTTGCAAGATATAAACCTGAAGGATAGGGTAGTGCTGGAAGACCTAAACGTCAATGGAAAGATCTTTGAGTCGAAACAGGCCAGCCTGGCCGATCTTGGTGTCGATGATGATGAGTAGGTTATAGTCAAATCTTTTAAGGCTAGTTGCTATATGAATGCTTTGAAATTCCGTTCTCTTTGCTCGACCAAGAGATAGAAAAGTGAATAATGACCTTCCATATGAGAAACGTTTAAATATTGCAAAACTCCCACAAATAACAACGAATATTTCCGAAATGGTTCACTCCAAAAAAATGCCTTTGAGCATTTTAGTGTGTTTTAACGAGATCTGCAGTTTTTGTATAGTAAGATTTGGTCTATCTCTTACGCTTTACTAGTTATGCACAAGTCATCAAGAGTAAGCAGGATTACATAGGGTTTAGCCAATAAATTCAAAATATACATTTCATTTTCCATAAATAATTTTGTTGAAAATCTTTGTGTCGCATTCTTGAAAGATATGAAACTTAAATATCAACATTGGGTTGCGCTGTTTACACACACACACACACACACACACACACACACACACACACACACACACACACACACATACACACACATAAACACACGGAGACACGGACCTTTTTCTAAAAATGCTTTTTCTTATTGAGTAGGTCTGAAAACATATTTCCGGTGAATTCTCGACGTGGAATTTTTGGGTGAAATACAATAGGTACTTCCCCCATTTACTATACATAGTATAGAAAGTAAAAATAAGTTAACACTTGTTTAAAACTGTGCAATTTCGTAGTTTCCTTGATCTTTTTGGTAAAAAATATAATTTTACTTCTCTGGCGCTTGTTATATTTGGATTGGTTCTTAGATTCCATAATTAGAGCATTCAAACCATCCACCGTTACATCAACAATATAAGCTGTTAGATGCTAATGTTTACATCAGCTAGGAAACCAAAGTAAATTTCGAGTTTTATAATTTTTCACCGCTCTGTGACATAATTTTCTCCTTGTAATTAATACAAGGTATTATTAAAAGCACATCTGTTACCCTCGACTGTGTCTATATTGTATTATACGACATTAGTAGAGCAGGCAGGTTTAGAACTGTTATTCAACGTGCCTACACAGAATTATTCTAATTACGTTAACACGAAAGGATTCACTCCTATTTAAATATGACATAAAATTACATAAAATTATTAACTCACCATTCACTTCAAGAGTAATTATGATTAACTTCATGGTCATTATTCAAATCAGTATTTAGAAGAGAGCTTATAAAATCTTCCTGCTTTTCTAATATAAAACTAATGGGGTAAAGGGTACAGAGACGGAGGGAACACTTCGTCCACTTGAGCTTTACAGATCTATTGTGGCTACCATCCACCAGGAGGCAGGGATGAAATGAAGGAACCGAAGGTGCCACACAGGGTCGCAGCTAGACAGGCCACAGAGACGCGTGGAAGTCCCTAACAAGTGCTGAGATCTCTTCATCCAGGCCCCGCCAAACAGCCATCACACCGTGTCGCACAGAACGTCCCCCCGCCAAACGCCACCTAGCGCCGAGAACAGCAATTACCATGCGCAATCATCCACGCCATCTGCCCAGCACTGCCAACACTACACGCCTGAAAGTACGCCTGAAAGATAATAAGGAAATAGAATGAAGGGAAGTGATGGAAAGGAAACCGTGGTATGAAATAATTCGCCTAAGTGACATGGGGAAACCACGGAAAAACTCATCGAACCCGCGTCCTCCCGAATGCGGACCACAGACGTTACCTCCTGAGCCATCCCACCCGGTAAAGTAAAAGGATACTTCGTTTTGTTTTAAAATAGTATATCAACGTTCTACAGTATAGGTGTTATTTATGAATAACAGTGGAAATTATTAACTGAGGCGTAAATAAATTAATAATCTGAATAGTTAATAAATGAAGGAGTCGCGCTGTGGCCGAGCGGTTAGACCGCTTGCCTCTCACCGAAGCGAGCCGGCTTCGATCCCAGGCGTCCGCATATGGGATGTGTGGTGGACACACCGGCGCAGGGACTAGTTTTCTCTGGTTTCCCCCACCATCATTCCACCAACTGCTCCATCATTATCTTTCCTATCAGCTTTCGCCATCACTTCACATCATCACTTCCTACCTCTCACACCAGGCTTCGTCCTGATTCTTCTGCATGATCATAAGCTGGCCAAAAGGGCTCGGGGCATTGACCACGTCCCACTCTCTACCACTGGACCCCGTTCATAACGCCTAGAGTGGCCAGCGGCCGGGCGGTAGACCAAGGATACACCCAAAGGGCCGTAGTGACACAGCACAATAAATAAAGCAAGCTCGTAGCAGTTGGCGGACTTTGAGCAGCATCAACTTCCTTTCTACGTTACCTGTTTAGATTCCGGATTTTCTCTACTTTTGTATTGTATTTTTATGCTACTCTAATGGTTAAAATGCGCTTAATCTTTGATCATCAGAAGCATCTCAAGTAACACATACTGTATGTATTGTTTGTTATCGGAAGTTGCTGATGTTTCACATTGCACCAATCAGCGTGTCACTTCAGTCAATGAAATCACAAATGGTTGTTAACTCCACGTGGAGTGAAACACAGCGTTGCAACATCTCCCCGTTTTCTATCTCATTCTGTTAGTTTTCTGGTGATATTGACGTTCTAAGAACTAAATGTCCACATGTGGAGTGCGAACACTTACTTGGAGAAAATGACGTTGCTTTTCGCGACACTGAATCACCCGGCTTTGACGTGCCCATGCCAATCTTTATAGTAGTAAAATTATATATATTTGTGGCGACTTAAATCTGTTCTTGCTTTAATAAATGCATCCCAATGGCTAATGAAACCGGGTGAGACAGCTCCGGGGTAGCATGTCAGAGTCGCATTCAAGAAGCCCCGAGTTCGATGCCCGTCGATTGCCCATTCTAACCTTGGGTTTTTCATGGTTCTCCCAAGTTGATAGGCGAAGCTGGGATAGTTTCTCATTTATTACAATTTTCCTTCCGTCAACTATGCAGAGAAAACCAAATGAATGTAAGGCATCATATGTTTATATACCAGTGTTTTAAAACTCTGATGTGTTACTCACGTGACTTTCTCTACTCTTGTACTAACCATTATTACAAACTCTTATTCCTAAATCTTCGTGTTAGTTAAGATAAACATTTATACAACTTATCTTATTGCTAATTATCTTGTATGTACAAGAGAAATATTAGAATACAGTAGGATTTGAGCGATAGTCAAATCTTTTAAAGCTTTGATAGTCCGTTCTCTTTGAAAAAAGTGAACAACGATGTTCAATTTCACGAAAGTTATAAGTTTTCCGAAACTCACACACGTAACAAGGAATATCTCCGAAATGGTTCACCCTACAAGAAAATTTATTGAGGCATAAATTGTATATTTTAGCAAGATCTACATATTTTGTACAGTAAGATTTTGTCTATCTCTAACGGCTTACCAGTTATGCAAAAGTCGTCCAGAGTAAATACGACCTCAGAGGCTATAGCCAGCAAATTCATTTGTCACAAACATATGACATTTTAATCAAAATCGTTAGAGCCATTTTCAAGAAAATCAAGATTTTCGAACAATTTTCCATGTAAAGGGTAGTTTAGGGTGGGGCTATTTTCTTCAAAATCTTCGTGTCGCATCCTTAAAGACATTAAAGTTAACTACCAAATTCTGGGTTTTAATCTACTTTTCGTTTTTGAGTTATGCTGTCCACAGACACACACACACACACGGACCTTTTTCTAAAAATGCTTTCCTTGGGTTCAGGGGGTCTCAAAACATATATTTCCGGTGAAATCTCGACATCGAATTTTTGGGTGGAATACAATACTTCCCCTACTTACCAGTAGAGAATGTAAAAAAGGGTGTCTGATACTGCAACAGGAGTTGGGATTGGTCAAAACTAGAATAAATGTTCGTATGTCCGGAAACAAATACCGGTTGAGCCATTTTACTTGTGTTGAGTATTTACGACAATTAACTTCATCCAATTCTAGGGAATACTTTACTCTGTTATGGAGCAATTCTTGTGTAAACGTCCATAAACACCAAACAGGAGTTGTGATGATTCCTGACATTCTGTCATCTGGTAAAATCTGCACGTTATGTTGATACTACGATAGGAGTGTTACCATGCGTTCTCACACATGCTCCAACTGTATGAACTCTTTGGACCATACCTGGCTGCTGTCCAATTTAGGCACATACATTGGTCACGCTCCTGTAACATATTCACATTGTGGATTGGTTTGGCATACACCAATGCCTTTAAATGTTCCTATAGGAAAACATCCGGTGGACTGAGCTGCGACAAACGGTCAGGCCCTGCTACTGGACCTCATTGACCAATCCATCGGTTGAATGAAGTCCATTGTCTGGTGTAAATATTCAACACAAGTAAAATGACTCATATCTCAACAGGTACTCGTTTCCGGACATAGTGTGTTTATACGAATATTTATTCTAGGTTTGCTCAATCCCAACTCTTGCTGCAATATCAGACACATATTTTTACTTTTTCTACTGGAAAGTAGGGGAAGTATTGTATTCCACCCAAAAATTCGATGTCGAGATTTCACCGGAAATATATGTTTTGAGGACCCCTGAACCCAAAAAAAGCATTTGTAGAAAAAGGTCCGTGTATGTGTGTGTGTGTGTGTGTGTGTGTGTGTGTGTGTGTGTGTGTGTGTGTGTGTGTGTGTGTGTGTGTGTGTGTACAGCATAACTCAAAAACGAAAAGTCGGTTAAAAACCAAATTTTTGCTTTCTCTATTGGAAAGTAGGGGAAGTATTGTATTCCACCCAAAAATTCGATGTCGAGATTTCACCGGAAATATATGTTTTGAGGCCCCCTGAATCCAAAAAGAGCATTTTTAGAAAAAGGTCCGTGTGTGTGTCTGTGTGTCTGTGTCTGTCAGTTTGTCAGTCTGTGGACAGCATAGCTCAAAAACGAAAAGTCGGTTAAAAACCACATTTGGTATTTAAGTTTAATGTCATTCAAGGATGCGACACAAAGATTTTGAAGAAATAGCCCCACCCTAAACTACCCTATACATGGAACATTTTTCGAAAATTTGGATTTTCTTGAAAATGGCTCTAACGATTTTGATGAAAATGTCATATGTTTGAGATATTTTAATCACAAATAAAATGTATATCTTGAATTTTCTGGCTATAGCCCCTGTAGTCGTATTTACTCTGGACGACTTTTGCATAACTGGTAAACCGTTAGAAATAGACCAAATCATACTATACAAAAAATGTAGATCTTGCTAAAATACACAATTTATGTCTCAATAAACTTTCTTGTAGGGTGAACCATTTCGGAGATATTCCTTGTTATGTGTGTGAGTTTCGGAAAACTTAGAAATTTCGTGAAATGGAACATCGTTACTCATTTTTTTATATGTTAAGCGTGCAAAGAGAACGGAATCAAAAAGCTTTAAAACATTTGACTATCGCTCACAGCCTACTGTATTCTAATATTCCCCTTGTACCTACAAGGAAATAAGCAATAAGGTAATTTGTACAAATGTTTATTTCAACTAACACGAAGAAGATATAGGAATTAGGGTTTGTAAGAATAGTTAGTACAAGAGTAGAGAAAGTCATGTGAGTGCAACACATCAGATTTTTTAAACATCCCGCCGGTATTTATAAATTGCTTCTCACCAATTAAAATGTGTCGCCAGATGTCCAATGTCTATACGGGACATTGGTGCAGACATAGATTTGCATGACACTTACTTTCCTGCTTCATTTTCTAACAGTGCATTTCCATATTTTGCTGCTTGCGAAACAGTCACGCCACCTGTAAGTGACGTATGTCAGTCATCTGGAGATTTCAAATTCGAACAGTTAACATAGCAGAGCCTTCTCCTTGGACTAAGAAATAATTAGTGACGTCATTGGTTCTTCATCATCCTCTGCGAACACTTGTGACAGCTGGCGGAATTTCAACACTATTATGGTCCTCTCTGCGTTGTACGTTTTCACTGTGTAGATACATGATTTTCTCTATTCTTTGTTCTCAAAAACTCTAATTCCTCTATCTACTTCACATTAATAGAGATAAACATTTACATACATTTTCCTATTACTAATTTCCTTGTAGCTGCTAAGGGGAACATGCGGATACAGCAGGCTTTAAGCGATAGTCAAATATTTTAAAGTTAGTAGTTAAGTGGTGGCTTTGAAATTCAATTCTCTTTGCAAAGCCAAAAGATAAAAACAAATAACATATTCCTATTTGAGAAAAGTATAAGCACTGAAAATGTCAAACAAACAACAAGAATATCCTCAAAATAGTTCACTTCATAAGAGGAATAAAGTAAAAAAAATTAATAAATAAAATTAAAAAAAAAATCTCATATGCTGTACTCATATGACTTTCTCTACTCTTGTACTCTATTCTTACGTAGTAGAGAAAGAAAAAATGAACAACGATGTTGCATTTGACGAAATTTTGTATTCTAAAACTGACACAAACGGCAAGGAATATCTGCGAAATGTTCACTCTACAAAAAAGATTAATCCGACATAAATTGTGTTTTTAGCGAGATCTACTTTCTCTACTCTTGTACTAAGCATTCTTACAAACTCTTATTCCTATCTCTTCTTCGTGTTAGTTGAAATAAACATTTGTACAAATTATCTTATTGCTTATTTCCTTGTAGGTGCAAGGGGAATATTAGAATACAGTAGGCTTTGTGCGACAGACAAATCTTTTAAAGCTTTGCGATTACGTTCTCTCTGCAAAAAGTGAACAACGATGTTCCATTTCACGAAAGTTTTAAGTTTTCCGAAACTCACACACATAACAAGGAATATCTCCGAAATGGTTCACCCTACAAGAAAATTTATTGAGGCATAAATTGTGTATTTTAGCAAGATCTACATTTTTGTATAGTAAGATTTTGTCTATCTCTTACGGTATACTAGTTATTCAAGTCATCCACAGTAAACAGGACTACATAGGCTATAGTCAGAAAATTCAAAATATATATTTCATTTGTCGTACAAATATCTTAAACATATGGCATTTTAATCAAAATCGTTAGAGTCATTTTCAAGAAAATCAAAATTTTTGAAAAATTTTCCATGTAAAGGGTAGTTTAGGGTGGGGCTATTTTCTTCAAAATCTTCGTGTTGCATCCTTGAAAGACATTGAACTTAAATACCAACTTTGTTTTTAACAGACTTTTCGTTTTTGAGTTATGCTGTCCTCAAACTGATAAAACACAAACACACACAGACACACACAGGACTTTTTCCTAAAAATGTGGTATTTTTTTCTTTTCCTTTTTTTTTTTTTTTTTTTTTTTTTTTTTTTTTTTTTTAAATTCAGTGGGCCTTAAAGCATATATTTCCGGTGAAATCTCGACTTCGAATTTTTTGGTGGCATACAATGCTTCCTCTACTTACCAGTAGAGAAAGTAAAAAGCTGTGTTACAATATTATAAAACTAAAATATACATTTCGAAATAAGATTGAATAAAATTGTGTAACCCAAATGGTGGCGCTGACAATGTAGGTTAGAAGGCAATTAATTCTCTTGAGAAATAATAACAGAGAGAGTGTGCATGTGTGAGAAATATGGTGTGTTAATTGCCTGTAGTGACTCATTTCGGAGTGATTATTAAATATTGTGTTCTGGTTGTCTGTTTGCAGGTCTCCCATGTGGCCTAACAGCCTGACAGCTGGGTGAGTATCACACCTGCGCTCTTCTAATTATATTTTATTGCCCTTTGCTCAACATAGACTGCAATGCTAAACGTACCCTATATATTACAAACATTGTGAAACTTTTCAATGTTGTATATTTTTATTGCGCTACTACCTCTGGGGGGCTATTTTTAACAGCTAAGGTTTGGAATTCGGGAAATTGATTTCTTCAGCCGACCTTCCTGATGCAGATGGGTTTATTGGAGTGGGGAGGATGCTCTGGGTTGCTAGGCCATGTTGCGAAGGTTAATTACATCCCCCAAATTTGTTGTGCCTCCATTTACTTCACCTTCATCCTCTTTGGTTGTAATAGGGTTGTGTCGTCTGGAGTCTCAGCATTGCATGGCAGGGAAAAAGGAATATTCTCTGTAAGTCTTCATCCTCAGTATAGGGAGTGGCCTGCGAGCGCTGCCCTTCCTATAGCCGTTAAAGACACTACCACGGAAACTTAATAAACTGTAGGGAACCTGCTCTCTGCTGTCGTGACTCCTAGCTCCGGCCACCCTATGTCTCCTCTTACTTTATCCCTCCACCCCGGGGGTTGCCCACCAGGTACAAAAGATCTTCAATTGCTCCAGATGACAAGTCCCCACTCATAACCTTGTCATGTCGCATCACTGGAGAGCGGAAGATTGTACAAAAAGCCTCAAGTTTAGTTCACACAGTTCTACGGTTGCTACTCTCGCAGATAAAGAGGTGCAGGCGTGTACTGATGCGCGTGCATATACGACGGCTGCACGGTACCGGTTAAGTCATTCAATTGCTCATCGGCAATAAAGTTCCTCGTTTACTGCTATGTCAATTATTCGATATGTTTACTCTGGGTTGTTATTTAGAAGCATTAAAGTAGAAGTATTATACACAGGCACACACACATTTACACTTTCACTCAGTTCTTCAAAATCTACAGAGTACAGAGAATAAACCTGTCTAAGGAATAACTGCCATCTCCAGCCGGGAATCGAACCTGAAATCTCTGAGTTTCGAAACTAATATGCTAACCACCACACCGCAAAGGCAGTCTATCATGCTCCACAATAAAATTTCTTTTTGAATAACAACCATTTTAAAGCCCCAAAGAGCTGTTTAACTGGTCCGTTTTCATTTAGGTGAAGGTAGGGCGCAAGCAGAGGGGACACTTCGCTCACTTCGACCTACACAGATCTATCGTGGCTTCCACCCCCAAGAGGCAAGGATGAAATGAGGGAATACACAGGGTCGCAGCTAGACAGGTCACAAAAACGCGCGGAAGTCCTTAACAAGTGCTGAGACCTCTTCATGCCGGTGCCAGGCTCCGCCAAGCAGCCATCACACCGTGGTTCCGGTGTCGCACTGAGCGTCCCCCGACAGAGGACAAGGCCGGCCAAACGCCACCTAGCGCCGAGAACAGCGGTTACTGTGCAATCATCCGTGCCATCTACCCGGCACTGCCAACACCACGTCTGAAAGTACACCTGAACGATGGTAAGGAATGAATGAAAGGAAATGATGGAAAGGAAACCGTGGTATGAAATAATGCACCCCAGCATTCACCTAAGTGACATGGGGAAGCACAGAAAAACCCATATCTGAGTGCGCAGTCACGGGGATCGAACCCGCGACCTGCTGAATGCGGACCACAGACGTCACCGCCTGAGCCATCCCGCTAGGTTTGATTTAAGTAAAGAACCATGTTCTACTTTCTCATTTGTAGCAAATTATACTATTCAAAGCGTTCTTTTAACCCCAGTTTATAAGGACTGGCTAATCAGGAAGAAAATTTTCCAAATATGTGAAAATATGAAGAAAAAATCCGAAAATGTTATGAAAAAGTCGTATACTTAAGGCTTTAGCTCAGATACGTTTCATTAGTTTTGAAATATGACCTTTTATTTTGTTTTTCCTTTATTCGATTATAAAATAACAAAATAATACAAACAAATTAACATGTTGTTTATAGATTTTTAACACTTTTGAATCCCTGAAGACAGTGCACACAAAAACCCAAAATCCACATTTTTCATTAGAGGGGTCTGAAATGTTTGTTACAATACGGCAATGTAATATAAAAATTACATACAACATTTCAATCAGATATTTCCACTTGTTTAAGAGATATTAATGGTATTGTTCTGGATCTAATTAATTTAATTGTGTGAATTAAAAACGCCCCACGTGTGAAAAGATTTATCCCTATTTTACATTCCACTAAAGGTTGATTCACAACCAGCCAGTAACAGTAACCAGAACGCAACGGCAACGGTAAGCAAAACAGCAGTCAATATTTTGGTTCACAACAGCCCAGCAACGAGAACGGGAAGGCATATTAGCTTAGAAAATGGAGGTCGATATTGGGTATTGGAAATTTAGTTGTTGGCTGGTGTTTCATTGTACGGCTGCCGCAGCGAAAAGACTAATATGCACAATATGAATCTAACATGCCGTGCCCGGCAACGGATACGAGAAATTTAAAACTTGGTTAAGTATTCTTTCTCGTTCTCGAGGTCCGCGTAAACTTCCAGCCAGTTGTGAACATTCTCCTTTGAATACACGTATTTAAACTTTCTCGTTTTGGTCATTGTTAACGTTAGCGGTAGTTGTGAACCAGCCTTAAGAATTTTAGTGAAGATACCGGTACAAACAACCTCACGTTTGAGATTCTGAAAACTCAAATGAAGCTATATGTACTGAAAGGGACAAGCCCTTTACAGTTTCATATTTTTCGATTTTATTAGTATCAGACTATACCCATGAGTATTTAAACAAAAAAAATCTGTGTTGCACTCACATAACTTTCTCTACTTCTCTGCCATTCTGACAAAATCTCATACCTATATCTTCCTGTTAGTTAAGATAAACATTTGTACAAATTATCTTATTGCTTATTTCCTTGTAGGTACAAGGGGAATATTAGACTACAGTAGGCTTTGTGCGATAGTCAAATGTTTTAAAGCTTTGAGATTCCGTTCTCTTTGCACACTTAACATACAAAAAATGAACAACGCTGTTCCATTTCACAAAACTCACGCATATAACAAGGAATATCTCCGAAATAGTTCACCCTACAAGAAAACTTATTTGGACATAAATTGTGTATTTTAGCAAGATCTACAGTATGATTTGGTCTATCTCTAACGGTTTACCAGTTATGCAAAAGTCATCCAAAGTAAATACGACTACAGGAGCTATAGTCAGAAAATTCAAGATATACATTTCATTTGTCATAAGAATATCTCAAACATATGACATTTTAATAAAAAATCGTTAGAGCCATTTTCTAGAAAATCAACATTTTCGAAAAAAAATTCCATGTAAAGTGTAATTTAGCGTGGGGATATTTTCTTCAAAATCTTCATGTCGCATCCTTGAAACACATTAAACTTAAATACCAACTTTGGTTTTTAACCTACTTTTCGTTTTTGAGTTATGCTGTCCACATACTGACAGACACAGACAAACACACACACACGGACCTTTGTCTAAAATGCTTTTTTTGGGGATTCAGGGGGTCTTAAAACATATATTTCCGGTGAAATCTCGAAATCGAATTTTTGGGTAGGATACAATACTTCCTCTACCTACCAGTAGAGAAAGTAAAAATATAATGCAATTATAAAATTTCAAAACTAGCTATGTGAGTGTCCTAAGTAAATAATTATTCAAGGTTGCTGAAAATTATAAACAAACATTTTCCCACGTGGAGCAGTTTAAGTAATGATAAATACTGGGGGAAAAAAAAAAGGTTTTCATAAAATTGAGATTTAAATTTGCAATGTGATTACACTGCGCTGTTCAGGAGTGTTTCCAACGCCGCACAGAATGTTAAATATTGCCAATATTAGTAAATCAAAGCTGTAAAATGGAAGTATGGAGTGCAAATACAATGAAAAGCAAAATATACAGTTTTTTTTATTTTTTCCCCAGATTTTTAACCCATCTTAAACTTAAAAAAAGAAAAGAAAGTAAAAGCTTCTCATTGCTTTATCCTCGCTTACTTATTAAAAGCCACTAAAAGTAAGTTCCCGAAAATAAGAGCTTTTTAAAAGTAGAGGGAGTTTAATTTCGCGCGTGACGTCAGAGAGGAGATGTTAGGTTTTCTCAACTTTGTTTTAAACGGCGATGTGGGTTCTTCAAAGCGTGTTTCACTGGAAGAGTGGCTTGTGTTTTATAAAATATGTTTCACAGAAAACTTCTCAAATATTTGAAAACCTCGCTTGATTGCTAACCGAAATTACTTTAAGGGGAGGCATCTGTGAAAATGACAAAAATCCACAATTTTTGTCACAATGATGTGAAAATTTGTATGTATGTGTGCCAAAGCATAACTAGAAGGTTTACCAAATTTCACTTTTCTATATAAGATAGTTTTTGCAAAAAAAAAAATTATTCGTTTTTTTGCTGCAATTTTAGGGCAGTATAGCAAACGCTTCTTATAAAATATTATTTGTTCTAAGTAAACTAAACTCCGGCCATATGTTTCCCTACATTATGTCTACAAAACCTGGTATTTTTATTTGGCTATGTTAAACAGTTTTGGAGAAAAAAAATATTGAATACCTCAATGTCCATTTTTTTTTCAAATTATTAATAATTTTCAAAATAAAAATTCGATAACAATTAAACTACTCCATCTAGAGCATTTAAAATACCAATTTTTATGAAGCAACTATGTGTGCAAAATTTAAAATAAATCTATTAAGAACTGTATGAGAAGATGCATTTTGAAGATTGAAAAATGTGAAAAAATACAAAGCAGAGAAAAGTGACTTTAAAGTTTTAAGTATATGACAACATACATACGCCATGGGCATTTAAATCATGGCGTAACGGCCTTTTAAATGGTGATGAGGAGTAAATGACGGTAGATTCTGAAAGTACAAGGTACAGACAATTTTAAGGCAAAAAACGAAAAATCGCATTTTTCGTCATTTTTGTCCAAATTTCACCGATGCCTCCCCTTAAAAGTGAAAGCTCGTAAACCTCTCAAAGCATGAATACATATGAAGATTTACACAAAATGTGAAGATTTTAACAAATCAGTGAAGAATCTGAAAGTTATTATTTCGTGCATGGAATTCTATACGCTGAAAAACGTAAAAAAGAGCCACTTTGAAAAAATAAAACAGTCAATAAAATTTTTACGTATAGTAAGTACGTTGCACTCCACCCAAATCTTTGATATATAAATTTCGTCAAAAATACATGTTTTGAGACTTCCTAAATCCAACAAAGCATTCTTTGTGTGTTTGTATTTGAACAGCATAGCTAAAAACCGAAAACTCGGTTAAATATAAACTTTGGTATTTAGTTTTAGCAACTTCCGTGCATACGACACGAAAATTACCAATAAAATCCCCCTAGACTATTCTTTATATGACATATTTTTTAAAAAAATGTTGATTTTCTCAAAATGGCTACAACAATTTTCATTAAGATATACGTTTAAGATATTTTCATGACAAATGAATTGTATATATTTAATTTCCTTGGAATGTCCTCAGAAGTCCTTTTCACTTTCGATGACTCCTGCATAACTGGTAAACCGTAAGAGGTAGTGTTACTGCAGAAAAATATAAATTCCGTTAGAACGACAATTCATGTGAAATATATAGATATAATGAACCACTTCCGAGATATTCCTTGTTATTTGTTTGAATTTCCCAATACTTTGCTCGCATGGAAAGGTGTTACTTGTCTGAAGTTCTGGCTGCAAAGAGAATGAAATTTCAAAGTCATAATATAGTGACCAGCTCTTAAAAGATTTGACTATCGTTTAAGCCTTACCATTATTCCCATTGCATATATCAGGAAATATACAGGTTGGAAGGTACTGCTTCGGCCATACGTTAACCAGGGATTCTACAGCATGAGTGTAACAAATATGTCCAATGCAATCATTGTCAATAAGGTACCTTTCGCTGAAAAAAGAATTTGTATTGGATAAGAACCATCAAGTTTCTAGACGAATGGTTTATGATTTTATTAACTGTCACACAAACACTGTGTGACCAATCCGTAAGGTATTTCTACCTTAATTTGAATGAATTTAATCACAATTTAATGTTAAAGTCATACAATTTAATTTTAAGAGAAATTTGGCAACGTCGCTACCGTTCGCTTCATACAATATACTAGTATATTGGTATATAATATATATGTAAATGTAAACCCCGCGCGACAGCCCACGAAGGGCCAAGGCCTACCGCCCAGCCGCTGCGTCCCCCACCTCTGCCCACTACAGGCGTCATTGGTGAGGTGCAGTACTGGAGGGTGGGACGTGGTCAGCGCCCCGAGCCCTCCCGGCCAGTTATGCGGTCTTCTCGACCTGGGGCCGCTACTTCTCCATCAAGTAGCTCCTCAATTGGTCCCCCCGGGACCTAACGAGGCTGAGTGCACCCCGTGCCAGACCTCCCAGAGGGGATAAAATCCCCATGCTGGGGATCGAACCCGGGTCCTCCGCGCCACAGGCAAGCGCGCTGCCAGCTGCGCTACGGAGGCGGCCATATAATATATATACCAATATATTATATACAATATAATTGCCATCATTGTTCTCTTCAAACATAATATAGCATTTTAGAAACATAACATTCTAATAATTTTCATTGTTGTCTTCATAACCCTTAAGGACAAATTGTTGAAACCTTATAAAAAATCTGATGTGTTGCACTCACATGACTTTCTCTACACTTGTACTAACCATTCCTACAAACTCTTATTCCTATATATTCTTCATGTTAGTTAAGATAAACATTTGCACAAATTGTCTTATTGCTTATTTCCTTGTAGGTGCAAAGGGAATATTAGAATACAGTAGGCTTTGCGCGATAGTCAAATCTTTTAAACCTTTGAGATTCCGTTCTCTTTGCACACTTAACATATCAAAAAATGAACAACGATGTTCCATTTCACGAAAGTTTTTGTTTTCCGAAACTTACACACATAACAAGGAATATCTCTGAAATGATTCACTCTGCAAAAAAATTAATTCGGACATAAATTGGGTATTTTAGCAAGATCTACATTTTTGTATAGTATGATTTGGTCTATCTCTAACGGTTTACCAGTTACGCAAAAGTCGCCCAAAGTAAATACTACAGGGGCTATAGCCAGAAAATTCAAGATATACATTTCATTTGTCATAAAAATGTCTCAAACATACCACATTGTAATCAAAATCGTTAGAGCCATTTTCAAGAAAATCAAAATTTTCAAAACATTTTCCATGTAAAGGGTAGTTTAGGGTGGGGCTATTTTCTTCAAAATCTTCGTGTGGCATCCTTGAAACACATTAAACTTAAATACCATCTTTGGTTTTTAACCGACTTTTCGTTTTTGAGTCATGCTGTCCTCAGACACACACACACACACACACACACACACACACACACACACACACACACGGACTTTTTTCTAAAAATGCTTTTTGGGGGGCTTTTTCAGAGGGTCTCATAAGATCTATTTCCGGTAAAATCTTGACATCAAATTTTTGGGTAGAATACAATACTTCCTCTACTTACCAGTAGAGAAAGTAAAAATCTGCTGTGTTCCACTCACATGACTTTCTCTCCTCTTGTACTTACTATTCTTACAAGTGATTATTTCTGTATCTTCTTCATGTTGGTTGAAATAATCATTTGCAGAAATTATCTTGTTGGGGAATGAGGGAATACAGTAGGCTTCGAGCGATAGTCAAATCTTTTAAAGCTTTGATATTCCGTTCTCTTGGCACGCCCAAGAGGTAAAATAGTAAATAACGGCGTTCTATTTGAGAAAAGTTTAAAGACTGCAAAACTGACGCAAATAACAAGGAATATGCCCAAAATGGTTCAGTCCACAAAAACTGCATTTGTAGAAAAAATGTGTGTTTTAACGAGGTCTGCATTTTTGTATAGTAAGATTATTTCTTACGGTTTAGCAGTTATGCAAAAGTATATAGGACTACATGTAGTATAACCAGAAAATTAACTTAAAATATGCCATTTCAATCAAAATCGTTAGAGCCACTTTTG
This sequence comes from Tenodera sinensis, assembly GCA_030765045.1. NCBI lineage: Eukaryota > Metazoa > Arthropoda > Insecta > Mantodea > Mantidae > Tenodera > Tenodera sinensis. Next base: position 46,021,314 of record CM060974.1, read on the forward strand.
AGAAAATAAAAATTTTCGAAACATTTTCCACGTAAAAGGTAGTTTAGGGAGACGAATTTTCTTCAGTGACTCAGCCTTGAAAGATAAGGTTAAATACGAACTTTGGTTTTTAACCGACTTATCGTTTTTGAGTTATGCTGTTTTGCTAAAAATGTCTTTTTGTATTCAGGGTGCCTCAAAACATATATTTTCGGTAAAATCTTGACATCGAAATTTTGGGTCGAATACAATACTCTACTTACTGTACGTAGTGGAGAAAGTAATAAGGGATGGTGAATAGAGAAAGTAGTGTGAATGTAATACACTACATTTTTGTTGCTTTGTTTTGTTTGTTTATTTTGTTACGCAAAGCTATAGCTACATGCATGGCGTTTGTTATAAGGTAATGCTGCAATACAAGAAAAATGTGGAAACAAAAGCAAGTCGGAGGTGGAACAAAAGCAGGTGTGTAACTACCGGTGACTGTCATTATCTTTGTTTGTTTGCAATGCCTGTTGTTCCTTCCGGATCAGCAATAGCTGAATCAAACGACAAACGCTGGCAATCAGATTAGTGCCACCCCACCCCCTAATAGTTATATGACGCTGCAGCAGCAGCAGTAGCGGTTAATGATGAGTAACTTGGCAGCGCCACGTGACAGGCACCTCTGTGCTAATCATCTCCGTCTGGTTGCCAGCATTGTCTGTGTCAAAGCCTCCTCTATTCATTACCATGTAGTGCGCATACAAAGGCCCGATACAGATCACCAATACACAATGCTTATCCCGCTGTTTTAAAATCCCTCTGCGCCTGCATTAAACTGCTTTCTAACAATAAACTATGCTGCGGCATTAGTTTGCTTAAAAATCCAGTTATGGTGCATAATACTTTAATTGAAAATCATTGTTTTGGTAATGAAACGGCTGCGCTGCTGATGATGATAAATCGTACTGATAACAAGCTCTGATCTTTCCCATTCTTTATTCCCGCCATTTTATTAATAAAATGTTCAATGGCCCCGTTAAATGACCAAAAGGAAAAATCTATTCATATTGCTTTCTCTGCTCACTATTCTACTTTCCATGTAAAAGTGTATGTATTTCTAACTATGGCCATCAATGTGTGAAATTTCTAAATTTTACACTTTTTATAAGCTCTCTCTTTCTCTTCTCTCTCTCTCTCTCTCTCTCTCTCTCTCTCACTCTCTCTCTCTCTCTCTCTCTCTCTCTGCCGTGTATGTACCTGAGATATGAGTAGAGTAGAGGAAGTATTGCATTTCACCCAAAAATTCGATGTCAAGATTTCTCCTGAATAAAATAAAAGCATTTTTACAAAAATGGCTATTTCTCTCTCTCTCTCTCTCTCTCTCTCTCTCTCTCTCTCTCTCTGTGTGTGTGTGTGTCTGTCTGTCTGTCTGTGGACAGCATAACTCAAAAACAAAAATTCGGTTAGTAACCAAAGTTGGTATTTAAGTTTAATGTATTTCAAGAATGGCACACAAAGATTTTGAAGAAAATACCTCCACTACCCTTTACATGGAAAAATGTGCAAAAATGTATATTTTGTTGAATTTAGTTCCAACGATTTTGATTAAAATGCCATATGTTTGAGATATTTTTATGACAAAATGAAATATATATCTTGAATTTTTAGCTATAGCCCATGTAGTCCTATTAGCTCTGGATGACTTTTGAATAACTGGTAAAAATTTACTACACAAAAATGTAGACATTGCTAAAACACACCCTTTATGTCCAAATAATTTTTACTTTCTCTACTGGTAAGTAGGGGAAGTATTGTATTGCACCCAAAAATTCGAAGTCGAGATTTCACCGGAAATACATGTTTTGAGGCCCCCTGAAACCAAAAAAAGCATTTTTAGAAAAAGGTCCGTGTGTGTGTCTGTGTGTGTGTGTGTGTCTGTGTCTGTCAGTCTGTCGACAGCATAGCTCAAAAACGAAAGGTCGCTTAAAAACCAAAGTTGGTATTTAAGTTTAATGTCGTTCAAGGATGTGACACGAAGATTTTGAAGAAAATAGCCCCACCTTAAACTACCCTTTACATGGAAAATTTTTCGAAAATTTTGATTTTCTTGAAAATGGCTCTAACGATTTTGATTAAAATGTCATATGTTTGGGATATTTTTATGAAAAATGAAATGTATATCCTGAATTTTCTGGCTATAGCCCCTGTAGTCGTATCTACTCTGGACGACTTTTGCATAACTGGTAAACCGTTAGAGATAGAACAAATTATACTCTACAAAAAATGTAGATCTTACTAAAATACATAATTTATGTCTCAATAAATTTTCGTGTAGGGTGAACCATTTCGCAGATATACCTTGTTATGTGTGTGAGTTTCGGAAAACTTGGAACTTTCGTGAAATGGGTCATCGTTGTTCATTTTTTTATATGTTACGTGTACAAAGAGAACGGAATCTCAAAGCTTTAAAAGATTTGACTATCGCACAAAGCCTACTGTATTCCAATATTCCCCTTGCACCTACAAGGAAATAAGCAATAACATAATTTGTACAAATGTTTATTTTAACTAACACGAAGAAGATATAGGAATAAGAGTTTCTAAGAATGGTTAGTACAAGAGTAGAGAAAGTCATGTGAGTGCAACACTTCAGATTTTTTTGTATGGTAACCCATTTCGGAGATATTCCTTGTTATTTGTGTGAGTTTTGGAGAACATACTTCCACCAAATTGAAACTGAAATTATGTCAATATATATATATATATATATATATATATATATATATATATATATATATATATATATATATATATATATATATGATAATAGAAAGAAACAAAAAGAGATTCTACTCAATAGTTAAGGGGAAAACGTAATAAAGCTGAATATGTTAAAGTCTCAAGAATGGAAGCCTCGGGAGATTTAAATGAGTGACAAGGTTACAATTGTTGTATGTACAAAGCTCTAACGATCCCGCGGGCTGATTCCCATCTTACCATGACGTGCTCTAAAGTTAGCCAATGGAAATCGCTTCCTTCGTGTTGCTCACGCAAAACAAATGCAACGCAACACACTCGTCTTGAATCGAGTCGAGATAACGCACGTGCAACTTGGGAGTTGTACGTAAGCTAGCACGTATACATACATAATTCGGCGGTTGCTAAAGGGTGACAAAGTTAAAGTGTTATAACGTTGTAGTTGAAGTTACAAAGTTACATTCTATTTAAATATCGTCGGCAGTTCTCTACAAATCTGGAAATTTACAAATAAAGTAATATGTTGGTTAATTCTTCGTTTGGTTCCATTCCTACCATAACCCACGCACACCCTGAGATTAGGACCTCTTGCTAGAGCTAGTCCGGATATCAAACACGAGATCTTATAGGTCTTAAAGCCGACGTCTTCGACGGAGAACATTTGCGTCAAAATGCAACATCGTTATTCAGTTTTTATGTTAACCGTACAAAGAGAAAGGAATTTGAAAGCGTTACAAGATTTGACTATCGCTCAAAGCCTACTGTGTTCCCATATGCTCCTGGCACGTACAAGAAGATAAAGAATAAGATAATTTCAGCAAATGCTTATCTCAACTTACACGAAGAATAAGAGTTTGTAAGAATAGTGAGTACAAGAGTAGAAAAAGTCATGTGAGTGCCACACATCAGATTTTTGTATTTTTATATAGCTTTTGGCACCAAAATATTAGTCATCACGAAGCGATAAGCTGTTAAAAGATTTGATAATCGCTTAAGCCTACTGTATTCTCTCATTCTCGTCGTATCTATCAGGAAATATAGCATAAAACAATTTCTCGATTAACATTGAGTAAATAGATTAATGCGGGCATCCGAATTACTCCCTTCATAGACTGTATACATACATACAGTTCTACACCTTCTGTATTAAACTGGTCCTCTGAATCACTAAGTACAAAGATATATCTACTGTTCTCCATAGTTATCTAATAATGTAGCTATCTGAATTACTACATACATAAATATAAGTATATATTGTTCTACATATGTATCTATTAATGTAGTCCTCTGAATTACTACATACATAGATATAAGTATATATTGTTCTATATATTTATCTATTAATGTAGTCATCTGAATTACTACATACATAGATATAAGTATATATTGTTCTATATATTTATCTATTAATGTAGTCCTCTGAATTACTACATACATAGATATAAGTATATATTGTTCTACATATTTATCTATTAATGTAGTCATCTGAATTACTACATACATAGATATAAGTATATATTGTTCTACATATTTAACTATTAATGTAGTCATCTGAATTACTACATACATAGATATAAGTACATATTGTTTTACATATCTATCTCTTAATGTAGTCATCTGAATTACTACATACATAGATATAAGTATATATTGTTCTACATATTTATCTATTAATGTAGTCATCTGAATTACTACATACATAGATATAAGTATATATTGTTCTACATATTTATCTATTAATGTAGCTATCTGAATTACTACATACATAGATATAAGTATATATTGTTCTACATATTTATCTATTAATGTAGTCCTCTGAATTACTACATACATAGATATAAGTATACATTGTTCTATATATTTATCTATTAATGTAGTCATCTGAATTACTACATACATAGATATAAGTATATATTGTTCTATATATTTATCTATTAATGTAGTCCTCTGAATTACTACATACATAGATATAAGTATATATTGTTCTACATATTTATCTATTAATGTAGTCATCTGAATTACTATATACATAGATATAAGTATATATTGTTCTACATAGTTATCTATTAATGTAGTCATCTGAATTACTACATACATAGATATAAGTATATATTGTCCTACATATTTATCTATTAATGTAGTCATCTGAATTACTATATACATAGATATAAGTATATATTGTTCTACATATTTATCTATTAATGTAGTCATCTGAATTACTATATACATAGATATAAGTATATATTGTTCTACATAGTTATCTATTAATGTAGTCATCTGAATTACTATATACATAGATATAAGTATATATTGTTCTACATAGTTATCTATTAATGTAGTCATCTGAATTACTACATACATAGATATAAGTATATATTGTTCTACATATTTATCTATTAATGTAGTCCTCTGAATTACTACATACATAGATATAAGTATACATTGTTCTATATATTTATCTATTAATGTAGTCATCTGATTTACTACATACATAGATATAAGTATATATTGTTCTATACATTTATCTATTAATGTAGTCCTCTGAATTACTACATACATAGATATAAGTATATATTGTTCTACATATTTATCTATTAATGTAGTCATCTGAATTACTATATACATAGATATAAGTATATATTGTTCTACATAGTTATCTATTAATGTAGTCATCTGAATTACTACATACATAGATATAAGTATATATTGTTCTACGTATTTATCTATTAATGTAGTCATCTGAATTACTACATACATAGATACAAGTATATATTGTTCTACATATTTATCTATTAATGTAGTCGGCGGCGCTGTGGCCGAGCGGGTAGCGCGCTCGCCTACCACCTAGGCGGCCCGGGTTCGATCCCAGGGACCCGCATGTGGTATTCGTGGTGGACGAAGCGGCGTCAGGGCGGGTTTTCTCCGGGTACTCCGGTTTCCCCCGCCATCACATTCCACCGGTGCTCCATCTTCATGTATCATCAGTGTCACCGCCTGCGGTGCCGTAGTAGTAAAAGCGGGCGTTAAACACTACAACAACAACAACAACTATTAATGTAGTCATCTGAATTACTACATACATAGATATAAGTATATATTGTTCTACATATTTATCTATTAATGTAGTCATCTGAATTACTACATACATAGATATAAGTATATATTGTTCTAGATATTTATCTATTAATGTAGTCATCTGAATTACTACATACATAGATATAAGTATATATTGTTCTACATATTTATCTATTAATGTAGTCATCTGAATTACTACATACATAGATATAAGTATATATTGTTCTACATATTTATCTATTAATGTAGTCATCTGAATTACTACATACATAGATATAAGTATATATTGTTCTACATAGTTATCTATTAATGTAGTCATCTGAATTACTACATACATAGATATAAGTATATATTGTTCTACATATTTATCTATTAATGTAGTCATCTTAATTACTACATACATAGATATAAGTATATATTGTTCTACATAGTTATCTATTAATGTAGTCATCTGAATTACTACATACATAGATATAAGTATATATTGTTCTACATATTTATGTATTAATGTAGTCATCTGAATTACTACATACATAGATATAAGTATATATTGTTCTACATATTTATCTATTAATGTAGTCATCTGAATTACTACATACATAGATATAAGTATATGCTGTTCTACATATCTATCTATTAATGTAGTCATCTGAATTACTACCTACATAGATATAAGTATATATTGTTCTACATATTTATATATTAATGTAGTCATCTGAATTACTACATACATAGATATAAGTATATATTGTTCTACATATTTATCTATTAATGTAGTCATCTGAATTACTACATACATAGATATAAGTATATATTGTTCTACATATTTATGTATTAATGTAGTCATCTGAATTACTACATACATAGATATAAGTATATATTGTTCTACATATTTATCTATTAATGTAGTCATCTGAATTACTACATACATAGATATAAGTATATATTGTTCTACATATTTATCTATTAATGTAGTCATCTGAATTACTACATACATAGATATAAGTATATGCTGTTCTACATATCTATCTATTAATGTAGTCATCTGAATTACTACCTACATAGATATAAGTATATATTGTTCTACATATTTATATATTAATGTAGTCATCTGAATTACTACATACATAGATATAAGTATATATTGTTCTACATATTTATCTATTAATGTAGTCATCTGAATTACTACATACATAGATATAAGTATATGTTGTTCTACATATCTATCTATTAATGTAGTCATCTGAATTACTACATATATAGATATAAGTATATGTTGTTCTACATATCTATCTATTAATGTAGTCATCTGAATTACTACCTACATAGATATACGTATATATTGTTCTACATATTTATCTATTAATGTAGTCATCTGAATTACTACATACATAGATATAAGTATATATTGTTCTACATATTTATCTATTAATGTAGCTATCTGAATTACTACATACATATATATAAGTATATATTGTTCTACATATTTATCTATTAATGTAGTCCTCTGAATTACTACATACATAGATATAAGTATATATTGTTCTATATATTTATCTATTAATGTAGTCATCTGAATTACTACATACATAGATATAAGTATATATTGTTCTAGATATTTATCTATTAATGTAGTCCTCTGAATTACTACATACATAGATATAAGTATATATTGTTCTACATATTTATCTATTAATGTAGTCATCTGAATTACTACATACATAGATATAAGTATATATTGTTCTACATATTTAACTATTAATGTAGTCATCTGAATTACTACATACATAGATATAAGTACATATTGTTCTACATATCTATCTATTAATGTAGTCATCTGAATTACTACATACATAGATATAAGTATATATTGTTCTACATATTTATCTATTAATGTAGTCATCTGAATTACTACATACATAGATATAAGTATATATTGTTCTACATATTTATCTATTAATGTAGCTATCTGAATTACTACATACATAGATATAAGTATATATTGTTGTACATATTTATCTATTAATGTAGTCATCTGAATTACTACATACATAGATATAAGTATATATTGTTCTATATATTTATCTATTAATGTAGTCATCTGAATTACTATATACATAGATATAAGTATATATTGTTCTACATATTTATCTATTAATGTAGTCATCTGAATTACTACATACATAGATATAAGTATATATTGTTCTACATAGTTATCTATTAATGTAGTCATCTGAATTACTACATACATAGATATAAGTATATATTGTCCTACATATTTATCTATTAATGTAGTCATCTGAATTACTACATACATAGATATAAGTATATATTGTTCTACATATTTATCTATTAATGTAGTCGGCGGCGCCGTGGCCGAGCGGTTAGCGCGCTCGCCTACCACCTAGGCGGCCCGGGTTCGATCCCAGGGACCCGCATGTGGTATTCGTGGTGGACGAAGCGGCGTCAGGGCGGGTTTTCTCCGGGTACTCCGGTTTCCCCCGCCATCACATTCCACCGGTGCTCCATCTTCATGTATCATCAGTGTCACCGCCTGCGGTGCCGTAGTAGTAAAAGCGGGCGTTAAACACTACAACAACAACTATTAATGTAGTCATCTGAATTACTACATACATAGATATAAGTATATATTGTTCTACATATTTATCTATTAATGTAGTCAACTGAATTACTACATACATAGATATAAGTATATATTGTTCTAGATATTTATCTATTAATGTAGTCATCTGGATTACTACATACATAGATATAAGTATATATTGTTCTACATAGTTATCTATTAATGTAGTCATCTGAATTACTACATACATAGATATAAGTATATATTGTTCTACATATTTATCTATTAATGTAGTCATCTTAATTACTACATACATAGATATAAGTATATATTGTTCTACATAGTTATCTATTAATGTAGTCATCTGAATTACTACATACATAGATATACGTATATATTGTTCTACATATTTATCTATTAATGTAGTCATCTGAATTACTACATACATAGATATAAGTATATATTGTTCTACATATTTATGTATTAATGTAGTCATCTGAATTACTACATACATAGATATAAGTATATATTGTTCTACATATTTATCTATTAATGTAGTCATCTGAATTACTTCATACATAGATATAAGTATATATTGTTCTACATAGTTATCTATTAATGTAGTCCTCTGAATTACTACATACATAGATATAAGTATATATTGTTCTACATAGTTATCTATTAAAATAGTCATCTGAATTACTACATACATAGATATAAGTATATATTGTTCTACATATTTATCTATTAATGTAGCTATCTGAATTACTACATACATAGATATAAGTATATATTGTTCTACATAGTTATCTATTAATGTAGTCATCTGAATTACTACATACATAGATATAAGTATATATTGTTCTACATATTTATCTATTAACGTAGTCATCTGAATTACTACATACATAGATATAAGTATATATTGTTCTACATAGTTATCTATTAATGTAGCTATCTGAATTACTACATACATAGATATAAGTATATATTGTTCTACATATTTATCTATTAATGTAGCTATCTGAATTACTACATACATAGATATAAGTATATATTGTTCTACATAGTTATCTATTAATGTAGTCATCTGAATTACTACATACATAGATATAAGTATATGCTGTTCTACATATCTATCTATTAACGTAGTCATCTGAATTACTACATACATAGATATAAGTATATATTGTTCTACATAGTTATCTATTAATGTAGCTATCTGAATTACTACATACATAGATATAAGTATATATTGTTCTACATAGTTATCTATTAATGTAGTCATCTGAATTACTACATACATAGATATAAGTATATATTGTTCTACATATTTATCTATTAACGTAGTCATCTGAATTACTACATACATAGATATAAGTATATATTGTTCTACATAGTTATCTATTAATGTAGTCATCTGAATTACTACATACATAGATATAAGTATATATTGTTCTACATATTTATCTATTAACGTAGTCATCTGAATTACTACATACATAGATATAAGTATATATTGTTCTACATATTTATCTATTAATGTAGTCATCTGAATTACTATATACATAGATATAAGTATATATTGTTCTACATATTTATCTATTAACGTAGTCATCTGAATTACTGCATACATAGATATAAGTATATATTGTTCTACATATTTATATATTAATGTAGTCATCTCAATTACTATATACATAGATATAAGTATATATTGTTGTATATATTTATCTGTTAATGTAGTCATCTGAATTACTACATACATAGATATAAGTACATATAGTTCTATATATTTATCTGTTAATGTAGTCATCTGAATTACTATATACATAGATATAAGTATATATTGTTGTATACATTTAACTGTTAATGTAGTCATCTGAATTACTACATACATAGATATAAGTATATATTGTTCTACATATTTATCTATTAATGCACACATTTTCTGTGCCACACGTCTTACTTCTTTGGGGAGCACTGGAGCAATACACCGATTTCGTCAATTTTTTCCTGTGTTAAAATGTATGTTTTTAAATTATGTTTCAGGTCAGATATACTCATATGCTGAACGTGCTAATCATACATTTGACAGTATATTTTTTTTTTTTCTAACTGGAAAATGGGAATTAATCCAATAGTTATCTACACACCTACCCGCTTTTTTGTGGCTTTGTATGGTTCACAAAAATTATTTTTTCATGCGTAAATTTTTCGGGAGCACTTCAGTGGACTAAGAATGCTGTAGACACACACAGATATTTGAATATGCTTTCACTTTTTGGCCCTTGAGAGGGCTATTCAGTTAGTGTTCTTTTGGAACATACCAAGATCAGGGTTATGTTGCTGATGTGCTCCGTCCTTACACCGTGCACTGTTGGGGCTGAGGATCTGGTCTTAACAATAATTTTGGTTATGCTTGTTGAACTTTATTGTCTATGGATACATATTTGTTACTCACTTTACCTTTCGAAACTCATTTATGCCTGGTGCGGCTGATGATGAAGATGGCGGCGTCCTTTTAGCTCCGTATGATTACTTTCCTCGTTATCCTGATGTCTTCCGTTTCTGCAGTTCGTGCCCCATGTTGGGCGCCAATCGCGTGACGGTTTTAGGATGGATGTAGTAGAGCTGAGAGCCTGGTGTTAACAATGTTGACTATGCTTGTTGAATATTCAATGTAACCAACAATGCGTTGCTGATGTTTTATACATTTAGTGTTCGCTAACAGTTTTAAACATATTATTAACACTGAACACAGGGTAATGATTACATGGACAATTTTATATACATAAATTAAATAAGTTATTAATTACATTCATATTTATACTCTTTTGGTACTGTATGTATTTGGGTGAGCTCATTTTTTGGCCCCTTGTTTCAAATTAAACAGTTTGTGTAAGAGTATTCCCTTTTGACAGGTTCTGATTATTTTAGATGATATTATTTTATCTTAGGTTGTCTAAAATCCCTAAAAATTGTTTATTTTATCGGTTTTAATAGCACTACGTTTGCAAGCAAACCACATATACCTATATGCCATTGTGACGAAACTCACAAAACGGGTGGTCTAGTCATCGACATTTCCTAGTATTAAGGTGCATGGGTGTCAATTTTCAGAGCTACTTCAATTAATGTTTTGTTCTGCATTCAAGCCAATTTTCATACATTTTGGGGAAAAAATGGATGTTTTCAGCGTTGAACCTTAAGGCTACTAATTACAAATTGTAGTTGCCGTTATGGACACAGGGCTACCAATACAAATTAATTTTGAAACAGCAGCTTGAGAGAGTCTTTGGAAGCCACACACTTACCACAGCAGTAAGTTACCTACAACAGTATTAGATATAATCGGATTACAGCCGCAATGCTGTAATTATTCAAGACGAATATTTAAAGTTACATTTTCTTCAATCCATTCCTCACAGTCAGTGCTCCCGAGCAGTGAACCTTTGCAATATTGATTAATTATTCAACAACTGATGTATGGTCAATACTTGTGAAACTATTGAGACACTTTCTCTCCCATGTGCTTAGTAGGTAGAGAATTCAATATCGAGATATTATAAGAAAAACATGTTTTGAGACCCCCACATTTTTATAAAAACTCTGTGTGTATGCTTGTGTGTGCGTGGTGTGATAGCATAAATAAAAAATCCGATGTGTTGCACTCACATGACTTTCTCTACTCTTGTACTAACCGTCCTTACAAACTCTTATTCTTCCATCTACTTCGTCTTAGTTGAGATAAACATTTGCAGAAGTTATCTAATTTCACGTTTTCTTGCACGTGCAACGGGATTATGGGAATGCCGTAGGTTTTGAGCGATAGTAAAACCTTCAAAGCTTTCAAATTCCATTCTATTTCCACGCCTAGCATAAAAAATTAATAGCGATGTCCCATTTGACAGAAGTATATGTTCTCCAAAACTTATAAAAATAACAAGGAATATCTTTGAAATGGTACACTCTACAAACAAATTTATTTGGACATAAACTGTGTGTTTTAGCGAGATCTACATTTTCTGTAGAGCAACATTTTGTCTACCTCTTACGTTTACAAGTTATTCAAAAGTAATCCTGAGTAAATAGGACTACAGGGGCTATAACATTTTAATCAAAATCGTTAGAAACATTTTCAAGAAAATCAAAATTTTCTAACAATTTTCCATGTAAAGGATAGTTTATGATGGGGTTATTTTCTTCAAAATCTTCGTGTCGCATCCTTGAGGAACACTTAATTTGAATACCAACTTTGGTTTTTAACGGACTTTTCGTTTTTGAGTTATGCTGTCCAAAGCCTGTCTGACACACAGACACACACATGGACCTTTTCTATACATGCTTTCTGGTATTCAGGGCCCTCAAAACATATATTTCCCGTGAAATCTGGACATCGAATTTTGCTATGCGTAGTAGAGAAGTTAAAAATGATATGTTGGTTAAATGCATTAAAAGATTAATTAATTGTTCTTTCACATTAGCCTGTGTAGGACATGGTTGTAAAAATGTAGAATGAGACTAAAAAATCCAATGCTACAGCCAGGATTTGAACCACAGATCTTATGGTCTCCGTCCGGCTACTGTAACCTAGCTTCCAAATCCAGAGGTTTGGGGTTCGATTCCCGGCTAGAGGGAGCTAGGATTATTCCCCACCCTCCTTTAAGTCTGCGAGTATAACTTAGAGTGTAAATGTGTGTGTGTGTGTGTGAATTTAATATTTATAAAGAAAACCCAGCGTAAAGACACCCAGGGTTACACAAATTGTTAAACGAGTGAATATCATTGCCGATGTGCAATTGTTCCGAAACAAATGCCGCCGATATCACCTTACATGTCATTATGATGGTGTTTTAAACTAAATTATTTTGTTGTTTAACGACGCTGTCAATTGCCAGCATCACATCAGCGTAGCCGGTGTGCCGGAATTTTGTCCCGCAGGATTGCTTTTACATGCCAGTAAATCTACTGACATGGAGCTGTCGTTTTTAAGCACACTTAGAACCATTGATCTGGGCAGGATTTGAACCCGCGACCTTGGGATGAGTAGGTCAGCGTCTAACCAACTGAGCCACTCAGACCGACACTTAATGTTGAAGATGTCATATTTAATGAAGCAACAAAAACTAAGATATTAATTTTTTATTAATAAAAGAGTAAATACGAGTAGGGGGGCTATTGACAGAAAATTTAAAATACACATTTCATTTGTTAGAAAGTATATAAATGTATGGTATTTTAATCAAAATGGTTAGGGCATTTTTTTGGATAAAATCAACTTTTTCCAAAAATGTTGAATGTAAGTGCTAGCCTAGGATGCGGGGATTTACTTAAAAGTCTTTGTGTGGCATTTTTGAAAGAATCTGAACTTAAATCCCAAGTTTGGTATTTACTCGACTTTAGCTTTTTGAGTTATACTGTTCAAAGTTACGCAGACACACAGAGACACACAAAGACCTTGCCCGCCTCGATAGCGTGATGGTTAGCGTGTCTGCCTCACGTTCAAGAGGTCGCGAGTTCGAATCTCGCTTAGGGTAAGTTATCCGGGTAAGGTTTTTTTCCGAGGTTTTCCCTTACCCTGAGAAGACGAATGTCGGGTAACTTAAAGCTCCATGTCGGGTAACTTAAAGCTCCGTGGACCTCGGGCTCATTTGAGCATCATTTCACCCGTTTCATTCACTCACCGTCCGACATGACGCAATGTTGGAGGACGTTAATTAAAAAAAAAAAAAAAAAAAAAAAAAAAAAAACCACAAAGACCTTTCTCTAAAAATGTTTTTATGGAATCAGATAACCTCAAAACGCGTATTTCCGGTGAAACCTCGACATCGACTTTTTGGGAGCAGTACAATACTTCCCCTACTTACTATACGTAGTACAGAAACTAAAAATTATGTATGCAACTTGAATAAAAAGCTTCTTTTTCATTTTACCAGGTGGCTCGTTCTGAAAATTTGTCGGGCCTTCAAAAATATGTCGTTTTCCGCTCTTGTTGCACAAATAACTATTGTGTATCTGCTTTTATCTGCTTAATTTATAGTAGGCACAGCTTATTGAGATACCCCAAAAAACAACCTTGACTCCCCCCATTATGGTGCAGTCTGGTTATATATTTATTTATTTATTTACTCAAAATTATATTACAATTATTCACATTCAGGCTATTATACAAAGAAAGGGACACAGTCGATAGGCCATGAGAGGTTCTTCCTGGAACCACCAAGCGGTATTACTTCGGGAAGAAATGCCTGCAAGATGGTCAGCATACTGATGTACCAGTGTAGCCATCACATGTTCTGCAGCGCAGGCCACGTCAAGGTTGGTTGATACGTTCATCTTGCTCCTTCGCCCGGAGGATGGAGCAAGATGAACGATATTCCATCCGTTAGGTTGCATTAGTACCACCAACTGTTCGTAACATATAGCCATGGTAAAGCTACGGCCATAGCTGGTGTTATTGCGTCTGTTATGTTGCCACAGGGAAGCCCTTGTTTATGGACGCGTTGAAGAGAAGCCAACTCATTTTATAACGTATTAATTAGTCACTCAATCAGTGGAAGTACTGCTCGTGTTTGTGTGATTTTATCTTGAATTCTTTTAGAACAGTATATGCAGTTATAGTTACTGTTGTTATTTTTGTGTTCGCTACACAGTAGAGCATTAAATATATATGACGATATTTAGAGTTTCGAAGTGGGTTTATCCAAAAGTGTTATTGCAGAACAAGATTTGCTGAAGATGAATACGTTCATCATGTGTTGTGTGGTAACGATGTTCAAGCATTATTTGAAAGCATGTTACTTTAACCCTGTGATATTTGAGGTTAGAACTAGTGTTGCCAACTGTAATTCAATA
Source organism: Tenodera sinensis (assembly GCA_030765045.1). Taxonomy (NCBI): domain Eukaryota; kingdom Metazoa; phylum Arthropoda; class Insecta; order Mantodea; family Mantidae; genus Tenodera; species Tenodera sinensis. Next base: position 46,036,552 of record CM060974.1, read on the forward strand.
AAACAAGCTAAACCGGCTTGCCAAAAAGGCTAGAAAAGGCTAGATTATATTTTAATACCTACATAAACATTAGAAAACTACATTATTAAAACAATACGCATGGATCACCTACCAAAAATAAACGTGGTCTTCGTCATCCTCCTCTGCCTCAATTCTACTGCTGCAGCTGGGATTTCCCTTAGGCTCTTGCATGTATGCAGCATTTGTACCAACAAGCTTCAATATTTCATCTGGGACTTCGCATGAAAAGTCTTATGTGTTGCACTCACATGACTTTCTCTACTCTTGTATTAACCATTCTTACAAACTCTTATTCCTATATCTTCTTCGTGTTAATTAAGATAAACATTTGTACAAATTATCTTATTGCTTATTTCCTTGTAGGTATAAGCGGAATATTAGAATACAGTAGGCTTTGTGCGATTGTCAAATCTTTTAAAGCTTTCAAATTCCGTTCTCTTTGCAGGGTTAACATAACAAATTGAATAACGATGTTCCATTTGACAGAAATACAAATAACAAAGCATATCTCCGAAATGGTTCACTCTATTAAAAATTATTCAGACATAAATTCTGTATTTTAGAATACAGAATACAGTTCTTCATAGTAAGATTTGGTCTATTTCTAACGGTTTACCAGTTATGCAAAAGTCATCCAGAGTAAATAGGAGTACAGAGGTTATAGCCAGAAAATTCAAAATATACACTTCATTTGTCATAAAGATATTTCAAACCGATGGCATTTTAATCAACATCGTTAGAGCTATTTTCAAGAAAATCAAAATTTTTCATGTAAAGGGTAGTTTCGGGTGGAACAATTTTCTTCAAAATCTTTGTGTCGCATTCTTGAAAGACATTAAACTTATATACCAACTTTGGTTTTCAACCAACTTTTCGTTTTTGAGTTATGTGTTCACAGTCTCGAGATACACACACAGACCTTTTTCTAAAAAGTGCCAAAGAATCTAACAACTTGGTGAAATCCACACTCCCAGATTAAAAAAATTCGGGAATTCACCAACAGGGTTATATCATTACGTGCAATAGCTGCAGTAGCGAGATTAAATTATGTATTATTTTAAAGGTACTGGTGGATAAGTAAAAAATGAAAAAAGGCTAGAAAAGGCTAATGAAGATTAGAAAAAAGGCCAGGAAAGCTACTTGTAGCTTTTCGGAAAATTTATAGCTAGATAGGTTCTCAAAAAGGCCAGATCTAGGCATAAAAAGGCTAAGTTGGCAACCCTGGTTAGAACTGCCTTTATTATATGCGTTGACAGGACTGCTTTTGGCGATTCTTTCGTCAGCTGTTTAGTGCAATGTCGGCCATGTTGAAATCTTGTGAACTGCTGATAAACTGTGTCCCCTATACTATTTTAGGATTGTTGAGGACATTCCTTAAACCTTTTTCCGCTTTAATGTTGAGAAAAGTTATCAACATTTGCTGCAACTTTATAGGAACCTAAGCTTATAGGCAGGCATTCAAATAGCTGTCTGATGTGCTCTTAAACGTCATACCGCTCTAAGGGCTATATATACAATTAAAATATAAACCTTTTAGTGTTTAAACGCCAAAAATTTTATTTATAAATTTTGGCAGTGTTTATCTTTCTTCACATACGGATATCCTTAAAATACTGAAGGCAATGAACATCTACTCCAGACGTAAAACTATACTTTTCTCTCTCAAAATGGACCTAAGAATTTTAATTTTAATACCGTATGCTAAGATATTCACATGACAAATAAAACTGCATAAAAATGCAGATATTGTTAAAGGATACAATTATAATTTTTTGTGGCCTTAACCGTTTCCGAAATATTTTATATTGTATTTTAGGTTGTAACACGTGCAAATTTCCCTTCTTTAGTGCTCCATGTAACCTAAAACTACTTGGTGCTCATAGGGTAATAGATTTTGGAAGACTGAGTAGAGAAAGTCATGTAAATGCAAGACACCAGATTTTTGTTGTTAAGTTTTACGGTTCACGAGTTTATAGACTTCGACGCACAATCGTATACTGCAATTGAAGGGGTGAGAGCGATAAAAAATATCTGATGTGTTGCACTCACATGACTTTCTCTACTCTTGTACTAACCATTCTTACAAACTCTTATTCCTATATCTTCTTCGTGTTAGTTGAGATAAGCACTTGCAGAAATTATCTTATCGCTTATTTCCTTGTAGGTGCAAGGAATACGATAACCAAAGCGTTTAAAGCTTTGAGATTCCGTTCTCTTTGCACGGCTAAGATATATAAAAACGAATATGTATCTTCCATTTTACGAAAGTTTAAGTATTCCAAAACTCAAAAAATAACAAGAAATATCTCCGAAACAATTCACTGCATCAAAATATTTATTTGGACTTAAATTATGTGTTTTTGTATAATAAGATAGAATCTGTCTCTTACGGTTTACCAGTTATACAAAAGTCATCCAGAGTATACCAACTTTTCGTTTTTGAGTTTAGCTGTTCAGATTCCCACACGCGCACGCACAAACACACACACAGGGACCTTTTTCTAAAAATTCTTTTTTTGATTCAGGGGGCCTCAAAACAAATATTTCCGGTGAAATCTCGACATCAAAATGTTGGGTCGAATTCAATACTTCCTCTACAGACAGAAAAAATGGAGATGGCCCCGTAAATTACTTTCTATTTATATAAGAACTCAGGAACAATAGTGGTTCACATCTAATTAATTGAAAGTTGTATTAAACTAAGTAAACAATACACTGTAATGCCAAATAATACTGTAGATTTTCTAAGAGTGGATTACTATAGTTGTAATGTTACATTGCGGTACAAATTATTCAATGTATTGTGAAATTAAGTAAATTTTAGACTTACTTTTTCTCCACATTTTAAAAATGCCACATGTCCTGCTATGGTTCTCTATTTTTGTTTAATTGCAATTCTTTTTTTATCTTAGTTGAGGGTAGGTATCTCACACGATCTGGAGCTAAGTATTAGTCCAGTTTTTATGAACGAATCAATTGACAAGTTCACAAACTGAATGCGATAAGTAAAAGGGACGTCGATGACAAGGAAAGGGCGCTTATTGGAGTGTGCAAGGATCACAGATGTGCCCCAACAGACGCGATCCTGTGGTGGCTAAGCTTTTCATTACAGCACGCTGGAAGACGGGGTGGGGGTGGGTTGCAATAAATGAAAATGACCCTCCCTCTTGAATGTGCACCGGCTTGGAAATAAAAGCTCTTCAAATATACGCTACTTGAACAACATGCGTTCCAACACTCGTGAACAGTCGGCCGCCCCTGATTGCAACAAGTGGGGCCCTTATCCCTCTTCTTCGGCGTGTGCTGCATATCATACAAAACCATAGCTTTTTGGGTAAAGAGAGTCCTCGTGACGTCTATTGACTTCATCTCTCTTTGTTCGTAGATAAACGGGGGACAGTCGTCTCTATTTCATTACATCCCTTTTCATTCTTCTTTTATTTCACCAGATTTTGAGTTCATTCACCTATTCCAACACAAGAAATACACGTCGATAAGAAAACAGAGATACAACATCATGGAGTTACCTATACAACAACAAATGTCCACACACGTATGTACAAGATCGTTCATGAACTCATAGCACATCAAATATCCACACAGATATAAGTTCATGGACTTAAAGGACAGGAAATGTCTACACAGATATAAGTTCATTCACTTATAGGTCAGGAAATGTCTATACAGATATAAGTTCATTCACTTATAGGTCAGGAAATGTCTATACAGATATAAGTTCATTCACTTATAGGTCAGGAAATGTCTATACAGATATAAGTTCATTCACTTATAGTTCAGGAAATGTCTATACAGATATAAGTTCATTCACTTATAGGTCAGGAAATGTCTATACAGATATAAGTTCATTCACTTATAGGTCAGGAAATGTCTATACAGAGTTAAGTTCATGGACTTAACTCACTGGGAATGAACTTTTGGTCAAAATTGTCAAAAAGTCGAAAATTGTTTTTTTACCTTAAAATTTTCCTGGAATACCTGTGCATTTGGATCAGCTAATATTTTTCATATTCCCCACTCCATGTAGGACGACCCTTTCAAATAGTGCTCTTCCCTTAACTTACACAGCAATTTGGAATGTTTATTGTCGTGCGCTGATTAGCATGAAACAAACATAAATATGCGTAATTCCTAAATCATTTAGTACGTGTGTGTTTAATTTGTGTAAACTCAGTAGAGTAAGTAGATTGAAGGAGTCTGGCTTTGAGAACATCACATGAGGACAATAGTATTTGGTGCACAGAGAGATAGAAAGAAAAAGAGAGAGAAAGAGACAGAAAGAGGGAAAGAAAGAGTGGATGAATGAATGAACGACAGAAGGGAGAGAGGGAGGGAGGGAGGGACGAAAGAAAGAAAGAAGGAAAGATAGAAATAAAGAAGCAAGGAAGGAAAGAGAAGGAAAGAAAGGAAGGAAGAAACGAAAGAAGGAGAGGAAGGAAGAAAGGACAGAAAGACAGAACGAAGGAAATTAAGTAAGAAAGAAAGACAGAAAGAAGCAAAGAAAGAAGAATGGAGGGAAGGAAAGAAAGAAAGAAATGGAGAAAGAAAGAAGAGAAAAAAGAAAGAAAGACATGGAGAAAGAAAGAAGAGAAAAAGGAAAGAAAGAAGAATGGAGGGAAAGAAAGAAAGAAACAAACAAAGAAAGAATGAGAGAGAGAGAAAAAGAAAGAAAGAGAGAGAGAGAGAAAGAAAGAAAGAAAGAAAGAAAGAAAGAAAGAAAGAAAGAAAGAAAGAAAGAAAGAAAGAAAGAAAGAAAAAAGAAAGAAAGAAAGAAAGAAAGAAAGAAAGAAAGAAAGAAAGAAAGAAAGAAAGAAAGAAAGAAAGAAAGAAAGACAGAGAGACAGACAGACAGAAAGAAAGAAAGAAAGAAAGAAAGAAAGAAAGAAAGAAAGAAAGACAGAGAGAGAGAGAAAGAGAGAAAGAAAGAAAGAAAGAAAGAAAGAAAGAACAAACGAAAGAAAGAAAGAAGGAAGGAAGGGAGGGTGGGAGGAAGGAAGGGACGGAGGGAGGAAGGAAGGAAGGGAGGGAGGAAGGAAGGAAAGAAGGAAGGAAGGAAAGAAGGAAAGAAAGGACAGAAAGAACAAACGAAAGAAAGAAGCAGCCAAACAAAGAAGGAGAAGAAAGAAACACAAAGAAAGAAAGAAGGAGATAAAGAAACAAACAAAAAACGAAACTAGAAAAGAAAAAAGAATGAAGGAAATTGAGAGAGAGAGCGAGAAAGAGAGAGAGAGAGAGAAATAATTAATGAAGTATAGAAAGAACGAACAAACAAAGAAACAAAGAAAGAGAGAAAAATAGAAATGTTAGGAAACGAATCTCCCTGTTCAAGCATTAGGATTATAGCTCAACATTCCTTTCAGTATTAGCCTATTAACAGCTAATACATTTGCCAGGTGCCCACGGGGAATTGAAATCGTACTGAATATCCGCCATTCCATTTTAAATTCAGCGCGCACTGATATCGATTTGGATACACAAGCTTCGAATAGTAAATAATTCGTTTTATGTTGGCTGTCGACTAGTTACTTTGGTGAAAGGCAATGTGCTAGCTAGACGTACATAGCTTTTCACGTTCGTGTGGGTATACATACTTCTATAAGGAATCTATTTACCTACACTACTTTCTGGCAGGTTTATTTTGCTTCACCAAAAGCGGGAACATGAACGTCACCACAAAATGAAACTAAATTTCTAGTGAAAATGCAGAACCAAAGTTTGTATTTTACTTCACATACGTTGGGTTAAACAAAGAAGCAAAGATTGGTGAGAGTTATAGTTAGTTCGCTTTTGTTTTAATGAGGAAAGCACAACAACTTCACATTTCAACGGATTGTAGCATATTTAAAACGAAACACAAATTTTGTGCGATCTTCAATACCTGTATAAACAAATTTAAACATTTTCTTTTACAATAATAATGATGAACACTCGCATAAATGCAATATATTTTATTACATATTTCCTCGTAGTTAAAATGCCAATAGTAGAGTATATCTCAATATAATTAGTATATGACAGTATGTGTGTACGTGTATGTCTGTGTGTGTGTTTCTTGCAGGCTTCTACACCGTTGTATCAATTTAGAACAAACTTGGCGCAGATCCCCTTTGACACAAGGCGCGAAAATTGCTGGCTAGCTTACAATTTGAAATTCTAGCCCATTTTACACAATAAATTGTTTAATCTTATGTAACCCTACAAAAGCTCGAAAAATCATCTATATCTGCCAATAACAGATTTACAGCCTCGAACACTGACAACCTAGGAATAATTACATTTTCACAACCTCATAAAATAACAAAGGAACAGCGGGTTCATATAATATTCGTTGATTTCCTCTCTGACATTAATCATGGAACGTAATATCTAGTCCTGCTTTTGTTTTGAGTTTCTTCTGTTTTCTTAGTAATTCTGAATATATTGGTTACTGAAAATGCACCAGTTTCTATTGACGTTACTTAAATAGCTGTTATTTTCTTCCCAATGAGATTTCTCTTCAAATAGCAAGTAGTTCAAAACTTACCCAGCTGATTATCAAAAAATCATTATTACAAACTGTGGTAGATATTTGTGGTTGTTCGATAGTGCTTTTGCATAGCATTTTCTCCCCATTTTTTACTTTCTCTGCTGATAAATAGAGGAAGTATTGTATTCAACCCAAAAATTCGATGTCGAGATTTCACCGGAAATACATGTTTTGAGACCCCTGAATCAAAAAAAGTATTTTTAGAAAAAGGTCCGTGTGTGTATGTGTCTGTGTGTCTGTGTCTGTGTGTTAGCCTGTGGACAGCATAACTCAAAAACGAGAAGTCGGTTAAAAACCAAAGTTGGTATTTAAGTTTAATGTCCTTCAAGGATGCGACACGAAGGTTTTGAAGAAAACAGCCCACCCTAAACTACCCTTTACATGGAAAATGTTTCGAAAATTTTTATTTTCTTGAAAATGGCTGACATATAGCCTTTGTAGTCCTGTTTACTCTGGATGACTTATGAATAACTCGTAAACTGTAAGAGATAGACAAAATCTTTCTGTACAAAAAATGTAGATCTCAGTAAAATACACAATTTATGTCAATACATTTTTTGTAGGGTGGACCATTTCGGAGATATTCCTTGTTATGTGTGCCAGTTTCGTAAAACTTAAAACTTTCGTAAAATGGAACATCGTTGTTCATTTTTGTATGCCTTAAGCGTGCAAAGAGAACGGGATCTCAAAGGTTTAAAATATTTGACTATCGCTCAAAGCCTACTGTATTCTAATATTGCCCTTGTACCTACAAGGAAATAAGTAATAAGATAATTTGTACAAATGTTTTTCTCAACTAATACGAAGAAGATACAGGAATAAGTGTTTGTAAGAGTGGTTAGTACAAGAGTAGAGAAAGTCATGTGAGTGCAGCACATCAGATTTTTTTTAACCACCCCAGTATGAGGCGAACAAAACAAAAAAGAAATTATTCAAATCGACGGAGCCATTTTCAAGTTTTTCCGAGACAAACGCACGGTAATTTTATGCTGAACATGAGGGATAATGATTTAGGCACACAATTACATTTGTTCATGTGTCTGTGAACAGCATAACTCAAAAACCAAAAGTTCGATAAATACCAAACTTTGTATTTAACTTCAGCATCTTCCCAGGATACGACACGAAGATTTTCAACAAACCCCCAACTCAAACTATGCTTTAAATGGAAACATTTTCGAAAATTTTGATTTTTTCAAAAATGGCTCTAACATTTTAATTAAAATACCATAGGTTTTAGATATTTTCGTGACAAATAAAATGCATTTACTTCTTTAATTCTGGAATGCTACAACAATCCTCCACAGAAACAAATGATGGAGGCTATGAACATAACCTTCCAACAAGTGTAACAATCGGTCATAGGAATAAACGATATGCCACTTTCCCTCCCAGCTAGTGGAGTTCATTTCTGATCTGGGTTGCGTGGTTCAAATGTACACTGTGTATGTATGTGCTTTTTAAAGAGTAATAGATGACTTTTTAAGGCAGCAATGGAAGTACTGTGGTGCAGATATAATAAGGAATGTGTGGATCTATAATTCAATATACACATATTTAAGTTTTATAACCCTCATTAATAGCATAATTTATAAAAGTTTCTACATGTAGTTTTGCAGAAGCGTACCATACTTTGCAAAAATTTAATCTCGATTGTGCATTTTCTAGGTTAAACCCTGCTCTGAACTCTTCTTCATTATGGATGACTTTTTTTTTTTTTTTTTTTTTTTTTTTAAATGATTTATTGATCGATCAGCGCATGTGCGCTCTACAGACCATTGTTGAAATACACATAACAATAAATAAAATATAATAAGTAACATTGAAATGAGGTAAACCCCATTGGGCCCCTCACTGACAGTATTAGTTGAAATTAAATCAGATCTTGCTGTGATAACTGGTCCAGTGGTAGACGACTCTTGATGCGTGTTGGAAAGTTGGATTTTCTGCCAAGAGAGTAGTGAATAGATCCAGGAACGTTCTTTAGATTGCCATAAAACTGTTCGGCTTGTGAAGAAATGGACTGTTGAATGGTACTGATTCCAGTTTCTCTGTGTAGTTGATTGTTTCTGACAAACCATGGCGCATTAGTTGAGATACGTAAGATTTTGTTTTGAAACGTTTGGATGCGTTTAATTTCTGTAGCACTGGCTCCTCCCCAAATTGGACAGGCATATAGTAAAAGCGGCCTTAAAAGAGTTGTGTAGAGTAGTATGCAGTTTTTTAACTTAAGCGAAGATTTTTTGTTGAGAAGTGGATAAAGTTTTGTCAGTCTTATTTGGGCAAGTTTGAGTTTGTTACTTATATGTGGCTTCCACGTGAGTTTTCTATCAAACAGTACACCAAGGTATTTCACCGTTTCTCTGTCACTTTTCCAGGGTATAGAATTTGTTGCTATCGTTACTGATGGTGGATATTCCGGTCTGCATAATGTAAACACCATTGCTTCACATTTGTCATGGTTGAGAGAAATTATGGATGACTTGTATAACTGGTAAATCATAATAGATAGAAAAAAACTTACCACACAAAAAGTAGAGCTTGTTAACACACAAACACACACACACACACACACACACACACACACACACACACACACACACACACACACACACACACACACACACACACACACAAAATATGTATAATAGCAGCGTATACAGGAGTGAGTTTATTCTCTGGAAAATAAAGATCCTGTCAATAAAGTGACTCCTCTCCGATTGTTTATACTGTTATTGTTTATTATCACGGACTACATACGCTAGTTCAACTGCCTCTCACCTCACGACTTCTCTGAGATGCAGAACACGCCATTTGCGCCGTGGTGTTCTGTAACTGTTTCAACGCACGAAGGGTTACCTACTTACGCCGATGCCGGATGAAGTGGGCCACCTGGCATACAACGGGTGGAAGGTACTGCTTCGGACATAGGTTAACAAGGGATTATACAATGATAAGTGTCACAGATATATCCATTTCAATTACTGTCAATAAAGAACTGTTTCGCCAAAAAATAGTTCGTATCAAATATTTGAAGCCGTCTAGCTTTTTGACGAATGCATATAAATGGTTTATTATTTCAATAACTGTCGCGTAAGCACTGTGTAAACAATGCTGTTATATATTTTTACCTTAATTCGAATGAACTCAGCCAACAATCTGTCTTAGAAATTAAACTTGCATGACACTTTAACATTAACTTGTTACTAAATTCATTCGGATGGTTCCAAATATTTGGCACACATTATTATTACTATTATTATTATTATTATTATTATTATTATTATTATTATTATTATTATTATTATTATTATTATTATTATTATTATTATTATTATTATTATTATTATTATTATTATTATTATTATTATTATTATTATTATTATTATTATTATTTAATTTATTTATTTACTTTTTTTTACGAAAAAGTTCTTTATTGTCAATTCGACCTTTTTGTTACAGCTATTTGTCCCTGGTTAACCTATGGCCGAAGCAGTACATTCCACCTGTACTTTTTTCGTGGCGTACACCACTTTCAAGATATTCATTGTTAATGGTTTACAGTTTAAAATAATAACACCTTCCTGAAATGTGAAAGTGTTATTCCTTTATCTCCAGGATATCCAAAGAGAATGGAATTACAAAGCCATCACATAGCGACCAGCTCTTAAAAGATTTCATTAGAGCTGAAGCCTACTGCATTCCCTTGTTTCCATCGTAGCTACAAGGAAATATGTAATAAAACCATTTGTACAAATGTTTATCTCGATTAATCTGATGTAGAATGAAGAATATGTATTTGTAAGAATTGTCTGTACGAGAGTGAGTAGGGAAAGCCACGTGAGTGTACACATGAGATTTTTTTATTTTGGAATGTTAATATGTTGAGAGCATACGAGGGAATTCGTGGGCTCTGCGTGCACATAAAACGTCAGAACGATTATTATTAAACTTTGGTCTTGTTCTTCAAATATTTGCGTGCCCACGGGCGATTGCTTGCTTGACAGTCAATAGGGGATCGGATCACTTCCACCCTTCTCTTTCACATGCTGTGCGTGTAACCGCATCCGTTAGGGAGAGACAGACAGACAGATTCGACTCATTCCTGCAATAAAGACATAGCGAGCGCGTGCTCATGCACTTAGCGGCTATATTGAACAAGTCGAGTGTTGGCTTGTCTTCTGTGTTGTGGGGTTTATTAGACCCACCCGCAGTCGGGGGTGCTCTATAATATCAAATAAAGCGTTCCCTAGGCCACTCCTTGTAATATCTTTCAAGAGCTAGGCACTGTGTTAAATCACATCTAGGGTTGGTAATTTTTAGCAAATGAGACACAACCACAAGATGTTAGATGATACCATAGCGGATAGAAGAGATAGTGTGAGCTCTTCGGGAGTTACTATGGTTCGCTCGCAAGATGGCACTGGTGTCGCGGTCGCTTCACTTTAGTTCACGAATGCATGGTGAAAATGGGTTTCATATTATCAGTTTGCATTTTAAATACCTAAAATCGTAAGCAGGAATATTGGAAATACTGTTTTGAAACATCGTCTTTCCTTGACACATAATATAGGATGGTATTTTACAATAATGGGTATTATAATTAACGAAGAACAGTGGGAAATATCTGCTTACATGATTTTACGCTGAAAAATTAAACCATAATGCAAATTATATATATTTTTAAGCATTGTATCTAGAACAACTTTTGTTTTTTACTTAAATAATTTAAATTGCGTTTATGTTCGCAACAATTACTAGCGAATTTCTTTTCTACTATTTTTAATTTAGCCCTCTCTTTAGATAGCAGGATTTTAGTTCTAACTAAATTTCTATTGAGGTTACTAATTCTCTTCTTCAGTGTAGCAATTTCATTATTGACACTTGTGTTTGTGACCTTGGAGGAATTAGAACTGTTTTCTGTGAATTCCTCATTGTTGAAGGACGGCGCGTTTGAAATAAGAACTGGTTGACTGGATCCTGCATCTGGTAATTTACTGATTGTTGAATATTGCTTTTTCAGTAATTTTTTGTCTCTGTTTTGTGGAGATTTTCGGGATTTATGCACTGTAGTTAAGTACCTGGGTAAATTAGGAAATATACAGGGAATTTCCCCTGGCTTTAACCGCCATTCAATTCTAGGGGTTTCAACTAGTTTTCCATGCACAACGAATGAATCAACTTTCACTAAAAAGTCCTCTGGAAAATGTTTGTCACAAATACTAGATTTAACAGATAATTTAGTGTCTTTCCTAGGAATAGACTTTTCCCATTTGTAAAACAGATTTTTATCTTTAGGAGGAGTAAAAAAATATCAAGCTTCTGAGCAGTTTGTGTATCCTGAACGACACCCGAGTACAAAACAAGTTGGCATTTTTAATCAATTATTGATGTTGCTTGAAACTTACGTTTTGAAGAACACACACATGTATGCACAAAATTAGAAGCAATTTCACAAGTTATGTACCTAATTACTCACAACACACAACGCATACGTATAAAATTGTCTGTACTTCCGAATCACATACTAGGCAGTTCGGCCGCATTTTAAGGCGACTGCGATCGCCACGCCGCAGTTTCGGTCAGTTGCCACGGGACCACGGATCATGCAGTGAACTAGCGGGAGAGCTCACACTTTCTCTTCTATCCGCTATGATGATACTACCAGGCTTTTTTCATGAGTGATTGTCAATTTATCTACAGAATTTCACTATCACGAGTTAAAGGATGATATAGCCCTTCATATGTTATTTAAATGCTGTATGATAATTACCAACCTCTTAAAAGCAGCACAACAGCGTCCATTGGCACGGCCTAAAAGATTCTCATATTGTTACTCCAATTTTTACTTTCTCTACTACGTATAGTAAGTAGAAGCAGTGTATTCCACCCAAAAATTCTATGTCGAGATTTCCCCTGAAATATATGTTTTAAGGCCCCCTGGATCCAAAAACAGCATTTTTAGAAAAAGGTGCGCGTATGTGTCTGTCAGACTGTGGACAGCATAAATCAAAAACGAAAAGTTAGTTAAAACCCAAATAATGTCTTTCAAGCATGCAATACGAAGATTTTGATGAACATTCATCCACCCTAAACTACCCTTTACATGGAAAATTTTTCGAAAATTATGATTTTCTTAAAAATGCCATACGTTTGAGATATTTTTATGACGAAATGTATATCTTGAATTTTTTGGCTATAGCCTATATAGTCCTATTTACTCTGGTTGACTTTTGCCTAACCTTTTGCATACCGTAAGAGATAAACCAAATCTTACTATACAAAAATGTAGATCTCCCTAAAACACACAATTTATATCTGAATAAACTTTTTGTAGACTGAACCATTTCGGAGATATTCCTTGTTATTTGTGTGAGTTTTGGAGAACTTATACTTCTGTGAAATGGAACATCGTTTTTCATTTTTATATGTTTGCCGTGCAAGGAGAACGGAATTTGAAAGCTTCAAAAGATTTGAGTATCGCTAAAAGCCTAATGTATTCCCATGTTCTTGTACCTACAAGGAAATAAGCAATAAGATAATTTCTGCAAATGTTTATCTTAACTAACACGAAGAAGATATAGGAGTAAGAGTTTGTAATAATGGTTAGTACAAGAGTAGAGAAAGTCATGTGAATGCAACACATCAGATTTTTTAAAGATGTTGGCAATGTCAGAAGTTGGAGTATCTGATGTTAATTTATAATTTAGTTTAATACAAAATTTGTCAAACTGATTCCAAACATATTTCTTGTTGTGTTCTGCAGGTTACGCGGTTCGAATTATTTCATCTCTTTCAAAATTATATCCTTTTCCAAAGCGAGTCAGCTATTTTTGATATTTGAATAGCGGCTCTGTGGCGTCAAATTACGTTAGCTGTTGTGGATGTGTAGGGCAGTGCAGATACATTCTCTAACCTGATTATAACATAAGAAAATTAGAGCAGGTGATAATTGTTATAATTTTTTTCTCGAATGAAGGCGAAATTTGAAATTGTTATGCACATGACTGGTTGATTTCAACTAAGTCACGTATGAATGAACTAATCCCTACAACTTGTAGACTTAGATTGCTCGTGTCCAGTTGCCTTGTGTTTCTTTGCAGACATTTAAAACATGTTACTTAATACACTTAAACAGATATTTAATAAAAACGCTTACAATACTATAACGAACAAAAATATAAACAAAATAAATAGAAACAACCGACGCAAAAGTTCCTCTCCGTCGAAGACATCGCCTTTAAGACCAATAAGACCTCATGTTTGATGTCAGGGCTAGCTCTAGCAAGAGGTCCTAATCTGCAGGGTATGCGTGAGTTATGGTAGGAATGGAACCAAACGAAGAATTAACCAACATATCACTTTATTTGTAAATTTCCAGATTTGTAGAGAACTGCCGACGATATTTAAATGGAATGTAACTTTGTAACTTCAACTACAACGTTATAACACTTTAACTTTGTCACCCTTTAGCAACCGCCGAATTATGTATACGTGCTAGCTTACGTACAACTCCCAAGTTGCACGTGCGTTATCTCGACTCGATTCAAGACGAGTGTGTGTTGCGTTGCATTTGTTTTTGCGTGAGCAACACGAAGGAAGCGATTTCCATTGGCTAACTTTAGAGCACGTCATGATAAGATAGGAATCAGCCCGCGGAATCAATATGGCTTCGTACAAAGAACAATTGTAACCTTATCACTCATTTAAATCTGCCTAGGCTTCCATTCTTGAGACTTTAATCTATTCAGCTTTATTACGTCTTCTCCTTAACTATTGACTAGAGTCTCCTTTTGTTTCTTTCTATTATCAAATATATATTGACATTATAATTTGGATTTCACAACGTGAGAACACTATAAAAAAGCAGTTGAACAACTACAATTACCACAGAACAGCGAGTAGACAAAACCGTGTGAATGTAATATGTTGCATTCCTATTTCAATCGTAATGAAAATAGTATTAATTGTTTGTAGAAGATTAAATAAAGAAATACATGTGATTGTATTTCGTAAAAGAAAAGTGTGTAAGGAAAATAGTGTGAATATAATACATTGCATTTGTATTTCAAACGTGTAGAAAATCGTATGAATTGTATGCTGAAGAGTGAGTAGACAAGGATATGAAAAAATTTTAGGAAAGGCAAAAGAGAGTACAGTGAATGTAACACGTTGCATAATAAAATGGATACATAAAAGCCTTCTCCGTTAAAAAAACTCATGACAATTGTTATGGTGATCAGTCAACCGATGTTGGAGTTTAACAATTTCATACATATGTACCAGCATCCATTTTTATGTATACAATAATTTGTTGAAACTACTCACGTTCTACTTATTGTAAAATGGTTTGACAACTCAGAAACCTTTGTGGGAATGTACACAACAAGTTACCAAAGTTTCATTCCAATAGGATGAATGGTATGACAACCCTTATGGGACAAACCAGCAAACATTCAGCGATATAGCGATTTCTTTTGAATTCGTCGTTTGTTACCTCAGATGGAGTTTCTTGGCTGAATGCATTTCTAAGCTGATGTTCACATTGTTTAGGCGTTAATAGCGATTTAAAATCGTAAAAAAAATAATAGCCCGAAATTTACTCTAGGCAATTCCATTTCTGGACGAACAGAAAATCTTTAAATGTTTACAAACTATTACAGGAAATCAAATTATATGCTATGAATTTGCATACATTAGAAAGTAGCTGAAACAAATTTCCTTTGTTTAAAAAAATAACATACACACAGTACAGAATTTGGATATAAATTTCATACCTGCTGCTATTGATGATTGACCGCGCCGTTTGAAATCCCGTATGGCGTCCAAAGGAGAACATTTTGACTAAATATCTCTCTTTTTTTAAATCGTATTGTAAGTTGAAGAATGAGTAGAGAAGAATATGTGAATTGTTACATAAAACAAAAGTGAGTAGAGAAATTAGTGTGAATTTAATACGTTGCATTTCTATTTCAAACGTATAGGAAATTGTATGAATTGTAAATTAGAAGGGGAGCAGAGATAGAAGTGTGATTGTGTCTCGTAAAAGAATAGTGAGTAGAAAACAATGTGAATGTAATACTTTGCATTTACATTTCAATCATAGAAAATTGTAGGAATTGTACGTTGAAGAACAAATAGAGAAGGCTATATGAATGTGTTACGTAAAAGAAAAGCGAGCAGAGAATGTGTGAAAGTAATATACTGTACCGTAAAATGAATAGCTTCAAAACCGTCTCCATGTAAAGCTACACACACACACACACGCACGCACACACACATTCATTTTGTATTTATAGATGATATGAATTTGTAGACGAGTGAGTAGAGAAACAGATGTGAATGTATTACCTAAAAGTGAGTAGAGAAAACAGGGTGGACATTTAAATTTCAAACATACAGAAAGTTGTATGAACTACTTCTAAGAGGGGAAATAATTTTTTGTTGTTGTAAAATCGCGTTTTTTTCTAGGAAAGGCACCTTTATAAATAATAGCCAAACTTTCTCTGAATACAAAATTTGATCTAAATCGCTAGAGCCGTTTCCGAGATACGCGAAATGCACATATATACAAGATATTAGATAAATGGTATGAAGATGTTCTGGACATATCAGAACCCTCAGTCTAGAGACAGTAATGTTATTAGTCAGAGTTAAAAGTCTTCCAATACAGTCATGCGGCAGCGAAATCATCTGGTCACATTTAACAACAAAGAATTTATCCACGTTAGGACTCGCAAATCTCCTGGCGAGGAAAGTTTCCTCGTTGAAAACCTCAGGTCAAGCGTACCTCTACCCAACACCTGCGCATCAGAAAAAAACTGTTGGCAACACTGACAGAAACAAGAGAAGCACAGAGGCACGGTACACACATCATGGACGAACGCAAACTTTGAAATGAGACACAAATTGGCAGTCCACCTAATGTGCAAAAACACACAATTCCATGAACCAAATATGGACTGTGAATGTTTACTATATGAAAAATCGTGCACTATGTACAAGAAGAACAAAGACAATATGTGCATATGCAAATCATTGAAACTGTTAATATAACCTAATTTCCAAATATAGCTATTTGGCAACAAATATTTGTTTACATATGAAAATGTTTTGGATAGGCCATTCCTTGTTGTGCTACTCACATTTATGACTAGGTATACACATAATGTTGAGATAAATGTTTGTAGAAATGGTGTTGTTACGTATTTCCTTATATGTACATACATAAATACGGTGACCAGAGGCGGCAACCCGCATTGCGCCGCACCTGCTTTATACAGAGACTCAAAAACATCCGAACGGCTGCGCGATTTTTGCATTGCGCACCCGGAAACACAATAACGCAGCTGCTGTACACAAGGTCATGTGGTTGACTTGTTTTTCTCTGCTCTGAAAGTGCAGTATTGAGCTGACGTGTGGTTGAGTTTTAACCTATGCGCTTTATTATTTTGTCTTGTACCTACTTGGCCACAAAGTGCATTATGGGTCAGCATTTGTTTTCTACGGCACAGCGTGTATTTATTTATTACCCATATGTGTTACCTCAGTCCGCCAAGTGAAAGTGCGATTTGCACAAAGATTTTCAGGTGATCTGCGATTTGCATCTCTGGGGTAACTTAAAGAATAAAGTGTACAAGACAAACCCACACATCCTGCAAGAATTAAAACAAAATATCCGCCAGGAAATTGCCAGCATTTCTCAACGTGAACTACGGCAAGTGATGGATAATTTCCTAAACAGGTACCAAAAATGCATGGACAGCAACGGTGGTCAGTTTCTACATCTTCCCTAGTAACATTGACAAGTAAACCCTTTACACTCATATGACTTTCTCTACTCTTGCGCTAACTATTCTTACAAACTCTTTTTCCTATATTTTCTTCGTGTTAGTTAAGATAAACATTTGTACAAATTATCTTATTGCTTATTTCCTTGTAGGTGCAAGAGGAATGTTAGAATACAGTAGGTTTTGTGCGATAGTCAAATGTTTTAAAGCTTTGAGATTCCGTTCTCTTTGAACACTTAACATACAGAAAAATTAACAACGGTGTTTCATTTCACGAAAGTTTTAAGTTTTCCGAAACTCACACACATAACAAGAAATATCTCCAAAATGGTTCACCCTACAAGAAAATTTATTCAGATATAAATTGTATATTTTAGCGAGATCTACATTTTTTGTACAGTAAGATTTTGTCTATCTCTAACGGTTTACCAGTTATGTAAAAGTAGTCCAGAGTAAGTACGACTACAGGGGCTATAGCCAGAAAATTCAAGATATACATTTCATTTGTCATAAAAATATCTCAAACATATGACATTTTAATCAAAATCGTTAGAGCCATTTTCAAGAAAATAAAAATTTTCGAAAAATTTATTTTCTTCAAAATCTTCGTGTCGCATCCTTGAAAGACATTAAACTTAAATACCAACTTTGGTTTTTAACTTACTTTTCGTCTTTGAGTTATGCTGTTCACAAACACACAGACAGACACACACACACACGGACCGTTTTCTAAAAATGCTTTTTTTGGGTTCAGGGGGTCTCAAAACATATTTCCGGTGAAATCTCGACATCGAATTTTTGGGTAGAATACAACACTTCCCGTACTTACCAGAAGAGAAAGTGAAAATGGGAGTCGAATTGGAAAACTCCGGAATGGAAAGCATGGAAACAGGAATGTCCAATATGAAGATAGAGCTATCAGAGAATACTAACGAGCATCTGGTCGTGGTGACGGAATACATGTAAGAACTCGGCAGAAAGATGAAGGACCTTGACCAATGTGTTAGTGTCCTGTAAGATAGAGTCGGCGGCAGTACCAAAGAACTGCAGTCTATGGTGGAACAAATGCTCGACGAAAAACGAAGTGGATGTCTATGGCGGCCTACGTTCAGCAGTGGGCGTCTTACGTCTTAGATAATGATGAAGATGCTTATGAAATAGTGATCCATATCTCTGTATGCCCTGTGTCTTGGAAACGGCTTTAACGATTACGATGGAAATTTATATTGAGTTAACACTTTGATTTTCAGGTTAATCTAAATGATTATCTTCTCCCAAAAAACACGACTTAACAAACAAGAAAAAGAAAGCGCCAAGCGAAGCTCAGTTGCCCAAATACTGGTGTTTCAATCAAAATCGTTAGAGCCATTTTTCAGAAAATTAAATTTTCGAAATATATTCCACGTAAAGGGTAGTTTAGGGTTCTTCAAAATCTTCGCGTCATATATTAAACTTAAATAGCAATTTTGCTTTTAACCTACTTTTCGTTTTTGAGTTATGCTGTTTACACAAAAGTTCACAAACAACGATCTTTTTCTAAAACTGCTTGCTTTTTGGATTCAGGGGCCTAAAAGCGCATATTTTTGGTGAAATTTCGACATCGACATTTTGGGCAGAATACAATACCTCCCCTACTTACAGTACGTAGTACAGAAATTAAAAATTGTTTTAATTTTATTTTTATTCAGGGAGACTCAAAGCATGTATTTCCTGTAAATATAGATATAGAATTTTTTTGGGTGGAATACAATACTTCCCAGAGGAACGATAGTGTCAAATGAGGTAGCTGTATTTATAATTATTTAAATCGATACAAAAGTCCCTCAATTTCACTCTGAAATGAAAAAGAGAATTTGACTTAATAGGTTAAGAGGTCTAAACTGTAATTTTTTACCACTTTTGCCCTACTTTTACCGCCCTTTAAGCAAAAGAAGTTGCTGCATAAGGACCACACATTGCCGTTTTGCAACTATGACGATAACAGTAGCAAAACGAAATAGCTGGTTATTTATCGGAACCCTTTCTCAGCCAACAAAGCAAGAGGGGATGTAAGTAAATTAGAAAAAGAGTAGCACGAGATAGCAAATGAGCCTTCCTGTTTACCGTTCTCCCGCCCTTTCGCTTTTCCAGGCGATTACACCAAATAATTGGTGTTCATTGTTGAGGGAAGGAAATAGGACGTGCCGAAGGGCAACAATAGCCAGTTGGTTGCAGCTGCCGCCCGCCCCCACAGCGGGTCAGCATTGTGGACTGTCTTCTCTATACACGAGGGAGATTCATAGTCAGAATTCCAATCCCGCAGGACCGTGATGGTAACAAAAAACATACAGGCCTTCTGTCCAACACCACTGTCATACACACATACACACATACTCAGTGGCGGAGAGCTCCAACTGTAAACATTCTTAGCCTGCCATGCTACTTTGGATCTGCGGTATTTCTTACAAGCTTAAGTACCTGGATTGTCCCTGGCTTGACCGTTTATCCCTGCAACTTTTAGACTTAGGTTACACTTGTGTCTCTTTACAAACATTTAATAGCATATTGCGTACCAAGATATTTATCAGGTCCAGAATGCATTTTGGAAATACGAGACACGCAGGGTTAGTGTGTGGCAGTAGTGGTTAGCCAATTAGTTTCTGCAATACTTGAAAACCCCGTAAAAAGCAATCATAAATCAAAATTGCTTTTCCATATTTTATTTAGCATTAAGAAAAAATCTGACGTGTTGCACTCACATGACTTTCCCTACTCTTGTACTAACCATTCTTACAAACTCTTCACCTATGTCTTCATCTTAGTTGAGATAAACATCTGCAGAAATTATCTCATTGCTTATTTCCTTGTATGTGCAACTGGGATATGAAAATACTTTGAGCGGTAGTCAAATGTTTTAAAACTTTGACATTCCGTTCTCTTTGCACGGTTAACATATAAAAAATGAACAACGATGTTGCATTTGACGAAAGTTTGTTTTCCGAAACTGACACAAAATAACAAGGGATGTCTCCGAAATGGTTCACTCTACAAAAAATTTATTTAGACATAAATTGTGTTTTGGCGAGATCTACATTTTTATAGTAAGGTCTCTACGAGATATTCAAGACATCCAGAGTAAACAGGACTACAGGGGCTATAGCCAGAAAATTCAAAATATACATTTCATGTGTCACAAAAACAAAAATATCTTAAACATATGACATTTTAATCAAAATCGTTAGAGCCATTTTCAAGAAAATCAAAATTTTCGAAAGTTTCCATGTAAAGGGTAGTTTAAGGTGGGGCTATTTTCTTCAAAATCTTCGTGTCCATCCTTGAAAGACAGTAAACTTAAATACCCACTTTGGTTTTTGACCAACTTTTCGCTTTTGAGTTATGCTGTCCACAGACTGACACACATACGCACATGGACCTTTTTCTAAAAAAGCTCGTGTTTGTATTCAGGTGGCCTCAAAACATATATTTCCGGTGAAATCTCGACCTCGAATTTTTGGGTGGAATACAATGCTTCCTCTACTTTACTATACGTAGTAGAGAAAGTAAAAATGCATTCTCTATGTGAACAAATGGGAAAAGACTTCTTATCCTCTCTTTTGTTAATGAATTTTGCAATAGATTCTTTACTTGAGGCAGCACATGTCTGGGTTTCTAGGTTATTTGTTTATGTAGCCGAATTGAATCTTTCGATTTTTGATAGTTATTATTAAGCAGTAAAATTTGATAAAAATTAGCGACATTCTACTGAAGAAGCTGCGGATCTAGCATATACATTACTTTTACCAGCGAAGTCGAAACAAAGATACCTATGCTAAAGCTTACAGGCTTTCCGAAAGTGCTGCTTTGATAAAAACGTTAACAGCCACACCAGTGAGGCAGTTTTATTGGCATATTTTCTAAGGATTCATTAATAACTTATTTTTAAATTAGCATGCTGTAGGGTGTGACGTCATTTCCTACGGGTACTGTAAGCACTAAAGACCAATTTTAGCCTTGCTGCCATTGGAATTGATAAATGAATTGTTAATTTAACTTACA
Source organism: Tenodera sinensis (assembly GCA_030765045.1). NCBI lineage: Eukaryota > Metazoa > Arthropoda > Insecta > Mantodea > Mantidae > Tenodera > Tenodera sinensis. Next base: position 46,057,942 of record CM060974.1, read on the forward strand.
CTACCAAATTATGTTCACAATAATGAACTTACGTATCAAGAATTGCAAAAAATATTACTTAATACATTTAAACAAAATGTTAATTAAATCTCCTAGGATACCCTATAAAGAACACATATTATACAAAATAAATACATAAAAGCAATAAAACACTATGCAAAAGCACTATTGAACAACCTCAAACACAAACGTTCCTCTCCGTCGAAGACGTCGCCTTTAAGACCTATAAGATCTCGTGTTTGGTGTCCGGACTAGCTCTAGCAAGAGGTCCTAATCTGCAGGGTGTGCGTGAGTTATGGTAGGAATGGAACCAAACGAAGAATCAACCAACATATCACTTTATTTGCAAATTTCCAGATTTGTAGAGAACTGCCGACGATATTTAAATAGAATGTAACTTTGTAACTTCAACTACAACGTTATAACACTTTAACTTTGTCACCCTTTAGCAACCGCCGAATTATGTATACGCGCTAGCCTACGTACAACTCCCAAGTTGCACGTGCGTTATCTCGACTCGATTCAAGACGAGTGTGTGTTGCGTTGCATTTGTTTTTGCGCGAGCAACACGAAGGAAGCGATTTCCATTAGAGCACGTCAGGGTAAGATAGGAATCAGCCCGCTGAATCACTATGGCTTCGCACAAACAACAATTGTAACCTTACCACTCATTTAAATCTGCCTAGGCTTCCATTCTTGAGACTAACATATTCAGCTTTATTACCTCTTCCCCTTAACTATTGACTAGAATCTCCTTTTGTTTCTTTCTACTATCAAATATATATATATATATATATATATATATATATATATAGACATTATAATTTCGGTTTCAACATACAGAAAACTGTAAAAATTGTTTGTAGAAGAGAGAGTAGAGAAATACATATAATGGTGTTTCATAAAGGAATAGTGAGCAGAGAAAACCTTGTAAATGTAATACGTTACATTTCTATTCCTATCATAAATAATTGTATGAATTGTATCCTGAGCGAGTAAAGGACATATGAATGTGTTATGTAGAAGAAAAGTGAGTGGATAAAACCATGCATAGTAAAATGGATAGCATAAACCAGCTTCTCCGTGAGGAAACACTTAGATGCGCCAATTTTCATGGTGATAGGACAACTTGTATTGGAGTTCATTACTATCATACATGCAAACATCCTTGCAGTCTGGTTATATTTGGTGATATTCCATCTGTTAGGTTGTATTAGTGCCACCAACCGTTCGTAATATAACTACGGTAAAGCTACGGCCATAGCTGGTGTTATTGCATTTGTTATGTTGCCACAGAAGCCCTTGTTTCTGAACCCGTTGCAGTGAATCCAACCGATAGATTTTAAAACAAGACTCTGTTTAGACGCCGTATTAATTAATTAATCTGTGAACGCCGTTGTATTGCTCGTGTTTGAATGATTTTGTCTTGAATTCTTTTAGAGCAGTATATGCAGTAATAGCCACTGTTGTTATTTTTGTGTTTGCAACACATTAATGCATTAAATATATATTATGATATTTAGCGTTCGGAAGTGATTTTATACAAAAGTGTTATTGCAGAACAAGATTTGCCGAAGATGAGTAGGTTTGTGTTGTGTGGTAACGATGTTCAAGCATTATTGCCGCTTGAAAGCATGTTACTTTAACCTTGTGATATTTGAGGTTAGAAATGTCATTATTTGGGGTACTGTCGTCTGCAGTTTAGTGTAATGTCGGACATGTTGAACTCTTGGGAACTGCCGATAAACTGTATCCCCTATAGGAACGCATACGGGCAAACAAACATGCATACATTAATGTAACTATAGCTGTCGCAAAATTTAATGGCGGGTGGCTCAATACAAAACCCAAACGTAGGCTTGCCACGCCTTGTACTATTGTATAGTCAAACACGCTTTGCAATCATGCTGTTAAGTCGGTGATACAAATGTAATTTGCACCCACAATGGCGGGTATCAGCCGCCATTAAATTTTGCGGCTACCATAATTATCCGGCGTTGCCCGCCGTTTACGGTTTATCCCTATAACATTTTACCTTAGCTTGCACTTGCCAAATAGCATTGTGTTTCTTTGGAGGCGCTTAAAAACATTACACAAGACACTTAGAAAGTTATTGAAACTCTCAAGACACTATAAAGCTAAAAATGCCCAGAAAATACTGCACTAACCACAAGCACAAATACATTTTCTAATGATTTCTCGTCAGTAAAGCTGGGTGGCTCCTACGTTGTCGCATTCGAAGTCAACATAACCTTGTTTATTCTCAGTAACCAACATACACAAAACTGGAAACAAAACACAAGAAAGTCAAAACAAAAGAACGACCAAAGGTGACTGTATTATTAGCCTATGATCGATGTCAGAAAGCGGATCAACAAATGTTGAACTTGCTGATCCTTTGTTATTTTAGGAGGCTGTGGAAAAGGGAAAACTAGTGATCCTTACGTTGATAATTTTCGAGCTGCCACGGTTATGGTTGATAAAGATATAGATGGTCATGCGAGCTTTGGTAAGCATAACATAGAATTAAATAATTAATTGTATAAAATGGAGAGGAATTTGGAAATCTAAACTAGACATTAACTTTTTCCATATGTCAAAGGTTATCTGTGGCAATTTGGTCCAAATTGGTGCTACAGTGTAGAAGCGAATAAAGAAAGCACCCGTGTGCGCGCGCGCACCCACACACACACACACACACACACACACACACACACACACACACACACACACACCTTTTACGTACATTCCTACCTACATTCTTATCCGAAAGTTCGATAGGTACCAAGATTGGTATGTTTTGAGACCCCCTAAATCCAAAAAGGGTTTTAGAGAAAGGTCTGTGTGTATCTGTGACACGCAGACCTTCAACAAAATCCATCGAACCCAGACTAACTTTTACTGCAATGTTTTTTTGAAAATGTTGATTTTCTCAGAAAATGGCTCTAACAGCTTTAATTAAAATACATGTTTGATATTTTCATTTTCTTGAATTTTCTGGGAATGTCCCCATAAGTCCTCGTCATTCTGGATGACTTTTGCATTACTGGTAAACTGTAAGAGACAAAATCTCACTACACAAAAATGTAAATCTCTTAAAACACACAACTCGTCATATATTTCTCCCTCTCTCTTTTATTTTTGTGGCGTGAATTATTTCCGAGATATTCCTTGTTGTTTGTTTGAATCTTCCAGTAGTTACACAAGTATTTTTCTCAAATGGGAAGTCATTTATTTTTGTCCTAAACATGCAAAGAGAATGGAGTTTCAAAGCCATTACATAGAGATCAGCTCTTTAAAGTTTTAACTATCACTTAAGCTTACTGTACGCCCCTATTCCCACTGTATCTACAAGAAAGTATGTAATCAAACAATTAACATGAGGTAGATAGTAGAAAGAATTTCTAAGAAGTATGTACAAGAGTAAATAGAGAAAGTAATGTGAATACACACGTGACATTTTTATTTCTTGGACATGCAAAGAGAACCAAATTTGGAAGCCATCGCATAGCAATCAGACGTACTAAAATATTTGACTACGTATCACTATTAAACTACATTCGCATATCCCCTTGCACCTACAAGAAAATTCCCAATGAAGTAATTTCTATTTGTTTATCTGGATTAACATGAAGTAGATAAAGAATAAGCGTTCGTAAAAGAGTAGAGAAAGTCATGTGAGTGCGACAAGTCAGATTTTTCTTCTGTGATTTACAAACTACCACACTTCCATTACTTGCCTCTCATATATTTAAGCACGAATGATTAACTGCAGCGTTACAAAGAATCTTAGTGATGGTTAGTGTAAAATCAGTGGTTATACATGAGAAAAACTTTACTTCAGCTAGTGATTTATACCTTCAATGAAATTGAAGTAAATTATTTCTTTACATGTACAATGTAAACTTGACCATAAATTCTATGTTTAATCCCCTTTTAGTTTCGTTCGCTACTGCGGCACACCTGCGTTTCGTCCGGCCGTCGTCCATAAGATAACTCCTGTTGTTATGAAGTTGTGAACTTGACGTTCTACACGTAAGACACATTTCCAACTCTAACACAGGTTCAGTATTAAAGGCCACGAACTGCCAAATCCATAAATATGACTTTTAATATTAATATTACAAACCTTCTAGGCGGCGCCGTGGCCGAGCGGTTAGCGCGCTCGCCTACCACCTAGGCGGCCCGGGTTCGATCCCAGGGACCCGCATGTGGTATTCGTGGTGGACGAAGCGGCGTCAGGGCGGGTTTTCTCCGGGTGCTCCGGTTTCCCCCGCCATCTCATTCCACCGGTGCTCCATCTTCATGTATCATCAGTGTCACCGCCTGCGGTGCCGTAGTAGTAAAAGCGGGCGTTAAACACTACAACACACAACACACACATACAAACCTTCTACTTTAGTTCTACGAGGGTGACATAGAACGCCACGTTTCTAGAAACTAATGAAAGTTGTTTACATTTAACAGCTACTTTCTAATGTTTTGCAAGTTAATTACCTTGCAATTAGCTCTAATTGTTTGTCGTTTATCATTTAAAGACTTTGTGTTCACCTAAAAAATGAGGTTGACTGCAGAAAATTTACTTTCTCTACGTAATTAGAGGAAGTATTGTATTCCACCCAACAATTCGATGTCGAGATTTCGCGGAAATGTATGTTTTGAGGCACCCTGAATCCAAAAAAGATTATTTTTAGAAAAAGGTCCATGTGTGTGTGTGTGTGTGTGTGTGTGTGTGTGTGTGTGTGTGTGTGTGTGTGTGTGTGTGTGTGTGTGTGTCTGCCTGGCAATCTGTGGACAGCATAACTCAAAGACGGTAAGTCGGTTAAGAACCAGAGTTGGAATTTAAGTTTAATGTCTTGCAATTATGCGACACAAAGATTTTGAAGAATATTCTCCACCCTAAACTAGCCTTTACATGGAAAAAAAAATTTATTTTCTTGAAAATGGCTCTAACGATTTTGATTAAAATGTTATATGTTTAAGATATTTGTTTGACAAATGAAATTTATATTTTGTATTTCTGGCTATAGCCTATGTAGTCTTGTTTACTCTCCATGACTTTTGAATAACTCGTAAACCATAAGAGATTCGTAATATACAAAAAATATAGATCTCACTAAAACACACAATTATCAGTAACTTTTTTGGTAGAGTGAACCATTTCGGAGATATTCCTTGTTATGTGTGTCAGTTTCGGAAAACTTATTCATTTTTTATATGTTAAGCGTGCAAAGAGAACGGGATCTCAAAGCTTTAAAAGATTTGACTATCGCTCAAAGCCTACTGTACTTCCATATTTCCCTTGTACCTACAAGGAAATAAGCAATAAGATAATTTGTACAAATGTTTATCTCAACTAACATAAAGAAGATATAGGAATAAGAGTTTGTAAAAATGGTTAGTACAAGAGTAGAGGAAGTCATGTGAGTGCAACACATCAGATTTTTAAAATTAGTTTTAACATTTACACATTTACACCCCATAACCTACGCTATAGTACCTTCACTACTTCCTTAAAACAAATTTATACATCACACGTTAAAAAAATCATACAGAGAAACAGAGAGAGTGTGTGAGAGTGAGAGTGTGTGTATATTTGACAAGAATGAGTGAACCACGCAAACCAGATAAGAAATGAGTTCCACTGGCTGGGAGGAAAGCGTCATATGGTATGTTTCTATGACACATTGTTACGGCTTGTTTAAAGATTGTGTTTATAACCTCTGTCGTTTGATTCTGTGGCAGATTGCTGTCGGATTTTCAGGTATGCTGTTTTAACATTCTTTGCATTCTTCGATCTCGAGTAGCACAAAGCTAAAAAAACGACTGTAACTTAAACCCTGGTTTGAAGTGTTAAATGCTCATAAAATCGTGTTATTAAAAGTATGCTTTTATTTGTATATTCAGCCAAAATATGACCTAACTAAACTATGGTCAAATATCATTTATAGGTATGACCAATGAAAACTAATTCATTGTTTACAAATGTTGGAAGTATGCTTAACTAACTCACGCATGGCAAAAATAAGTCATGATACAAATATGACATATGCCATTAAAATCAGAGCCCTACTAATAAGTAATTGGGATGGGAGCAAGAGTAACTGTTCCAGAGTTCATTTTTATTACTTTCTCTACCACGTATAGTAAGTAAAATAGGTGATAATTAATACTTTATGACTGCCCCTCGTATATTTTAGAAGCCCATTATTAGACTATTTATATATTGTGACGCCGGAACGGTGCACAACAAAGCACGATCGGGGCTAAGCTGCACACACCACATACTTGGCCAACGAGGAAAGGCACTCGATGTGAGGCTGCCTCGCGCGACTGTTGGTGTGCACTTGACTAACAGTAATGGGCCTGGCGGTAATAAAGAGGCTCACAATCAGGCTTCGTCATACTCACCCTAGCAAACGCGTGACCAGTATCAGAGAGACAAAATAGGAAGGGGCTTTCTCCAGATAATTCGAGGACTGTCCGGCGGCCGGCTTGTTTGAAGAAGTTTGCGAAAGATACATGTGATGTCCCCGATATATAAGGAGGCGAGGAAACGTGTGGGTCAGTGCGTCAGTGATTGCGAGACAGCTACGTCGCGTCGAAATGAAGAAGTCTTAACCATCTTTGAGAGATTGTATTGACGGAGTAAATGTATGAGAGGCAAAGACAGTGAAGAGAGACAATGAAAGGACTGGCTCGAGGCTACGAGAAGAAAACTGTAGTGAGTTGTAATACCATGAAAGATTCTAGACTGTCTTAACGTCAGTAGAAAATAACTTTGTTTTTGTGCAAAAGTTTAGAAGACAATAAAATGTCAGAAAAGTACCTAAGTGGACTGGACGGTCCTTGTTGTTTTATCAAATATTTAATGTCTAATATGATGCAAACTCCAGATACATGTATCTCAACCTCAACTTGCAGTTGACTCAACGGGTTTCTTCCATAAGATTCCCATAGTTCCCTGTAGTAACAGAAGCACTCAACATATCTTATTAAACGGGTCAGATATTCCTCCTCGATATAAGGTGAGCTTCGTAAACAACACTAATTCACCATGGGCTGGAAGAAACACCGTAAGGCTAATAATGGACCCTAGTTTCAACTCCCAGCCCTTAAACTGACTGCATCATCTACAAGCTCAAGTCAGCTGTTGGCTGCTGCAACTGGACATTGTCCTTTCTTCACAGGAAAAAAAAAAGTTCTAATGTGTTGCACTCACATGACTTTCTCTACTCTTGTACTAACCATTCTTACAAACTCTTATTCCTATATCTTCTTCGTGTTAAGATAAACATTTGTACAAATTATCTTATTGCTTATTTCCTTGTAGGTGCAAGGGGAATATTGGAATACAGTAGGCTTTGTGCGATAGTCAAATGTTTTAAAGCTGTGAGATTCTGTTGTCTTTGCACACTTAACATATAAAAAAATTAACAATGATCCATTTCACTAAAGTTGTTTTCTTAAACTCACACATACAACAAGGAATATCTCCGAAATGGTTCACCCTACAAGAAAATGTATTGAGACATAAATTGTGTATTTTAATAAGATCTACATTTTTTGTAGAGTACAATTTGGTCTATCTCTAACGGTTTACCAGTTATGCAAAAGTCGTCCAGAGTAAATACGACTACAGGGGCTATGGCCAGAAAATTCAAGATATGCATTTCATTTGTCATAAACATATCTCAAACATATGACTCTTTAATCAAAATCGTTAAAGCCATTTTCAAGAAAATTAAAATTTTCGAAAAGTGTTCCATGTAAAGGGTAGTTTAGGGTGGGGCTATTTTCTTCAAAATGTTCCTTTTTCTAAAAATGCTTTTTATGGATTCTCGACATCGAATTTTTGGGTGGAATACAATACTTCCCCTACTTATCAGTAGAGAAAGTAATATATATTCTGACGTTTACGCTGATATGACTTTCTTCACCCATTCTGGTGCTAAATATTCTTGAAAACGCTTATTTTCTATCTACTTCAACTTAATCGAGATAGATGTTTGAAGAAAATGTTTTATAATAGGTAGAATGAGTAAAATAGAAATGTTAAAAATATATAATTATATATACCTTATTTTTAACAGTTTTGGGTATATATGATTTTTAAAGAATTTTATGCTGTAACAAAACGGCAGAAATCCAAGTCCGGTTACTTTTCTATCTTTTATTGTCCTCTAAAATGTTACTACAAATACAGTTTCCTTCTCGTAGTTAATATAGTCCACAGTCTTTCTGGTATCACAACTCACAATTATTCCTCTTATAACCTTGCACTGTCCTTTCAGAGTCTTTCTTCACTTTCTATGTCTCTTATACACTTAACTATGGTGTTGCAATCACTCGCGACGACCAACGTATCTTCCGGGACGCCACATGCACAGCAGTCTCACACACGCTGACACGCTCACCGACTTATTCCAGTAGCTCTTCATTCAAACTCACCCACAGTCTCTTCTGCTGCTGTCTCATGTTCTTTTATACTGGGGATAACGTCACACGACATTTCAAGAAAATCTCCATGCACACGTGCCGCGATGACTCAGCTAGAAGCCTTGCGAACGTTTTCGATTCCTTTTGTTTCTGTCGCTTCATTGTTTAAGTTCACGTACACATATACTCGCACGAGGCAGCCCGGCCCTTAACGTCTCGTCGGTCTGGGTAGCTCAGTGGGTTAGACGCTGGCCTACTGATCCCGGGTTCAAATCCGGACCAGACCGATGATTTTAAGTGTGCTTAAAAACGACAACTCCATGTCAGTAGATTTACTGGCGGGATAAAACTCCGGCACACTGGCGACGCTGATGTGATCCTGGCAATTGATAAAAAACAAAATAATTAAATTAATTCCTTTAACGTCTCTACCCGCTCGGCGGCCCGGCATGTGGTGTGAAATAGCTTGGCCCCGTCCGTCCATTGTTATACTCCGACCCCAAAGTCACAATACAAACACAGCAAAAGCTTTCACCATCTGTTTAGAGCAACGCATTTTACAAATGCTCAAAAAATCAGAGCTCTGTTATAGAGTTTTAGAAAAGTGCACCTAAAGTTTAAAAAAAGGATGTTTCGGTAAATGGAAAGGCAATACACCGAGGGATCCCAGCAGGCATATTCATATCTCGAGATAAATCTCCATTTAAATGTCCTTAAATGCTACAAACGCAGATAAACGCTACATGGACATACTCTACAAACTACATACATTCATATTATGCATAAAACCAAAAACTGATTTTTTTTCAGCGATCTGTATCTAGTGTTCTTAGAACCCTTGTCTTTATCTTCCACCAGCTATGTTATATAATAGGTTTTTAAAGAAAATAGAAAATCTGAAGTGTCTCACTTTAATTTTATTGTTTAGAGGAAAAATGTACCTAAACAACATTTTTGCAAACTCTCTTGTTTATTGCGTCCCATCCTCTAGTACTGCACCCCACTAATGACGCCTGTAGTGGGAGGAGGTGGGGGACGCAGCGGCTGGGCGGCAAGCCTTGCCACTTCATGGGCTGTTGCGCTGGGGTTTACTTATTTCTATTTGTTTATTAAAATATCAACAAGTTAGCAATAATTAACCTTAGTTATGATTTGATTGTGGTTTGTAAATCAGAAGAAATTGTTTTATAAGTGGAAAAATCTGACATGTTATACTCACATGACTTTCTCTACTCTTGTACTAACCATTCTTACAAACTCTTATTCTTATATCTTCTTGTGTTAGTAAAGATAAACATTTTCAGAAATTATTTTATTGCTTTGAGCGATAGTCAAATTTTTTAAAGCTGGTCGCTAAATGAAGTCTTTGAATGGCTCTTTGCATGGCCAAGAGATCAAAAAGTGAATAACGACTTCATATTGGAGAACGGTCTGTAAGTAGTGCAAAATTCTGACAAATAACAAGGAATATCTCTGAAATGGTTCACTTCACTAAAAGATCGTTTGACATAACTTGTGCGTTTTAATGAGATGTACATTTTTGTATAGTAAGATTTGGTCTATGTCTTACGGTTTACCAGTTATGCAAGTCATCCAGACTAAACAGGACTACATAGGCCACAGCCATAAAATTCAAAATATACATTTCATTTGTCATAAAAATATCTTAAGCAAATGGCATTTTAATGAAAATCGTTAAAGCCATTATTAATAAAATCAAATTGTTCGACAAATGTTTCATTTAAATGTTTCAGATAACTATCTGAAGTATCTCAATGTAACTGTTAGGGGGAAAATGTACCTAAAGAAGAAAATATGTGAACAGTTTTGCATATTTTCTTTGTTGAAATATCAACAGGATAGCAAGCTAAGTTATTATTGGACTATGGTTTCTGACCCAGAAGAAGTTGTTTTATAACACAAAATTTTCAATATAGTAGTTTATATAATTTTCAATAAACCTTCATATATACAAGGTGGAAGTGAAATGGCGGCGCCGTGGCCGAGCGGTTAGCGCGCTCGCCTACCACCTAGGCGGCCCGGGTTCGATCCCAGGGACCCGCATGTGGTATTCGTGGTGGACGAAGCGGCGTCAGGGCGGGTTTTCTCCGGGTACTCCGGTTTCCCCCGCCATATCATTCCACCGGTGCTCCATCTTCATTCCATGTATCATCAGTGTCACCGCCTGCGGTGCCATAGTAGTAAAAGCGGGCGCTAAACACTACAACAACGTGGAAGTGAAAATGATCTGCCAGACTTCAACAGCAAATTTCTCATGTTGTGAATAACAAGATAGTCTAATACCAACATGTTAAAAAGTTTATACTTTTGTAGAAAAACATATTTTTATCAAAAAAAAATTTATCATCACCTGGTTGAATTATTATTCACTGAAGGTTCTTGATTTATGGCTATATTCATAGAAAATTGAATAAACAACTTTTCCTTTAGTCTATTTCAATAGATTCAACGGTTTTTGTGTAAATTAAATTTAAAAGAACCCACAATTTGTTGCCTTTTTGTTGCAATAAATTGTGGGGTTTTTTAAATTTAATTTGCACAGAAACCGTTGAATCTATTGAAATATGCCAAAGGAAACAGTTGTTGTTTATTCAATTTTCTATGAATATAGCCATAAATCAAGAACCTTCAGTGAATAATTTTTCAGCCAGGTGATTATAAATTGTTTTGATAAAAATATTTTTTCTAAAAAACTATAAACTTTTCAACATTTTGGTGTTAGACTTTCTTGTTATTCACAACATGAGAAATTCGCTGTTAAAGTCTGGCGGATCATTTCAGTTCCATCCTGTATTTCATTAAGGTTCAGCATGGAAATTGCTACTCTGTCTCTAGCAAGTATCCTTAACATGAGGTATATAGAGTAAGCCTTTTTAAGAAGAGTGTACAAGAGGGAGCAAAGAAGCTCATTGGGTGCAGATTTTGACATCAAGTACGGTTATAGCTGGTCAAACTTTCTTGTGTTACAAAATACCTCAGACTTCAATCGCTCATAACTACGAGACTAATAATGTGATATCACCGGTTGAGGTCACAATGGATAGAGTATATATGTACGTGTTTGTCACGCAGCTTTTGTTTTGTCATCGAGCTAGTGTAAGCGCCTGCGGGTGATTATTGTGAATTAGCGTTTAGCAAGGATGTTAATTTGGGTTTTCTTGAGAGGCACTACTAGAACTCAAAGTGACACAATAAAAATATTCGCCGAAATATACATACAAATCTGATGTGTTGCATTCACATGACTTTCTCTACTCTTGTACTAACCATTCTTACAAACTCTTATTCATATATCTTCTTCGTGTTAAGATAAACATTTGTACAAATGATCTTATTGCTTATTTCCTTGTAGGTGCAAGGGGAATATTAGAATACAGTAGGCTTTGAGGGATAGTCAAATCTTTTAAAGCATTTGCACCGTAACATATAAAAAATGAACAACGATATTCCATTTCACTCAACTTTTAAGTTTTCCGAAACTGACACAAATAACATGCAATTACTCCGAAATGGTAATATAAAAATATTTTTAAAAATCATAAAATATTAATGTCTTAGCAACTAAATTGACTAAATGTATGAAATTTGGCACATCTACCCCTCACTGACAGTGATTTTTACTTTCTCTACTGGTAAGTAGGGGAAGTGTTGTATTGCACCCAAAAATTCGATGTCGAGATTTCACCGGAAGTATGTTTTGAGACCACATGAATTTAAAAAAAAAAAAAAAGACATTTTTAGAGAAGTGTGTGTGTGTGTGTGTGTGTGTGTGTGTGTGTGTGTGTGTGTGTGTGTGTGTGTGTGTGTGTGTGTGTGTGTGTGTCAGTCTGTGGACAGCATAACTCGAAAACGAAAAGTCTGTTAAAAACCAAAGTTGGTATTTAAGTTTAATATCTCTCAGGGATGCCAGACGAAACTACCCTTTGCATGGAACTGTTTTCGAAAATTTTGGTTTTCTTGAAAATGGCTCTAACGATTTTGATTAAAATGTCATATGTTTGAGATATTTTTATGAAAAATGAAATGTATATTTTGAATGTTATGGCTATAGCCTATCTATTCCTGCTTACTGTGAGTGACTTTTGAATAACTCGTAAATGGTAAGAGTTAGGCAAAAACTTACTGTACAAAAAATTTAGTTCTCGCTAAAACACAATTTATGTCTAAATAAATTTGTTTGTGGAGTGAACCATTTCGGAGATATTCCTTATTTGTGTCAGTTTTGGAAAACTTAAAACTTGCGTGAAATGCAACATCGTTGTTCATTTTTTTATATGTTAAGTGTGCAAAGAGAACGGGATCTCAAAGCTTTAAAACATTTGACTATGGCACAAATCCTACTGTATTCTAATATTCTCCTTGCACCTACAAGGAAATAAGCAATAAGATAATTTGTACAAATGCTTATCTTAACTAACATGGAGATATAGGAATAAGAGTTTGTAAGAATGGTTAGTACAAGGGTAGAGAAAGTCATGTGAGTGGAACACATCAGATTTTTTCTTTTGTAATTTGTCTGAAGTGTTGAAGTTCAGTGAGAAAATAGTGAACCAGGTGGTTTTGATAAAGGGTTCGGCCGATCTAAGAGACGTGGTTATGGGAGGGCTGTGCCACCTCCTGAGCCACTATGGACAACGGTACAATTCCATGTGCTTCAGCAGGCACCTTCCTTTCTAGCATGACGTAACCTAGTGCACACACACAAAGAAAGAAAAAGCTAAGGGATTAGTGATATCATGTTCCTCCTTAGCCGTCTCAAGGAAAGGTTTTATAGACCTTAGTCAAGAACGGCCCTACCATTCACTCTGGAAACTAAATCTTAATAATGGTTAGCAAAGGAACGTTAATGTCATGGCAGCAGTGGCGTAACAGAAGTCACAAACCTGTACCTACCTAGTGCTCGAATTACAACTTTCAAAATATTTTATTTTTATCGAGGGTTATTTATACTAGAGCAGCACGGAACAATTTTACTTTATGCTTCTAAAAGCAAATGAAATGTTCTTATATTTCACAGCTAATGTTTTGTGGGTTGATTATCCTGCTTGATATGCTCTAATTATTGTTAATTATGGTGATTTAAAGAATTTGTGTTCACCCATTAACACCTAAACAAAGTAAAGATCAACTTAGAAATGCATTTGACGAATAAGCTCAATCTAAGGCAAAGTACAGCGAAGTTAAAACAGATAGGATCCTTTTAGTGATGAATTTCATGAAGGAGGTAACAGAACTGTTGTTACTGATGAAAATATTACCGCTGTTCAAGAGTGCTTTAAGAAGGTCAACAGATATCTTATGAGTTTTGAAAGGGTAGAATGAGACTGAAAAATTGAATGCCATAGCCGAGATTCGAACCATAGATCTTCCGGTCCCGTTCGGGCGCTTTAAACACTGACCTACCATGGCAACGTAGGGACACGACATTAAATTCTCCAACTCACTCCCATTTTCTCCGGTAAACCACACAAGGTCTCAAATTCATATAGGATGACATATGTTAATGGCGACTTACCATATTGTAAGTACCTAAGACCTGGGCTTCTAGTTAGTCAACTATAAGGTGAACCAATGCAATGCAATGCTTTGAAACTCCCTAAGAAGAAAAAAATAGCTGTGTGTTTTAGCGTGTGAGTGGGTGCGCGCTTGTCTATGAACGACATAACTCAAAAACGAAAACTCGGTTAAATACCATAGCCGCCTTGAGAACACTTTGGCCAGGCTACTACCACTGAAGATGTGTACCACAGATTTAGACGAAACGTCTGGGGAGCTGAAGCACGGCCTACAAGCCAGGAGTTCCTTTAGCTAATACCAACACCAGCCTACGAATCTGTTAGTAAAATAATTTCTGCGTATGTTTATCTTGATTAGCATGAAAGACCTAGATAGAGAACTAAGTATTTTTAAAAGTACTTTGTACAAAAGTAAAGAAAGTAATGTGAGTGCAACATATAAGATATTTTATATCTTTTTCATTTTCATCCAGGTAAAAACATTTGCAGAAATAGCTAAATAACACGTTCCTTTATACATACAAAGACAATAGTGAGAGGTACTCAAATGTTAAAGAATTGCACTCCACATATATGGTGGCCTTAAATTTCTGTTTTGCACTTCTTTGTAACAAAAAGTATACGTTTGACATTTCGTACCGTTTCGTGTTATAATAAACACATGACTAACGAAAACGACAGTCTACGGCAGGGTTGCCAACATTTAAAAGTAAAACTATCAAAATTATAGATTTGGATTCAAAATTATCGTACATCATAAGCCAAATGCTACAACAATAAATGTATCAGCATAATACTTATGAGCATGTAATAGTTATGATGTTTATGATATCCAATTACAAGATTGGTGACCTCAACCAGTATTACAACTTTAGCACTTATGTTTCTAGCACTGTTCATCTGAAGCTTTAACTTCAACTGTTGCAGCATTATACAAATTTGTTGTTGAGATAAACTTTAACATCATCTCGGTGACTTGCAGATTTTCGGATCCACCACATTCTTTCATAAGCTGAGACGACAGAATAACTCCATTACCGTGTCTAGCGCCAATCTGTTTCTAACGTTGGTTTTTATTAAACCCTGTTCAGAAAAAACCTCTTTCACAAGAAGTGTTTCTGTGGGGCAACGAAATCACTGATAATGCAAACCCCGGCAGTTCTCTGAAATCAGTATTTCCACCGAGGTAACCAGTGGCGGCTCGCAGTCAAAAGTTTAGGGTAGGCAAAGTGTAACAGTAACAACAACAATAATAATAACAACAACAACAATAATAATAATAATAATAATAATAATAATAATAATAATAATAATAATAATAATAATAATAATAATAATAATAATAATAATAATAATAATAATAATAAACCCCGTTTATCCGAAATATAGGGGGCGAAGTCCAACTTCCAACGGTCGTGGCTCCCCTTGCCCCGTTTCGCGACGCCCATGACTAAAATAGATTAAGAAATTGAAAAATTGTCTGACTGCAGCTTTGTGTTAAATAGCTAAAACACTCCTCTTTTCATTGTCAGTGCGCTGCGAAAGCGAAATTTGTAATAGTTCACTAATTAAGTCGGTCATACTGGTATTACACAGAGATAACGACAGATTCAGATCTCTGAGATCTTCGTTCGTGGAGTATGGCTGTTCGGAAAATGTCGCATAAATTCGGATTTGGGCAGGCAAGTGTTCGGAGTGCTGGCAGACGCGTCTACGCATGCTCGGAGTGCATATACAGACGGAATGTTTCCTTATCCCTGTTCAAGGGCCTCGTACTGAGGAAATGGGGCCGGGCCGGCAGAGGTTAAGCTAGCCTGCTCTCCACTACCCAGGTTCCATGCGTATCATTTCTGCCGCGCGTTTCAAACACGCAGCGCAGTTTTGATGAATCGGAATTGAGATTAAAGGATTTGACCATGCGCTGGTCATTTATTATAACCGAGAAAACTTTTCTTGAACTGCAATTTAGGGGAAAATGACGGTTCAAATGATAAAATGCAGAATCATAGTTAAACATTATTTGTTGATGTATTACGATAGGGTAGGCAATGCCTACCCTGCCTACCCTGAGTAGCCGCGCCTGGAGGTAACACATGTGTTTAACAACACTCCATAAACTGTCAGGTTCAAGCATGTTCTTTATTTCACACGGAATATGAGGTATTCCGAGTTTTCTCCATTGATCATCATTTTTCTTAACAGTGTCTGCATTTAGATTATCAGACCTGCACACACTGGCAGTAAGAGGATAAAGGGTAGGAGGCTTAATAGGGTTGGAAACGGTTGCCTTAGAGTGGTAGAGACAGGTCATGATGGCAAAAGTGGTATCGCTATTTGTGGTATCGCTATTTCTAATTAGTTTCATTTCGCTGGTGTGACAAAATAGTGAAAATTACATTTCTACGGTATCGAACTACCACACATTCAAATTATCGCACACCCCATAATTATCGTACGAGTTGGCACTATGTGCACAAACATTAAAATTATCGTATGCCTCCATAGTTATCGTACGAGTTGGCAACCCTGGTCTACGGTTCTCCTAGTCTGATCATGGCCTAATGAACTAAAACCACAATTGCCTAATATATCCTTATTCTAAACAATCAAAAAATTTCTCCTTGAATTGATATAAAATATACAGTTTTAACAGTTGGTATACAGTATCAGACTACAATCAGACTACGTAGCTCTGATTCGTGCCGCAGCCTGTCTTTTTCGTTAGCCACGAATAAACAGTCATTTACCTAGTATTAATTCCTGGTATTTCTTGTAAAAAAACCAGCACCCTACAAGGTTTTGGAAGAAAGCGCGCTTTAACTTTCGTATATATCAAAGTTGTTGTTGTTTTCTAGTGCCTTGCATCTGGCAATGAAGCCATTAGCATTCGTGCTTTCCAATACTTTTGAACTGTAGTTTCTTCTGATCTTAATGCTTCACAGGTATTCAAGTGGTCTTCGTTCATTTCTGCTGGATCGTTACACAGGACACATATTGGTGAGGCTGAGATACCTATTCTATAGAGATGACTTGCTAAGCAGTCGTGATTTGTCAATAGTCGGAAGGCTACAACCGCTGTTTTCCTTGGTCTCTGGGGGATTATATCTGGGTTGGAAAGTAGTGTAATCCATTTTTTATCTTTGGCATTTGTTTCTATTTCTTGTAGGTATGAATGAGAAATTCTTTTAATGATCAAGCGTTTTAGTGAGGAATATGAGAAGTTGAATTTAAACTTTTGTTTTATTGTTGTGCCTTTCTTTGCAAGTGAGTCTGCAGCTTCATTCCCCATGACTCCACAGTGTGCTGGAATCCATTGGAGATGAACAGTCTTATTAACTTTTTGGAGTTGTGTTAACATTTTGTAGCATTCTCTAATTTTTGTTGACTTCTTTGTAGTATTTGAACATATTCCCTGAATTGCAGCTTTAGAATCCGAAAGAATTACTGCCTTGTTAAATTTATTTAAGGGAAGATTTAACAATTGTCGGAGAGCAATGTATATAGCCTCTATTTTTCCATCATAATTTGTTGTGTCTCTGCCAACAGAATGATAAAAGGAAAAATGTGAACACGTAACTCCAGCTCCAGTAAGGTTTTCCGTGGAGGATCCATCAGTATATATGTGCAGCCATTCTTCTGTGGGATATCTAGTATTGATTGTTTCCAGAGCTAGAAGGTTTTGTATTTCTTTTGGTGTGTCTGATTTACTTATTTCCTCTATTAATTCCAAACTGAAGGTAGGTTGCAGTAATTCCAATGGATTTTCTCTTATAAGTAGATTTTCTCTGGTGTTAGGAATGTTCAATTTGGATTTAATCTGTGTTACCTTTTCTAGGAAACTACTATGAGTTTTAAGGATTGAAGGGGGAGGTTCTCTTCTGTCCATTTAGAGTTTGGCAGTCGTAACATTTTCTCGTGTTGGAGCAATGCTTGTTGTTCTATTTTTGTTGTTATTGAAGGGGTCCGTGTTAAGGCAAGCATGGCATCAATAGGTGTGGATTTAACTGCTCCAGTGGTTAGGCGAAGAGCCTGATTTTGTATTTGTTCAAGTTTATTGATGTTAGCATTTGCTGCTGTTATTAAAGCTTCAGAACAGTACAAGAGGTTTGGTTTAACGTACATTTTGTATGTTGTGTTAAGGACTGTCCTTAACACAATAATAATGTGTAATAATCAGGAGTAATTAAGGTGTGGTTTAAGCACAAGAGGTTGCTACGACGAAGATTAACGTAAGCGTAAGGTGGAGGAGCCACATATGGTCCCCGTTCCTAATATGGCCCCCTATGTAAACCCTCCGCCATGTTGCGCACTTCCAAACTACCATAGCAGCTGCCAGGAACGATGGCGGTAAGTGACAGCTAACGCGCATGTAGGGGAAAGAGGGTAAGTGCTGCGTTGCAACTGTTTCCGATCTTTCCCAGGAAGTATGTGTATACTATAATTGCTCCACCGTTAGATCCGCACTTGATGTAAACATAACCCATCAACAACGAACTCGCAATACGCCAAAACCAAAGCACGCCATAAAATATAGTACCTTAAATATCGGCGATTGTCTGTGAGTTTTGAAGATGTATATAACCCTGGTAAAGACTACTTAAATGTAACACGATATTTCTAAAATTCCTGAGTAAATAGCGTTCTGTTGCAACATAAATACCAGGTATGAGTCCACGTGGTGTTTGTTTTGTGTTAATCGCAGGTAACAACATCAGGTTATCGCGGAGGGATACAAGGTGCGGATCTAAGGCTGGATACCGCCTGCGGTGCCGTAGTAGTAAAAGCGGGCGTTAAACACTACAAAAAAAAATCTAAGGCTGGATGTAGTATAGGTAGGCAGCAGGTTTCTCGTGCCGCAGTTCACCTACGTGTGCTGGTACACTGCGATAGCAAAATGCACTGTTGCAACATTGCGTCCCTTTCAGACTTCTGTTACATTTTTTCATGTTCATCCTTTATTTACTTGTCTATTTATGCACTAAATTGTGATTGCTTTAACAGCTTTTTCTCACACTGGGCCGATAAATATGTATTGTATATTTATTATATTATTTTATTCCTCTTAATAGGCACTACAACTTCACTAACTGAATGTTTTGGCCTTCTCTACAATTTTCTTCCATTCAATGCGATCTTTTGCCAGGTTTCATATCTTCATATTTTTTAAATCTTGGTGTATGTCGTCACTCCAACTGTTTTTAGGTCTGCCCCTTTTTCTAGATTCGAGAGGCTTCCATGTATGTATTGTTTTAACTGTTCTCTCAGTTGACATTCTATACTAATGTCCGAACCATCTAAGTCTCCGTGCTGTAATAAATTAATAATTGTTCGTTTTTTTATTCTTTAACTCTTCATTTCTCAGAGTCCTCCATTGTCTTCTGTCTTTAATTGGTCCAAACATTCTTCTTAATATCTTTCTTTTAAATATTGATAACTTTTGCTTTTGTAATTCTTTCAATACCCATGTTTCAGAGCCATATGTGACTATAGGTTTTATGATTGTGTTATAAATTCTTAATTTTGCACTTATCATTATAAGTTTACTTTTGAATAAATTATTATACATGAAACATGCTTTGTTACCGTGAATCACTCTCTTTTTCACCTCTTCCTCTATAGAGTTAACATTATTATGTATCATTATTGTGTATATATTATGTTATATATTAATATGAAAAGCTAGAACACATCATATTTACTTGGATTACATTACATTAATTATATACACAGTTGGTACTATATATGAGCCCCACAAAAAAAATGAAAGAAGAAACCACAAGCAGAACAATGAAATATAATTTACATTCACAGAAATATGTACATTGGCATTTACTCAATCTTAGTATCTTACAGTTTCTGTTTCTTCTTCTTCTTCTTCTTCTTCTTCTTCTTCTTCTTCTTCTTCTTCTTCTTCATCATCATCATCATCATCCGAAGACTACGAAGAAGCCATCAATCTCATAAAATTCACGAACGGTTTTGCTTTCATCCGTTTCGTCTTTGTTTCTAAATATCTAATTTAGTGGTTCTTACTACTGTACATCTGTAACAGCAGTTGCAGCTGCAGCATGTACAGTCGGCGAGTCACACTTGCCGTTCTTTCCTTTAAAGTAATTGTACACATTTTGGATGTGTGCCGTCTGCTTATGTACTGGTTTTCCACATCCTATAGGCGAGAAATTTTCTTTTTAAGCAGCAGGTGCATTACCTGTTTTCCGCGGTCGCCTTGTATTGATACAGGTTTAAGAGTGTTTTGTGCAATGTCAGTTGTGCGCCACTACTCGTGTCAGACACTAGTGAAACCACATTACTGGCATACGTTTCAAAAATAGTAATTATTCGGGTTTTCTTATAGGCACATTGGAGAAAATTGACATCATTGCTGTCTTGCTGCCATGGTGATTCGACAATCATTTTCTGACTCTTGTGCCAGAAATACGATAATTTCGTACGATTTATGCCGTCATAATGAGCGTTTTAATGCTGGGATTGCATAAACAGTATTGCCCGTTAACTTTTGTGTGCACTATGCAGGTTGAAAAGGAGGTTATTACATCCCTTCTAATATGTGCTTCATAGAAGTATTACAAACAAAAAAGTCTAATGGCATTTTGTTCTTTGATCAGCCGATTTCGAAAAAAATAGTGTTTGATCCAAATTGGATGCGTAATTCCACAAGAATGTACGAAGATAACAGTTTATCACTGGTAAGATGGGGAGAGTAACTTATTTCTGACATAGCTTTGATAGTAATTATGGGATATTGCTCAGGGTTAGGAAATAATCATTCACTAAAAAGACGTGAAGGAGTACTCCGAGCAGCTCTTTCAGACGTCAAGTAAGTCGACAACGTTGTGTTGAGGTTGGTCAGGGAATTGACCGGGTTTGTGGATGTAAACAGGTCGGGCGCTTTCGCTTTCGTGTATTGTTTTGGGAGGTAACACTTCTGATTGGCCTACACTCGATCAGTAAACACGGGAGGACAAGGTTGGGAATGAGTTTGTTTTCAAGATGCACTGTTACGGTGTTTGTTTATGTACTGAACTAGGGAAAGCGACTACCCACGCAATCTACAGTGTTGCCAGATTTTTTTTCAACAAAACCAAAATATCTCTGTAGGAAATGGTCAGAGACAAAAACGTTATATACAAAATGTGTTCCAAATACCTAGATTTATCACTGGTTTAAATTAATGTAATGACTTCCCTTCCACCCTGTATGTTGTTGTATCTCTCTGAGTACCTACATGACAAAAGTGAAAGCGATATATATTCCTAGATATAGGTATTACCTTAATGCTATGTGGTTGTATGTATGTGCAGGTGTAATCCTGATGGAGAACTGGCGTTTCCACCCTTCAGCAGCCCTTGTGGCTCTAGCTCCACTGCCAGCATGGCCTACCTCAAATCTACACCCTACTCAGTCAACGGCATCGGGCTCGCCATGCCCACTATGGACTCCCTGCACTCCAGTATGGGATATCCCGCAGGTACTACACATTTCTTATACTTTAGATCAGTGAGTTGTGACGTCAGCTCGCACCGCTGAACACGCTGGCACTGAAGACGAGTTCAGCGTGTGACGTCACTGCCGCAGAGGAACAGGACCTAGTTTGAGGCATGCGGGATGCAGAAATATAGGAAAGATAGGAAACCTCTGGCGTTAAAAAAACAACTAACGTCTTGGGTGTTGTAATATTAACCCTAGCATTACCAAGACTTATTTCAGAATTTAGATTACCAATTATGTGAACACCACAAGTAACAAAATGTCTGAGAAATATTTAAAAGAAAAATTATTTTAACATCTTCCCATGTTTATAAGGTAATATTCAACACTGTTTAACTATTCTTTTTCTTTTTTTACATGAATTACATCAGATATTATGCCAATCCTTATTACAGAGCTTATACTACCAACTGAGGCGACCACCGCTGGTAACAAAATGTCTCAGCAGTTTTTAAAACAAATTTGCTTTAAAATTATCATGTTTATAAAGGTAATATTTAATATTAACTATTCCTTTCTACTTTTTTACATGAATCACATTATACCGATGGGGCAATAGTTTATGACCACCTTGATATTTCATTGTTTCTCAAAAATACCAACAATGAAAAATTTGAAACAAATGCGCAACTCAGTAGCAGAGACAGAATTGACAATAACTATTAACTGCGTACTTTAGTCAAAAATTAGAAGAGAATATTAAAAAAAAAAAAATTACAGAAGGTGGGCATAAAGCAGCGAGGGTTAATGCTGTTACAATTACACAATTGTTACAGATTATAACAATTACATTTACATTTTTGCTGTATGCTATGAGAAAGTATATAACAGTTCTACCTTTTGTGAAGTATAGTCATGTTATAAAGTAAACATAAAAGAACATAACGTAATTTTCTTTGCAAAGAGAACCATATAAAACAAAGTTACGTGGACATTTTCCGACGCTTAAGTTTTGTTTTTTACTTTCTCTACTGCTTATTAGAGGAAGTATTGTATTCCACCCAAAAATTCGATGTCGAGATTTTACCGGAAATATGTTTTGAGACCCCCGAACCCAAAAAGCATTTTTAGAAAAAGGTCCGTGTGGCGCGCGCGCGCATGTGTGTGTGTGTGTGTGTGTGTGTGTGTGTGTGTGTGTGTGTGTGTGTGTGTGTGTGTGTGTGTGTGTGTGTCAGTCTGACGGACTGGACGGACTATCTGTGGATAACATAACTCAAAATGAAAAGAGGTTGAATCAGACACTGAAAAATTCAATGCCATAGCCGGGATTTGAACCACGGATCTTCCGCATCGAGCGGCTGCTTTGACCACTAAGCTACCATGGTCAACTTGCCAGTATGACATTAAATTCCCCAGCTGATTCGTACTTTTTCCCGGTAGACCACAAGGGAATCTCACATCAGAGATAAATACCCCAAGGGCGACTTACAATTATAAGTACTTTATGTACCGGGTTTAAGTAATCTTCGGATGGTAATTATTATTTATTTATGCCAACAAACTTACTGCTGGTGTTTTCAAACACACAAGCCGTGTGTGGGCAATGTAGCCGTCCTAGAGCTTTAAAAATTGCTGATACTGAGAAAACCAAGGTGTGCCGTTAAAGTACAAAGTATAAGCATAATAAACAGAATCTGATGTGTTGCACTCACATGACTTTCTCTACTCTTGTACTAATCATTCTTACAAACTCTTATTCCTATATCTTCTTCACGTTACTTGACATAAACATTTACAGAAATTATCTTATTGCTTATTTCCTTGTAGGTGCAAAGAGAACATTAGAATACAGTAGGCCTTGAGCGATAGTCAAATCTTTTATAGCTTTGAGATCCCATTCTCTTTGCACGCCGGGCCCTAATGACCTAGTTGTCGACGGGCCCGTAAAGCCCACTACTCACTCACTCACTCTTTGCACGCTTAACATATAAAAAAAATGAACAACGATGTTGCATTTCACAAAAGTTTTAAGTTTTCTGAAACTCACATACATAACAAGGAATATCTCCGAAATGGTGCACCCTACAAGAAAATTTATTTGGACATAAATTGTGTATTTTAGCGAGATCTACATTTTTGTATATTAAGGTTATGTCTATCTCTTACGGTTTACGAGTTATTCACGTCACCAGAGTAAATAGGACTACATAGGCTATAACCAGAAAATTCAAGATATACATTTCATTTGTCATAAAAATATCTTAAACATATGACATTTTAATCAAAATCGTTAGAGCCATTTTCAAGAAAATCAAAATTTTCGAAAAATTTTCCATGTAAAGGGTAGTTTAGGGTGGGGCTATTTTCTTCAAAACCTTCGTGTCGCATCCTTGAATTTTCGTTTTTGAGTTATGCTGTCCACAGACTAACAAACACACACTCATGGACCTTTTTCTAAGAATGCTTCTTTTTATTCAGGGGGTCTCAAAACATACATTTCCGGTGAAATCTCGACATCTAATGTTTGGGTAGAAGACAGTACTTCCCCTGCTTAGCAGTAGAGAAAGTAAAAATCAACATTTTCAGCAATTTTCACCAAATTTCATGGATACGTTGCCTTAAACATAAAATTTAACGTTTATTATTTGATGATATTTAGAGAACTAGTCTACTGTTTATACAATAGTGAGTAAAGAAGTAATGACCGCAACACATCACATTTCACACACCCTGTATATAGTCAGTGTTAACAGTTACCTACACTTGCTCGTATATTGACAGTTAATGTGCAATAGTACACGCCAGCACTGCGTCACTAACAAACACGCAATTTCCTCCTCGCGGATTGGCCGACATTCATAGGCTTCCTTGTCCACATGGTATTAGTTTGACATTTTGCCGACAATTTTCAACCAGAAGCATCTCTACAAGTGCACAGACTTCTTACCTTCGCATTCAACTCTGTGCATGTTAACTGCCTCGTATTCTATTTTTACCAGCCTTCAAAATAAAACACAATGCTTTCACTTTTCTCTGTAGTAGAAATCCACAACGAGGCTTTGAAGCTAAAAAAGGAAGGTTAAGTCTGCAAGCAATAAACTAATCGATTGCCTTTGTAGTCTAGTGCTTAGCTTCAAAATCCATCTGTTGGATCTAAATGATTTAGCATTTGGTATACTATACATCACCACCATCGCAGTTTTCGATGACTTATTAATGTCAAAGTAACTCCAATGTAGATTGATTTCTTCACAACTTTTATATTCAATATACTGTAACAAATGAGAACAATGCAGTTACTACCAGCCACACTTTACTTGTCATTTAATCGGTTACCGTAGCGCTACGTTGCACTTAAGTCATTATTGCACAAACTCATCCATGGCATCACAACTGAACTGCCAATACCGGATCACAACTCACACTGAACTGTAATCGGCACGGTTTCGTTTACTTGAACTGTCTCCCTATCCACATATAGGTCCAGCATACAATTAGAACTTCTAGAAATGGAGTATTCAAGAATGCCAGCAAACGAAGAATCTGGAACTCAGAACGGCATTTAATATATATTGTTTCCGTGCGGCCTGTTCTGTCAGGGGACGGTTCATTAACGCTGGTAGGCGCTCGGGTCCGTTCCTTGTGTCGCCAATTTATTAATGTTAGGTCCATTTGATACCAACTCCCTATAAATGTCAGTCTTTTGATGTCATCTGCAACATTTCGGTCTTCCACGAATCTGCTGCTAGCTGCTTCAGTGGTAGACTATGAGATCTGCTTCTAAGGGTACGCATGGTCGGATATGAGGATAACACCAGTTAAATTGACTGATAAATTTAATGAAAACTAATCATGTACTATATGAAGCGAGTTATCGAGTGTTTCAGATTCTAGTATTAACTGTTTGTGAGTCTTAGCATGACAAACTGTGATGTTGAGTTTTATAATTTCTAACTTCTGACGCATCAATAACTTTACATTTTAAAATAACTCTTTCGGTAATAATAACAGTGAGAAGCATAAGTCGCCATGGGGTTCTGAAATAAGAAACGGAAGCTTCCCTCACCACAGCAAAGAAAGTCCCCGAGAAATAAGGTGCGGGGGAAATTGCCGATTAAACACAGGTCCGATACCCTGTCTCACCCTCCTTGTTTATGATACTAGGACAGTTTCTGAATAGCTTTACTCCTTGTAGTGTAGTATACTTTCTCTGTCACACACACTCCTGTTTCCTGCCGCACTGTTTCCAAACAGATAACGGCAGCAAATTCCTGTCCAGGACATTTTTCTCCGTTGGCCAACGGTATGCATAACCCGATTGTGGTATTTAGGTGCTACGGATTGCTGATAATCGTTCACAGTAAACCCCTCAGTAAGCCTGTAAAATACGAAATAAATAACTAGAATTTTAGAAATGCACCTCTTTTATCAACATAAGTCCCACTTACACCACGACTCGATATCAAGACTCATATTGAGTATTACCAAATTTGAACCTTCTCATTTGCATGTGAAACGCTACTGTTACGCTACTGTTCCTAATTTTTAAGAATTTCATTCCCCTTCAGAGCTTTGTATACGTGCGTAATTGCATGCAAATTTGATTATCCGAACATTAAGCTAATGGATTTCATATTAACTTCATTTCATCGTAACCTAATTGCCTTAGCTACACTAACTTACTAGTTATTTCTTTTCCTTCAACTCTTATATTGCTTAGCTAATACATTACGTACTCATTTTAGTATACGGAAAGTATTATTTATCTATTCCCCATCATTTCTTTATAAACTATTATTAACTTCGCAGAATAATACATCGCAGAAAAAGAACATTCGAAAATAAATGACAAATCCACTTACTTTTTACCTAATTCTAAACAAACACAAATTTACTCGTGATTTCCCTTTAAGGGACACTGGGAGTAAAACTTTAGTCAAAATTATCAAAAGTCGAAAATTGTTTTTTACATTAAAATGTTCCTGGAACTCCTGTGCATTTGGACCAGCTAACATTTTTCATATCCCCCACTCCATGTGGTCATTACGGCTCAGTGCTCTTCCCTTAACGTACACCGCACCCATATAAAAGCCTGTTTTTCTCAAAACTACATTTCTGCATATTCCAAATGTACCTCGTGCATCGGGTTTGCTTCAAATTCAATTAAAATTTCCAAAACTATTCGTAAATAGCATCTAAACAATTCTATGATTCAATATTGATGCTATTATTAACATGAATTCCAAAAACATTTTTTGTATGAAAAAATACATAATTTTTAAGATTAAATTTTCTTTGTTATTAAAAAAATATGCACAGCATAATCAGCAAACGCATTTGAAATATCTCTTCATACAATTGTTACCCATGTTTTAGAGTATCAGTTCTGCCAATATAAACCAATTTTGAAAAGTCAGCAGACGCGTGTCGCATTTTGAAAATGTGCCTATAAAATTCACAAAATAATTTATATATCATAAACGAATCATCCAATTTTAATAAAATTTGGTGTACATCCTATTATCATATAAATACAAATACAGTAAAAAATTTTAAAAAATCTATCAAGAAATGTGGAACTTTCAAATTTCACTCCCTACTTAATTGTAAACAAAACAAATTTACTCGTGATTTCCCTTTAAGTTTCATAATAGAGCTACAATTCATATCAACATCTCACTTTAACAATAACAGCAATGGTATTGAACGTGACTATGATATGATTGAGCGATCCTAGCGGCGATCATTGCAACTGTCCAGGGATCCGATGAGGAGGGTGAATAGGCCAGCTTGATATATCTGGCAGCAATGCTTTTATACACACTGTATGTGACATGTGTTCACTGGACACTTTTAAATGCATATCAGGATTTATTATAAACATTATGCCACAAGATGCCGGAAACTAACCAGAATGAGAGCAACTGTTTAGGTTATGGGCTTTCAGAACGCTGGAGAACTAGACTTCCCGTTATCGTTCTCAGCATAGCATCTATTTTATTAGCGTTTGTTAACCTTGTGACAGCTCTCTGTTTGTGCTGATTCCAGAGTTAACTGCCTAATTCGTTTGACAAAAGAGAAAGTTTAGTTGAAGTTTTGAAATATTGTAAAGGTATGAAAATTAGATTGCCATTTAACAATAAAATAAAAATATTGGTAGTAGATCTATATCACAAATACATATATCATTTCATTTCAATAAATATTATTACAGTCTCTCTTTCTACTCTCTCTACTACATATAGAAACTAGGGGAAGTATTCTACTCAACCCAAAAATTCCATGTCGAAATTTTACAGGAAATATATGTTTTGAGGTCCCCTAAATTCAAAAAGCATTGTTAAGAAAGATCCGCGCATGTGTGTGTTTGTGCGTGTGTGTGTTTGTGTGTGTATGAACAGCATAACTCAAAAACGAAAACTCGCTTATAAACCAAAGTTGGTATTTAAGTTTAATATCCTTCAAAGATGCCACACGAAGATTTTGAAGAAAATTCCTCCACCCTAAACTACCCTTATATGGAAAATTTTTTTTCTCAAAAATGGCTCTAACAATTTTGATTAAAATTTCATATGTTTAAGATATTTGTATGATAAATGACATGTATATTTTGAATTTTATGGCTATAGCCCACGTAGTCCTGTTTACTCTGGATGACTTTTGCATAGCTGGTAAACCGTAAGAGATAGAGCAAATCTTACTATACAAAAATGTAGATTTCCTTAAAACACACAATCAATGTCCAAATGCATTTTTTGTAGACTGAACCATTTCGGAGATATTGCTTGTTATTTGTCAGAATTTTGCAATTCCTACCTATAGAATTTTCTCAAATGGAAGGTCGCTATTCACTTTTTTATCTCTTGGTGATGCAAAGGGGACGGAATTTCATATAGTAACCACTCTTAAAACATTTGACTATCGCTCAAAGCCTACTGCAGTCCCGCTGCACCTACAATAAAATTTGAACTAAGATAATTTATACAAATATTTATTTCTATTGACATGAGGAATAAGTGTTTGTAAGAATAGTTCGTCGAGGAGTAGAGAAAGTCATGTGAGTACAACACATCAAGTTTTTTAGTCCTATTTTTCAAAAATGGAAATCAATGCAATTGTATTCTTATGTAATGTCATCATAATCCACCAGTACCATCTCACTGGTTATTTTACGTGGGCCCTCCCCATCCATTTGATTGTACTAGCTGGAATTAAACTCACGACGTTATATGGCCACTCCATTTCGTCTGGCCTTTAACAATCATGCCTGTTAGAGTTATGTACTTCCTTTAAGGTGTCCGTCACAGGGATATGTAAGGTGGTTCAGGAACTTGAAGACGAGTGGAATATGTAGCCAAATAATAGTCTTAACTGTCATACTATCACATATTCATATGGAATATATCAAAGTCTATATCAATTATTATTCAGAGGCGTAGGAATTTCTAAGCAGTTGGCTTCAAATTATCTACACTCAAACCGAACAGATGACCCCGCGGTAACTTGTGAGGCTCGTAGGCGTGTAATGCCTAGAGAAATTAAAATAATCTGAAGTGTTGCACTCACGTGACTTTCTCTACTATTGTAAAAACTATTCTTACAAATTCTTATTCCTATATCATACAGGAATTATGGCAGTTGGACATACAGTAGAGGAATCTACACAGAAATTACAGAAAGCTGTCAATAAGGTTAACGAGTGGACGAAGAAATGGCGTATAAAATTAAATGAATCTAAATCTGTACATATTAACTTTACAGATAAGAAAACTCAGATACTACCAATAAAAATAAATAACCAAACTATTCCCCAAGCACAAACAGTGAAGTATCTAGGAATGACACTAGACTCAAAATTAAATTGGAGAAAGCATATAGAAACTAAAAGAAAAGAATTAAATATCAAATATAAGAAACTTTATTGACTCATTGGGAGAAATTCCGAACTTGACATATACAATAAGTTATTTATTTACAAGCAGGTGTTAAAGCCAGTCTGGACCTATGGGATACAGCTTTGGGGCTGCGCTAAGTCGACCAACATAAAACACATACAGACTTTTCAAAATAAAGTTTTGAGAACAATAGTTAATGCACCATGGTATGTACGAAATGATGACATACATAGAGATCTCAAAATCGACACTGTTATACAAGAAATAAAAAAGACTGCAACGAAACATCATTTAAAAGTGCAGCACCATGAAAACAAAGAGATGTTGAAAGTTCTTAGTAACTGTGAAGTTCGAAGACTGAAAAGAAAAAAGCCAGATGACTAAATGTGAGACCGCAAGAACTATGTGTAAACTATGGGAGCCTTCAATGGAAGACTCGCCTTTATATGTGAACCTATTTAAGAAGAAAATATTACTAGATAAGCTTTTGCTTAGTTGTAATTTGATTAAAAAAAAAATTAAAAAAAAGATTCCTATATCTTCTCCGTGTTAATTGAGTTAAATATTTGTACAAATTATCTTATTGCTTATTTCCTTGTAGGTGCAAGGGGAATATGGGAATACAGGAGACCTTGAGCAATAGTTAAATGTTTCAAAGCTTTAAAATTCCATCCCCTTCGCACGGCTAAAATATAAAAAATGAATAGCGATCTCTCATTTGACGAACGTTTAAGTATTCCAAAAGTCACAAAAATAATATGGGAATACAGTAGGCTTTGGGTAATCTTTTAAGGTGTGGTTGCTAGATGCTGTCTTTGAAATTCCGCTTTCTTTGCATAGCCAAGAGATAAAAAAATTAATAACGAGCTCCCATTTAAAAAAAAAAAGTATAAGCACTGCGAAATTCGAGCAAATAACCGGCGATATCTCCGAAATGGTACAATCCATAAAAATGCATTCGACATAAATTGTATGTTTTAAAGAGATCATTGTGCAGTAAGACTTCATCTGTCTCTTGCGGTTTATCAGATATATATGCAAAAGTGACCTAGATTGAAGAAGGCTTCTGAAAACATTAATAGAAAACTCAATATATATAAGAGTTTGTAAAAATGTTTAGTCCAAGAGCAGAGAAAGTCATGTGAGTGCAACACATGAGATTTTTTTTTTTTTGGAATGGATTTATACCGCGAATACCGTTGCCCCTTAAATCACTTGTTCAAAAGCGCCTTCTGCCTGTGCCCGTATCTGAAATGTAGAGTGCACGGTCAAGATATACTCTGGGCACCATGTTTCTTAGGGGGTTACCTAAATTAGAAAAAAAAAGTCTGCTGTGTTGCACTCACACGACTTTCTCTACTCTTGTACCAACCATCCTTACAAACTCTTATTCCTATATCTTCTTCGTGTTAGTTAAGATAAACATTTGTACACATTATCTTATTGCTTATTTCCTTGTAGGTGCAAGGGGAATATTAGAATACAGTAGGCTTTGTGCGATAGTCAAACCGTTTAAAGCTTTGAGATCCCGTTCTCTTTGTACACGTAACATATAAAAAAATGAACAACGATGACCCATTTCACGAAAGTTCCAAGTTTTCCGAAACTCACACACATAACAAGGTATATCTCCGAAATGGTTCACCCTACAAGAAAATTTATTGAGGCATAAATTGTGTATTTTAGCAAGATCTACATTTTTTGTATAGTATAATTTGGTCTATCTCTAACGGTTTACCAGTTATGCAAAAGTCGTCCAGAGTAAATACGACTACAGGGGCTATAGCCAGAAAATTCAAGATATGCATTTCATTTGTCATAAAAATATCTCAGACATATAACATTTTAAACCAAAATCGTTAGAGCCATTTTCAAGAAAATTAAAATGTTCAAGAAATTTTCCATGTAAAGGGTAGTTTAGGGTGAGGCTATTTTCTTCAAAATCTCCGTATCGCATCCTTGAAGGACATTAAACTTAAATACCAACTTTGGTTGTTAACCTACTTTTCGTTTTTGAGTTATGCTGTCCACGGACTGACAGACACGCGCGTTCGCGCGGACCTTTTTCTAAAATGCTTTTTTTTTTAATTCAGGGGACCTCAAAACATGTATTTCCGATGAAATCTCGACATCGAATTTTTGGGTGGAATACAATACTTCCTTCTACTTATCAAAAGAGAAAGTAAAAATAGGGATCGTGATTCACCTGGCCTATTTCAGTTATGTCTATCCCAAAGCTTTTGAGAGTCTGAAGTAACATTTGGTGTTAGAGGAGAATAGATACTCGCATATAGATACATAATAAAACTCGGTGACATGAGCTGTTAGCTTTGCTGGGATTCTCGGTGTTACTTGACCAACAATCAATAATTATGAGCTGTCCATCATTCCAAGAGAGCAGTTGCTCACGTGTTGACAGAGAGCCGCGCGCGCGCGTGTGGGGCCTATAATCCAATCAGAACAGAGTAGGGATGCGCGCGGAGCCGTATCAAATGGAGTTATCAGCACTGCCCCAGAGTGGTTGCCAAACATGATTAAGTCAAGGTCAATTACCAGCTAATGCGCCTCTTTAACTTCCCTACCTATAAAGATAAATAACATTCTTCCAGCTCACAAAACCGTGAATCGTCGGACAACACAAGGATCTGTGACGTCACATCGGTAGTGCTACCAGCTAACGTATCTCGCATTCGTATTTTGTAACTTCTGTGTCAGTATGACCAATTTGCAGCGAAATAAAATATTTCTTTATACCAAGAACATACTGTGAAAACAGACAGGGCATTAGGGATAGTACGTGGGCGACCGAGCTTCGCTCGGCTTTTGTTCTCTTTTCCTTTCTTTAATCGTGTTTTTTGTTTTTTTGTTTTGTTTTTTTTTTTTTTTTTTTTTTGGAAGGGGGGAGAAGTTACTTATTTAGATAAACTTGAAAAGCAACATGTTAGCTGAATATAAATGTTCATCCTAATTGACAAGACGCTTTTGTTTGTTGAAATTGGGCCATTAACAGAGAAATTATGGCCAAAATAAGGTAATTGTGACTGTTACGCGTAGACTAATACAGCTAAGTCAACTTTATTTAGGTTTTCTGAAAGCTCTTGATGATGACTTTAATATCCTGGCTCGTTTGTTCAAATTGGCCCATTAACAGAGAAACTATAGCTAAAAAAAGGTTTAGAGTAATTGTGACTGTTACGCATAAATTGTGGGTTTTTTTTCGGGAATGACACCTGTATAGATAAACTTAATAAGCAAAACCCTGTCTGAATACACAATTTGATCGAAATCATTAGAGCCGTTTCCAAGTTGCCCTAAATATATTCACATATAATTGCTCATTTAAATATATAAGACTGTGACTGTTACGCGTAGACTAATATAGAAAAGTAAAGTTTCTTTAGGTTTTCTGAAAGCCCTTGACGAGACCTTTAATATCCTGGCTTGTTGAAACTGGCCCATTAGCAGAGAAATTATGGCCTAAAAAGGTTTAAAGTAATTGTGACTGTTACGCGTAAATTGCGGTTTTTTTCAGGAATGACACCTGTATAGATAAACTTAATAACTGTCTGAATACAAAATTTGATCGAAATCGTTAGAGTCGTTTCCAAGTTGCGCGGAATATATTTATATACAAGAATTGCTCGTTTAGATATATAAGTACCTGGGCGACCGAGCTTCGCGCGGCGTTTTTCGCCTCTGTTTTTGTGAAATCCTGTTTTTTGTGGGAGAAGATACTTATTTAGATAAACTGAAAGTTAAAACGTTAACTAAATAACAATTTTAGTCGCAATTGTGAAGAGTCATTTCCGAGATACAAATATTTCATAAACACCATCATTTCAGCTGTAAAACTTCTAATGCTAAACGTAGGCCTCCCCCATAGATATCCACCCAGTTTGATGTTTTCGTCGAGCATTTGTTCTATTATGGAGTTCAGTTCTTTGCTGCTGCGATTGACTCCAGGGCGTTAACACATTCGCCAAGGTCCTTCATCTTTCCGTCGAGTTCTTCCATGGCTTCCTTCACTCTGGCCAATCGCTCGTTAGTATTCTCCAATAGATCTACCTTCATATTACACATTCCCGTCTTCTTCGTTTCTATTTCGGAGTTTACATTTTCAGTTTGCCTTCCATTTTTGTTTTCATTTTGTCCACCTTTGTTCCTATATTTTCTATTCCGTAGTTTACATTTTTCCAATTCGGTTTTCATATTTCTTTCCTCTGCCACATTCCAGAATTCATTTCATTTCCCATTATGTCCATCTTGGCTAACATTTATTTCGTCAACTGTTCCATATCGTGCTTTTCGGCGCACTCCTGACATCAATTGTGATTAGTTTACTTTTTAAACTATTTCTTTATTTTTTATTAAAGCACCGGAGCAACACTAAGCAAAAGCACTGTTGAACAATAACAAATACTACAGGAAGAAAAGTTGGTTGATAAAGCCATGTGAATGTACTACGCATTTCTGTTTCAATCATATAGAAAATTGTATGACTTGTTCGTAATTGTTCGCTGAAACGGGAGTAGTGAAAGAAATGTGATTGTGTTTACTCAAATAAAAATGAGTAGAAAAACCGTGTGAATGTTATACGTTACACTTATATTTCAAGTGCATGGAAAAATGTATGTTTGTAGAAGAGGGAGTAGTATGTTAGGTAAAAGAAAAAGGAGTAGAGAAAACCATGTGAATGTAATACGTTGGGTGGTAATGTAATAGCATTTATATTTCAAACATATGGAACATGGTATGACTTATTTTAAATGTGCGGATAAAAATGTTTTTTGGTGCAAAACCACGTTTTTATGGAAATTGTTTATAGAAGAGTGAGTAGAGAAAGAGATGTGAGTAGAGAAAGAGATGTGAATGTGTTACCTAAAAGTGAGTAGAGAAAACGCTGTGAATGTAATATGCATGTATACAAAAATTTAATCAAATCTTTAGAGCTATTTCTGAAATACCGTTAGTATATACAAGAAATTACACCGTAGAGGCGAGAATAAAAAATGTTATTTTTTATGTAAAATCGCGTTTTTTCGGGAATTACACCTATATAGCTGAACTTAAAAAGCAAAACCCTATCTGGTTACAAAATTTGATCAAAATCGTTAGAGCCGTTTCCAATTTGCACGGAATATATATATATATATATATATATATATATATATATATATATATACAAGAATTGCTCGTTTAAATATATAAGATAATATAATATTGTGACTGTTACGCGTAGACCAAGATAGCTAAGTCAGCTTTCTTCAAGTTTTCTGAAAGCTCCTGACGAGATAATATCCTGACTTATTTGTTCAAATTGGTCCATGAACAGAGAAATTATGGCCAAAAAATGTTTCTAGTAATTGTGACTGTTACGCGTAAATTGCGTTTTTTTTTTTTTTTTTTATTTTTTTTTTTTTAAATTCAGGAATGACACCTGTATAGTTAAACTTAATAACCAAAACCCTGTCTGAATTCAAAATTTGATCGAAATCGTTAGAGCCGTTTCCAAGTTGCACGGAATATATTTATATACGAGAATTGCTTGTTTAAATATATATCTTCTTAGAGTTGCGTTACAGCCCCTTCTGGGCCTTGCCCTCCTCTCTTTCTCCCGCCTCCATCCTCGTATTCCCAGTATCTGTTGAGCATCTCTCTGTATGGAACCCTCCCATCTCATTCTCAGTCTTCCTACTGCTCTTGTGTTATAAAATTTGCCATTAAGAATTCTTTTTGGTATTCTTTCTTCTTCCATTCTAATTACATGACCTGCCTATCTCATTCTCTTAATTATAAAATCTTGGACAATATTTATATATTTATATAAATTATACAGTTCTTCATTCCATCTTATGCGCCAGCGCCCTCCTTCCTGTATTGGTCCATATGTTCTTCTAAGAATCTTTTTTTCAAAAGTATTTAGAGCATCTTCCATATTCTTGTCAATGTCTATGTTTCACTTCAGTACTGGCTTTATCAGTGTTTTGTATAACCTAGCTTGGTTATTTCTATTAAATTGTTTAGATCTAAATACTATATGGAGTGAATAGTAACCTTTATTGGCCATTAAAATGTTTGTTTTTATGTTTTCCGATTCATCATTATTGGTATTAATTATTGATTAGGGACACATAAGTACAGATTTTGTTACTTTCTCTACTACATTTAGTAAAGTAGAGGAAGTATTGTGTTCCACCTAAAAATTATTCGGTCATGTACATGAGGCTCAGCACCACAGATATAGGCTCTGCAATGACGTAGAAGGTGTCAGATACAAGAGGTGTTAGATACGGTGATCGCGCTGGCCTTGGAACCGGTCTATCTCTACCAATCCATAGATTTGTATAAGCCATATTGGAGTAATTCGGCACATTTACATCAAAGTTTGCTGCAGCTCATGTCGGCCATTTCCGCAGCTGTGTACTGCTATTTATTGCAGTGCTGTTAAAACTTACTGTACTGGAAATTAAACAGATAACGCAGTAGAATGCGCACCAACCAATATGGGGGAGTTTAACGCATGCACAGAAATGTTACTAAGCTCAGGTCGTTCATCCCAGTACACAGATGGCTAAAGGGTTGTGTACCTTCTTGTGTACTTTCCGTATTAAGATACCAAAACGAATCTCACCAAATTATCACAACCCTTTTTCTCAAACTTCGACGCTCTCCAGCGTCCAAACCGTACATTTCCGGCCAGGAGTTCCTATTCAAAAACCGATCACTTTGCTATACTGTACAACACACTAAGCGTTGTCTTTTTTTTTTTTTTTTTTTGGGGGGGGGGGTGGTACACCCAGTATAACATACAATTAATAAAATGTTCTATGATTGAAACAGAAATGCCACATATTACATTCACACGGTTTTCTCCACTCACTTTTCTTTTATGAAACACAATCGCATTTCTTTCTCTACTCCCTCTTCTACAAAGAATTAATAAAAATTTTGTATATGATTAAAATAGAAATGCAACGTGAGATGGTGAGATCATCTTTCTCTACGTTTTTCTTCCTGCAGTATTTGGAGTTGTTCAACAGTGCTTTTGCAGTGTTTTCCCGCGTGTTTTATTTATTACGGAGGCGTGTGCGTTTTTCCATAGGTATACTGCACATGGACTTCACTGTTATCGCTCGCGCATGTAAACAACTGCAGATAGGTACAGCCTGACCAAGAAAACCGCCTCACTGCAGCACAACCTACAAGCATCATATGGACACTAAAGGACACTCACTCCACGTCTACAGCCCACTGTGAGAAGAAACAAAACAATCGCGTTATACTACACCTTGACCTTGCGTCTGCATACACTTGCAAGGCAATACTTCACTAGTTCGCAGAATACTACCATAGCGGATATCCGCTATGGTACTACGATACGTTGTTTTCGAATCTTGCTTCTAGTGGCAGTTCTTTGCACATTTGATGGCCGTGCTGTACTTCTGACGTCATTCATACGCTACGTCCAGCTAACCTGTATCACATGCGAGCGCACATTCCACCGGCCTTTATTTATTTATGTTCTTTATAGCATCAGTCTA
Source organism: Tenodera sinensis (assembly GCA_030765045.1). Taxonomy (NCBI): domain Eukaryota; kingdom Metazoa; phylum Arthropoda; class Insecta; order Mantodea; family Mantidae; genus Tenodera; species Tenodera sinensis. The sequence continues at coordinate 46,094,803 of CM060974.1, forward strand.
AAAGTTATAGGGATAAAATCGTCAAACCACGGGCAACGCCGGGTTTTTCAGCTAGTTCTTTATAAGAACCCGAAAGTAAATCCTTGTTCTTACAAGTGAAGTTCAAAGAAATATCCGAGAAAGTTTGCATAGGAAACAAATTTTCTAAACCTTGGCTTGGAATGCTACTAAACTTGAAGAATTAACTGTTGTTAATATAAAAGGTGTTACAAATACTATGTGGTGGCTCATAGACATAATTTCCAATATCTTCTATGACTAAGGTTTGTGGTTATTTTAGATAGCTGCAATTTGCATCAGAAATCCATGAGGTTAAATTTAACGGTCTATGCATATCCGACTTCACCGGCAAACAGCTCCCTTCCCGGTACCAAGAAAAATGTCGTCAGGCCGGCCACATGTCCAAACGAAGGCCTTGTAATATTAAGTTACTTTTTTCAAAGTTGTCATAGAGTAGAATTTACATTGTTTTATGGGTCTGCATTTTACATCATGCAGGTAATCCCAGGAAGCAGCGACGGGAGAGGACGACGTTCACACGAGCGCAGTTGGACGTACTGGAGGCACTGTTCGCCAAGACTCGCTACCCGGACATCTTCATGAGGGAGGAAGTCGCCCTCAAGATCAACCTGCCGGAGTCCAGAGTACAGGTATCCGGCTTTTCTCTGTATTTCAGCAACACCTTTCAGCTTTCCTGATTCCCTTCCTGTAGCACAGATCGTAGACTTGAACATTTCCTTGTCTTTGAGAGAGTGCACCTCGCGTCTACGTCATATTATTTATCGTTACACGAAGCCTAGATAATTTCATTGATTGCTTTAGGTCACAGTTCAAGGGTGAGCTAAATAACCTTAACCAATAACCAAAACAGCGGATACAAAATAGCGTAAAAAGAAATACATTTTTACACTTTTGATCTTGTTGGCTAAAAGAGAAAAACATAGTGAATGCCTTCAGTCTGTCATACATACCTCTTATCATAATCGGTAGCAATACCTCATAGATTATTGCAGGACACGCCTTTGAAGAGGTTAAACTCTAAGGGGAAAACTTGATGAACGTCCAGGTTAACGAAATCTATATGTATGTGTGAAACAATTTTCAGGGGGTGAAAATTAAAGTTTGAATGAGGGGTGTTTGTTAAATATAGAGCAAGGCAGGACTTTATTAGAAAAAATTAAGCAGAACTGTACTCTCATAGTAATTTCAACATTTGTTGTTGTATAGAAGCAAAAATGAACAAGTAAATACATGAATAAATGATGAATAAATAAAGTAGCATTTTTTCCCTCTAACTCAAACTATTACTTTTACTAACCTATAGGAATATAGACAAAAATATAACACAGTTTTATTGTATTGTCATATTCTTGTAAACCATCTCGTAAATATAGTATTTATCTCTAGCTTCTAAACATGATTAGTCAATTAGAACAAAAGTGTAGTTTGTTTAATCATAGAGATTTTCATTCTCACAAACGTATCACATAAGAGTAATCCATAAATCACTATATACAAACATATATAATGTATTATATTGCTCTAATTCTACTTAATATTGTTGTTTACATTTAGTTTCAATTAAGGGTTTTAAGTATGTGTATAATACAAGTTTTCCTCATCAGCATGCACATATGAAAAAGTGTGTGTGTGAGTAATTCTAAATAGTATGTATCACCGGGTCTTTTCAGAAAAAGCAAAGACATCAACCTCCCCTCTTTCCCCCTTATTGCTGTACTATCAAGCCACAACGCTCTGTGATAGGCAAGGTGAAAAACACGGCTCAAAATACCCCACTAAACTATACAAAATGCGCTGAAATCTTTGGCGTTGTTTGCACCAGAATCACAAATATGCAAGCGATATTTTTTACTTATCTACTACGTACAACGTGCTAAGTTTTTGTAGCTTTGTAATAATAATGATGATGATGATAATAATAATAATAATAATAATAATAATAATAATAATAATAATAATAATAATAATAATAATAATAATAATAATAATAATAATAATAATAATAATAATAATAATAATAATATTTTGTTGTTCAACGACGCTGTTAATTGCCAGGACCATATCAGCGTTGTCGGTGTGCCGGAATTTTGTCCTGCAGGAGTTCTTTTACATGCCAGCACACTTAAAAACCATCAGTCTGGGCCGGATTCGAACCCGCGACCTTGGGATCAGTAGGCCAGCGTTGTGGCGTTGTACGTACTTAGCATAGAAGATACTGCATTCCATTCCAAAATTCTGAACATAGACGTCACCGGAAATTCACGTTTTGGGGCTTGCGAATGTGTATTTGTGCATATGTTCGTCTGTGTGTGAATATGTAAATGAGTGCGTGTGAGAGGGTGTGAATGTGTGTATCAGTGTGTGTGAGTGTGTTTGTGTGTGTATGGGTGCGTGAGAGTGTGTATGTGTTTGTGTATGTTTTTTTTTTTTTTTGTATGAGTGTGTGTGAGTGTCTATGCGTATGCGTGAGTGTGTGTTTATGTGTACATGAGTGTGTGTATATATTCGTCTATGTTTGTGCGTATTTGCGTGTATAAGTGTATGTAAATGTGTGTGTTTGTGTATCAGTGCGTGTTTATGTGTACTTGAGTATGTGTTTGTATATGTTCGTCTATGATTGTGCGTGTGTGCGTGTATGAATGTGCATGTTTATGTAATCAGTGTTTGTGAGTGTTTATGAGTGTGTGTATGTATGTGTGATGTGAAAAGCATAACTAAAAAGCTCAGAATATTTCAAGGATGTGACACGAAGGTTTTTCAAGAAAATCTTCCCACCCCAAACTACCCTTTACATGGAAATATTTTATCTATAATTTTTTCAAAATGGATCAAATGAGATTTATTACAGTATCTTATATTTAGGATATTTGCGTGTCAAATAAAAGCCTTATCTTGAAAACTTGAATTTTCATTTGAAAAAGTGACTATGAATTGCAATACATGTCACATTTATATCGAATTTAGTATGAATATCGCATTTTTAGTCGATTTGGCATTTTGTCGTATTTCCAAAACAGATTAATCACTGGTTTAGAGGTCATGACAAATGAAAGCACAAGAGTACAAGGCTTTATGAGTATTTGACGCTAAATCGCATTTGCGAAAAACCACCACCCTTGCTGATGAATCATTGATTTCAGATTAGAAATAACTAGGGCTAGGAAGTTCATGCATTTGCATGTTTTTTCATAGGGGTTAAAAATGTATGCTTTTACATTATGTGCACGAATTATGGTATTTTCAGTTATTTGGACATGATTTTATAGTGCATATAACTGCATATTTTCTTGATTTTTTGATAAATGCATATTATTTCAATATTATAGTCTCTATATTGCATATTTTAATGGTTTTTATGGTTTTTTATTATTGTTTTCCATCTTGATAATATTTTTCATATTGGTAATATTGCACATGATGATACAACTCGCGAGGTGAGTCATGTTGTCATACTGTGAATCCCCTGTTTCCATCCATTCATTATATGTATGTGCGTAGAGAATAATCAGTGCGTTATCTGAGAGGTTTATATATACCTGATTCTTTCCCGTTGGTAGATAGATTTGTGTCCAGTACAAATAGAATTTTTGTTAAATCTCCTAAAAGAGTTAAGTTGTTTAGATCAACAGCACCTAATGTCAGACTTCCTCCTGCACCAGTGTTAACTCGATGGGGAACATGGGTCGATGCAGTTTTATATTATACTGAGCACATAGAAATAGTCGAAGAGGTTGTTAATTCGTTGGACTCGAAAGATGCTTCATTAATAGAAACTGTGCAAAATATTCTGTCAGACACTGGGTTAAAAGAGGATTTTAGTTTCATATCTGCCTTTTTTTCTTTCTTACCAACAGCCATAACGGCATTGGAAGCTGTAGGATCTCCTTTGCATGAATCACTTACTGTCTTTGAAAAAAACAATATGTGACCCAAGTTCGGTTCCTTGTAGCATAGGACAAAAAGTGAAAGAGAAAGTGAATTATGTAATTGCAAAACAATTCTGGTTATAAACAGATGTGCGATATTCGAGACATCCTCAAAAGAAAACCATGTCACACCAAGAGACTTGACTCTCTCACTCTCTCTCTCTCTCTCTCTCTCTCTCTCTGAAGCAGTTAACATCATTTAAATATGCCCCAATAACATCTTGTCACGTAGAGAGTTTTTCACGTTACAGAAGTGTTTTGTGAGACAACGTACGATGTTTTACAGTTGAAAATTTGTGCAAAGTGTTGGTTGTGAACTGCAATTTAGCAGCGGGACCACTTCTGCTTCAACGTCTGGGGAATAAGGTAACTTTATTTATTATTTATACTAACTCGTCTTGTCTACTGCAAAGGGACATCAATCGTTTAAATTAAATAGTGCATATTTCTTGGCATATTTTCAAGTTTTTAAGAGCATATTTGCATGCATATTTCAGTGTTTTTAGGGCATGAACTTCCGAGCCCTAGAAATAACACTAATTCGCGTTGCACTGGTTTGAAATGAAAGTGCACGCAGCATCTGTTACATTCATTTGTTTCGCAACACAATAGGTAACCCTTTAAGCAAGAGGGACACGTAACTGAACCAGGTGTAGCAACCCCACACACATCTCCATTGCTGCCTATCTTGTTTGCTCTTCCTTCCAAATGAGCCGGGAGGCAGCAACACCAAGAGAAATAGAGTCATTTATCACGTGATCTGTATTGTCAACACGCCAGGCTTAGGTCACGTTCGGTGCCTGTTACTCCTATTTACCCAAATCGGAGACATATGTGGGGGGTTGTTATTGTGTAAGGTCACTTGGTCCCTCGCTCATTGTCATATCTTGCATCAAGCTCAAAAGGAACACATGTATCCATTCCATACACCATTCTTTTGGTTTTATATACATTTCTCAAGAAACGTGGTGATCCATTAGATATTATCACAAATAATACAAGAAGGGATGGGTCGATGCCAGTTTTTCTCGATACTCGATACCGATACCGGATATTTTCCACAATACACGACACTTCGATGCTCGATACCGTCATTTCTGCTTCTAGTTTCAATACAAAGTACAATGTTGGAAAAACTGAAATTAATTAAGAGCACATATTTAATAAGACAAAATTTAAAACCATCAGTGTCCTCATTTTTACTTTCTCTACTGGTAAGTAGGGGAAGTATTGTATTGCACCCAAAAATTCGATGTCGAGATTTCACCAGAAATTTATGTCTTGAGACCCCCTAAATACAAAAAAAAAAAAAGTATTTTTAGAAAAAAGGTCCGTGCGTGTGTCTGTCTATCAGTTCGTGGACAGCATAACTCAAAAACGAAAAGTAGGTTAAAAACCAAAATTATTATTTAAGTTTAATGTCTTTCAAGGATGCGACACGAAGATTTTGAAGAAAATAGCCCCACCCTAAACTACCCTTTACATGGAAGAGTTTTCGAAAATTTTGATTTTCTTGAAAATTACTAAAAAGTTTTATTAAAATGCCATATGTTTGAGCTATTTTTATGACAAATGAAATGTATATTTTGTATTTTCTGACTATAGCCCCTGTAGTCGTATTTACTCTGGATGACTTTTGCATAACTGGTAAACCGTTAGAGGTAGACCAAATCATACTGTACAAAAAATGTAGATCTTACTAAAATAAACAATTTATGTCCAAATAAATTTTCTTGTAGGGTGAACCATTTCGGAGACATTCCTTGTTATGTTTGTGAGTTTCGGAAAACTTAAAACTTTCGTGAAATGGAACATCATTGTTCGTTTTTTTATATGTTAAGTGTGCAAAGAGAACGGAATCTCGAAGCTTTAAAAGATTTGACTATCGCACAAAGCCTACTGTATTCTAATATTCCCCTTGTACCTACAAGGAAATAAGCAATAAGATAATTTGTACTAATGTTTATCTCAACTAACACGATGAAGAAATAGGAATAAGAATTTGTAAGAATGGTTAGTACTAGAGTAGAGAAAGTCATGTGAGTGCAACACATCAGATTTTTAAACTCTATATCTATTAGAAATTTAAAAGCAAAATGCGGTTTTGAAACAGTCCACTTTTATAAGTTTTTGTTAACAAATACTAGCATTCTCACTCTTTCGGGATCAAGTCTACTACTTTTTCTGTCACATGAGTCATACTGTGCTAAATAGTCTTTCAGAGAAAACTGTTGTATGTGGAATACACAAATATTTAGCGGCTAATTTGTTTAGTTTTGGAAATTTTGAATTTGTTTTCCAGTAGTCCAGTTCACTAGAAAGAGGAGGTGACAAATCATCGTTGTGATTTGTAGTGATTTCTTCTTGGGAGCAGTTAACTGGCAGTGAATCTGACACACGATTATTTTCTTGCATAATGTTACTGTAGGTTCAAGAAGCCCATATTCGGCAACATTACCTAAAATTCGTTAAAGAGACCCGATAAGGCATATAACATGACAATGTTAAAATTCAAGTTTTCAAGGAAGATTTTCTCAGAAACTATTTATTGTATCTACTTTAAATTTTTACAGCACATTATATGGACCTTTGTACACACTTTAACATGGCTTTTTTGGAATAATAATTATTTGAAGAGTAAATACTTTTTTTTTGCAGTAGTCAATTTTTTCATTAAAAAATCATACTAATCACTTCAAAATTTCAAAACTACAGATAATTTTTAAAAAATGGCCCTTCTAAAATGTATATCATTTATATACACATAATGTCCGAAAGTATGAGCTTTCTATGTCTAACAGTTTCTGAGAAAATGTTCCTTATGTATAAAAAATGTAGTTTTGAGATATCGCGCTTCAAAGTTAGAACTAACCTTTTCAAACATTCCAGCACCATAAGAGGGATAAGTTAGGTTGCCATGATAAATCAGTAATCAGTGCTACCAAAAATCAGTATGGCCATTTCAAAAATTTCCCACAATATTTGCCTCCTAAAAACACCGGGAACTTGAAATATGAAAATACTTGAAAAACAAATGCCAATAAATTGACCGACCAGGTCAACCAAAAGCAGCCCCTTGGTAAATACTCTATAAAATCCTTATAATAGTGATATCAAGATAAAAATTGAAGCACTTTACTCAATTCTCTAGTATTTTTACGTACAAAAACCAAAACAAAAATGTATTTTTACTCATATTTGCCTTATCCAACCTAAACAGAATTATCCTTTTGAGTTTTCACCTTCTATGATTGTCTGAAAGTAATATTCGACAATATTGTGAGCATGATTCAAAAGAGAATCTGCTTTTCTGTTAGAACTTACCCACATCTGTAAAATAAATAAACCTCTCTTCAACACTTCCGTCAACATTTATGTAAGGAATGGTACAGAGTTGTTCTTTACTATTTAATGCCTGGAGTTTCATCTAATATTAATTAAACAAAGAAGGCATCAGAAATTTCTATCTTAATTCCATATGTAATGATGGCACACACTTGAAATTAAGCCATTCAGGTGAAGTTGCACGAAAAACAGTCGACTTTTCCAAGTGCTCTTACAGAGAGGTGACATGTTGCTAATTAATTTAACTATTCAATATAATAGCCTCTGTTTGAAGATCCTTCATTTTCATTGTGACTATGAAAAGCAAGTGTCTGTTTTCCTAGGAAACATACAGCCCGTACAAAATGAGAAAGTAAAACTCTGTTCTTTTCCACTTCATTATTATGCTGTTCAACTGAGAGCTTATATTGATTATTGAATTAAATGCTATACTTGGACTTATCCCGAACATTTTTAGTTGATTTTCGCCTATTATGTAATTAAAAGAATGGTTGTCTATCATGAGTGCCTTATCAATGTTATTTAAATCTTCAGAACCGCTGGAATTCCAAATTCATTTTTCTTTTGAGAAAACATCAACAAAACTTTTATTCAAAGTATAACGATACAGCCAGGACTTATTTTCATAAAATTTGATGTTAAAGTGCCTTATACATTTTCAATGTTCGTCGTAATGTTCGTTGTTGCTTTAAGCACATGTTGCTTTTTAGAGAAAATTTAATGTTTGTAGTTTGTCGATCACACAACAGTTTATTTTGATTTTCATTCCAACAACGGTACGGAAACAAGTTTTGTTTACTACTCTCTGATTCATTTCATGACGTCATGTGTAAACTGCCTGTGTAAATACCTTCGTCTCATAATCCGCGCAAATCTTAACTTAGATTTCACTTTAGTAATACGTAACCAGGTGTCCAAATCATGCTCAAATATCCACAATTGAAGAGCATATATACTAGAAATAAAACAAATCGCGAATTACTCTCTGTTCACAATTATAAATGCAAAATTAGCCCGATTCTTCACATGAAATGTATAAGTACGTCCGTGGATCGAGTGCACAACACCAGTTCTCTGAGGCTGACGACAGGTGCCGTTGACCCAAGTTTTGTTTAGGAACATACTGCTGCAGAGTGGCGCGAATTCAAATCATGTTTACGAAAACTTGATTTTTAACCCTTATGCAGTCGTGCGTATTTTCAAAACGTTACTAGTCGCGCGGGGTGTCCCTGACACCCCAAACATAAGTGGCTCTAATTTCATATTTATACAGAAAATCATTAATATAAATATGTTTTACTCTTTAGAAAGGTACCAAAGATCTCCTTTCCATTATGTAATAAGACACCGATAAGAACTACTGGGGTATTCTGGACACCCCGCGCGACCACTAAAGGGTTAAAACGATTATGCGCCACAAAATGATAATGAACACCAATTTGGCAATCAGTTTGAGGAAGATTACAAGTTATGCAATACTTCTCTCACATCCAATGGTGCTACGTCGCTGGTCTAACCTAACCAATAAATTCTCGAGCGAAGCGAGAGTTCAGATTGGAAGAATAGATCGTCGAATGATATTTATCTCAACTGCTTCATGAACAAAATGTGCATTTAAATACTTTATCACAAAGATTTGACCAGAAAATATTAAATTCTATAAACAATAACCTAAATATATTTATTACGATTAGTGCAATAGTACCAACTGAGGAAAACAAAACCCAAGAATTGAATCAGTGTACTCAGAAGGAAGAATAAACATTGTGTGAAAAGATCACATTTGTATGCAAAAGGGGTTCTGAAAAAAAAAACGGGCCCTTAAGGTAGCTAATTTAACATTAGCGAGATCGGTTTTGGCGACTACCCTTAAGGTAAAAATCTGATGTGTTGCACTCACATGACTTTCTCTACTCTTGTACTAAACATTCTTACAAACTCTTATTCCTATATCTTCGTATTAGTTGAGATAAACATTTGTACAAATTATCTTATTGCTTATTTCCTTGTAGGTGCAAGGGGAATATTAGAATACAGTAGGCTTTGAGCGATAGTCAAATATTTTAAAGCTTTGAGATTCCGTTCTCTTTGCACGCTTAACATGTAAAGAATGAACAACGATGTTCCATTTCACGAAAGTTTTGAGTTTTCCGAAACTCACACACATAACAAGGAATATCTCCGAAATGGTTCACCCTACAAGAAAATTTATTTGGACATAAATTGTGTATTTTAGCAATTGGGTATTTTTTGTATAGTATGATTTGGTCTATATCTAACGGTTTACCAGTTATGCAAAAGTCGTCCAGAATAAATACGACTACAGGGGCTATAGTCAAAAAATTCAAAATACACGTTTCATTTGTCATAAAAATATCTCCAACATATGACATTTTAGTCAAAATTGTTGGAGACATTTTCAAGAAAATCAAAATTTTCGAAAAATTTTCCATCTAAAGGGTAGTTTAGGGCGGGGCTATTTTCTTCAAAAACTTCGTGTCGCATTCTTGAAAGAGGCTAAGCTTAAATACAACTTTGGTTTCTAAGTTACTTTTCGTTTTTGAGTTATGCTGTCCACAGACACAGACTGACACACACAGACACACACACACACACACACACACACACACACACACGGACATTTTTCTAGAAATGCTTGTTTTGGATTCAGGGGGTCTCAAAACGTATATTTCGGGTAAAATCTCGACATCGAATTTTTGGGTGGAATACAATACTTCCTTCTACTTACAAGTAAAGTAAAAAGTAATGTGGGCAATACTCGAAGTGAAGATCTCTTGACACGCCAACCCTCAACTTATTCTGGGGCACACAATGACAATGTTGAATGAACAGAGTGCACTGGTCAGTAATGGTTTACTAATGGGAAAAACGTGTCGGAATGCTAGAAAATGAAACAAAAACCTGCGCCAAAACACCTGCAACGTAAAAGTAACCTTCCACATTCGTTCCACAAGGTCATTTGCTCTTCGAGTGTGAGTCTTTTCACCTTGCTATTGTATAGCGACAGTACAATATATGGAACAGAAGGTCATAGCGAGGGCCTTGGTTCGAGAACAAATCTGTGTTGCATTCATATGACTTTCTCTACTCTTCTACAAGCTGTTCTTAAAATTTCTGCTTCTCGCAAACACAAAAAATCTTTTTTGTAGCTATAAGGAAAAAATCAGTAAACTAAAGTGATATTCTTCTTTCTTTCCCTGACTATCCTCCCCTTATGTAGGACTTACAAGCCTGTGCCTAGGGTCAGACACATGTCGGGGAGCAGAGGGACCTCTGAACCAGACAGAGCGAAGACCTGGAAGCGGGTGGTCAGCCCAGCACCAGGTATGATAGTGAGGAAGAGGATGATATGAAAAACAGGCGAAATGGATGATTAGAAGGGTGATAATGGAGCAATTGGTGGAATGAATGGCGGGGGAAACCCACCCAGACGCCGCTTCGTTCACCACGAATACCACATGCGGGTCCCACCTAGCCATGGCGCCACCATTATACTTCCAGACTCAGGGAATGATGAGAAATAATCCTGGCTAGAGAAAAATGCCTACCCCCTGCCGGGAATCAAACCCGGGACCCCTTGAGCAGCAGCCAGGTGCTCTACCAATTGCACCGAAGTGAGTCAAATTACGTTCTTTTTCGTGAATTGAAAAGCAGTAAAAGAAAACGTATTTAGTATAAATCTGATGTGTTGCACTCACATGACTTTCCCTACTCTTCTACTCACCATTCTTTCAAACTCTCATTCCTATATCTTCTTCGTTTTAGTTGAGACAAACTATTGCTTATTTCCTTGTAGCTGCAAGGGGAATATTAGAATACAGTAGGCTTAGTGCGATAGTCAAATGTTTTAAAGCTTTGAGATCCCGTTCTCTTTGCTCGCTTAACATATAAAAAAAGATGAACAACAATGTTCCAATTCACGGAAGTTTTGTTTTCCGTAACTGACACAAATAAAAAGGAATACCTATGAAATGGTTCACCCTATAAAAAAATATTTAGACATAAATTGTTTTTTTAGAGAAGTTTACATTTTTATATAGTAAGATTTTGTCTATCTCTTACGGTTTACGAGTTATTCGAAAGTCATCCAGAGTAAACAGGACTGCATAGGATATAGCCAGAAATTTCAAGATATACATTTCATTTGTCATCAAAATATTTCAAACATGACATGTTAGTCAAACTCGTTAGAGCCATTTTCAAGAAAATAAAAATTTTCGAAAAAGTTTTCCATGTAAAGGGTAGTATAGGGTAGGGATATTTTCTTCAAAATCTTCGTGTCGCATCCTTGAAAGGCATTAACCTTAAAGACCAACTTTGGTTTTTAAACTACATTTCGTTTTTGAGTTATGCTGTTCACAGGCTGACACACACACACACACACACACACACACACACACACACACACACACACACACACACACACACACACACACAGAGAGAGAGAGAGAGAGAGAGAGAGAGAGAGAGAGAGAGAGACACACCCACGCGGATCTTTTTCTAAAAATGCTTTTTTTTGGATTCAGAGGGTCTCAAAACACATATTCCCGGTGAAATCTCTACAGAATTTTTGGATGGAATACAATACCTCCCCTACTTACCAGTAGAGAAAGTAAAAATGTGTTGTTGTTGTTTTTTTTTTTTTTTTACTCAAGGGGCCTCAAAACATGTATTTCCGGTGAAATTCCGACATCGAATTTTACCAGTAGAGGAAGTAAAATCACTAAATTATCTGATATTGAAATCTTTAAAAAGTCTATCGCTATGTGATGGCTCTGAAATTATTTTCTTTTTAGTGAATTGAAAAGTAGTAAAAGAAAACGTATTAAAAGGGATGCCAATTTTTAATTGAGAAAAATATAAAGTATCTGAAAATCCAGACCAATAACAAAGAATATACTAGAGGGCGGAACAGGAGAAGTCTCCTAATCCATGAAGCGTTGATGATGAACAAAGAATACCTCGGCAATGGTTAAGGCCACAAAAAATGTACTCGTCATTAATTTTGTACTTTCATAAGATCTACATCTTTATGCAGTAAACTTTTGTGTATCTCTTACGGTTTCCCAGTTATACAGAAGTCACCCAGGCTGAGGAGGAGTTCTGAGGCCATTCCCAGAAAATTGAGGATATAAAATTCATTTGGCGCGAAGGTGTCTTAAACATGCAGTGTTTTAATAATTTAGAACCATTTTGAGAATATCAATATTTTCAAGAGTTCCATGTAAAAGCTAGTCTGAGGTGAGCAAATTTTCTTTGTGTTCCATTGTTGGAAGAAGTTGAACTTAAATACCAAGTATAGTATTTAGCCAACTTTTGGTTTTTGTGTTATAGAATTCACAGGCGGACACGTATACACACAGACATAAATACACTAACACACACAGCGACATACAACACATACACACACATATAAACACACACACAAACATACACAGGCACACAAGGCATAGACACAGATATAAACACACACAGATCTGTTTCTGAAAACGATTTTTACTTTCTCTACTACGCATGAAAGTAGGTAAAGTATTGTATTCCACCCGAAAATTCAATATCGATATTATACCCCCCAAAAAAAAGCATTTTTGGAAGATGGTCTGCATGTGTGAATTGCATAATTCGAAACCGAAATTTTGGTTAAATACCAAACTTGGTATTTAAGTTCAACATTTTCCAAGAATGGGACACGAAGATTTTCACGAAAGTGCTCCACTCCAGACTACACTTTACATGGGACATTTTTTGAAAATTTTTCTCAAAAATGGCTCTAACAATTTTGATTAAAATACCACATGTTTAGGGCATCTTCATGCTAAATGAAATCTATATATTGAACTTTCTAGAAATGTCCTCATAAGCCCTCTTCGTTCTGGATGGCTTTTACATAACTGTTTTATTTGTTTTCTTTTATCATTACCTCAAGACAGACAAAAATCTATTTCTAGTGGCAACAGCTGCATGTTGTATCCGCAGCCAACTTGTAAACATAGTGGGTATTGCACAATTTGAAAGCATTTCTGTGTATACATCGTGCTTAACCTAAATTGGGTAGATGTATAAGCTTTTTATTTGGATGGTATAGAGATTAACGCAGTTTGGTAATGGATAAACCCAAATAAATGTTTCACATTAGGCAATTGCCAGGCCGGTAACCTAAACATTAGACTGTAGCCTTTCCATTCCAAACGACCTTTTCATTTTACATATCAACGGCGTTAAAATGTTTTAAAAGTGGCAAAAATTCCGATAAATATCAAATCTGGTAGATATTTAAGTCGGAAAGCTTTGAAGAACTCAAGGCAAAGATTTCTGAGAAACCTCCTCCCAATCCTAAAAGGTCGTTGCATTTCACTTTTGTAAAAACACCTATAACGATTTATTACTTTCTCTACTGTAAGTAGGGGAAGTGTTGTATTCCACCTAAAAATTCCATGTCGAGATTTCACCGGAAACATATGTTTTGAGACCCCCTGAATAAAAAAAAAAACATTTTTTAGAAAAAGGTGTGTGTGTGTGTGTGTGTGTGTCACTCTGTGTGTCTGTGTGTCAGTCTGTGGACAGCATAACTCAAAAACGAAAAGTCGGTTAAAAACCAAAGTTGGTATTTAAGTTTAATGTCTTTCAAGGATGCGACACGAAGATTTTGAAGAAAATAGCCCCACCCTTAACTACCCTTTACATGGAACATTTTTCGAAAATTTTTATTTTCTTGAAAATGGCTCTAACGATTTTGATTAAAATGTCATATGTTTGAGATATTTTGATGGCAAATGAAATTTATATCTTGAATTCTCTGGCTATAGCCCCTGTAGTCGTATTTACTCTGGACGACTTTTGCATAACTGGTAAACCGTTAGAGATAGACCAAATTATACTATACAAAAAATGTAGATCTTGCTAAAATACATAATTTGTGTCTCAATAAATTTTCTTGTGGGGTGAACCATTTCGGAGATATTCCTTGTTATGTGTGTGAGTTTCGGAAAACTTAGAACCTTCGTGAAATGGATCATCGTTGTTCATTTTTTTATATGTTAAGTGTGCAAAGACAACAGAATCTCAAACATTTGACTATCGCACAAAGCCTACTGTATCTAACATTCCCCTTGCACCTACAGGGAAATAAGCAATAAGATAATTTGTACAAATGTTTATCTCAACTAACAAGAAAGAAGATACAGGAATAAGAGTTTGTAAGAATGGTTAGTTCAAGAGTAGAGAAAGTCATGTGAGTACAACACATCAGATTTTATTAAAATATTTTTGTTTCCATGTATATGCCAACTTTAACATCTCAGGTCATATCGGTGGCTTTTGAGCTGTGAAATAATTGCACATCAGCAATGATGTTCACTTGTTTTACAGGTGGGTGATATTACTTTCGGTAATTACATTAAACTCACGTTCAAAGTGGATTCATACTTCCAGAATCTAGGAAGGATAGATAATAATCTAGCTAAAGAAATATTTCACCCTCCTGGTTGGAATCGAACCCGGGACTTCTGGATTTCAAGGCTAGTATTCCACCATTTGCTTTATACAGTTTACCATCACTGCTCCAGGCATGTAAGCTAAAGCCTCACATGAACATAAAATGTGCTGGACGGTTTCAATTTCTTTCTTGCATAATGATACCGAAAAAATAGTATTATAAATTATTAAAGTGGAATTAATAAATGAAGTAGTTATAATCACAATGAATTATAGATAAGGGATTGATAGGGAAACCGAGCAAACACAATCGCTTTAAATATTAATATAAGAGGAATATGCTATATGACGTTAGAAGTATACAGTGTCAGATGGTTAAGTAGGTCATCAACGAAGGGCTGAATTCCGTAGGCCAGTTCGTAGAATTCGCACTGTAATGGACGCCTTTATATCCACCTCTTCATAATGCACCAATCAAAGGTGCACAAGTTCATAACGATACTGCTAACCCACCAATAAAATGTGCACATATTCATCGCGACACTGCTAACCACCAATCAAAAGACTGCATTCAGCGACCAATACTTCGGTGTCTTTGCACATTCCCATGCAGCTGAAAGCGTATATGAAATATAGTTACTTTGTTTATTTAATAATTACTGTTAATATTGTAAATAACATTGCAATAAATTCAATTTGTCTTCTCGTTTTTGAAAGTCTAATCTAATCAAGGAGTGTCAATCTAATGTCATATGCATCCTGACCGTTTGCTGATCTATTGTGCTCTCCTCTGTTTCTCAGTCTCCTAAAATACCTGTATCCCCAATAAGGTAGCAAGTCTTTTCACGGAGACTTCTTCAAACTCATGCAGTTGTATGAACACTTTCTCAAAGAGTTTGACTCTTTTTCTCGCCAGTGCTTGACACTCACAGACCAAGTGTGTGACTGTTTCATCTGCCTTGCCACATCTCCTACATGTAGGATCTAAATTTGCTCCAATCTTATAAAGATGCGTCTTTAGTCGACAATGCCCAGTCAACAGGCCTATTGTCCAACCAAGTTTCTGAAGTCTACTCTTTTAAAGGTAATAACGTATATATCATTGTGTCAAGATCGACATAACAAAAGTTGTTGTTGTTAGCTAATGCTGGATTTCTGACAATGAAGTCATTAATCCTCTTGCTCTCCAATATTTTTCACTGATGGATGGGACACTAGAAGTGGCCGGGCATATTTGGAAGGTGGTCCTCTAGCAGATCACATAGAGGACAGAGTGGTAAAGACTATATCCCAATTCTGTTCAAATGTTTTGCCAGACAATCATATCGTGTAATCAACCTGAAAGTTGCAATTGCCGTTTTTCGAGGATACTCAGGAATTACTGTTTGAATGTTTGTAAGCTCCCATCTTTTATTTTTTGATTTTTCATAGTAATTTTTTGCAATAATTGTTTTTGAAATCAGAGTTGGCTAATCTTTTAGCTGCATAAAATGGTAGATTAACTATAGATTTCTGTACATTGCTGGTACCCTTTTTTGCAAGAAAATCAGCTTTCTCATTACCACTCAGTCCACAGTGAGCTGGTATCCATTGGAAGACTAGGTGTTTTTGAAGTGCTGTTAGATGGGTAAGGATTTTCCAACATTCTATAATAGTTTGGTTTTTTGGTGACAACTTGGAAGTAATTGCTATAATTGCCACCCTGGAATCTGAAAGAATAACTGCTTCATGAAAATGTGAAATTCTGTACAAAAGATTTTGTAGGGCCATTCGAATTGCTTCAATTTCTCCATCGAAGTTTGTAGTTCCATAACTTAAAGATTTGTAATAGGAAAAGAGGTGACATGTGACTCCAGCCCCTGGTTCATCTCGGTTTGATATCAATGATCCATCAGTATAAATATGGAGCCATTCATGTTCTGGAAATCTAGTATGGATTGTCTCTAATGCCAGTAATTTTAGAACACTAGTTGGAGTGTCACTTTCCTGAACTTCTCCTACCACGTGTAAATAAAAATAGTTGAAGGCGCTACTATCGATTCTCGATGTAGAATCGAATAACAAGGTAACAAATATGTATTTAGTGACAATCATACTTTATAAATGTTTTAAACTTAGATGTATACTCCAGTTTAGGATGCTCGTATGAATATCACTAAAACTGACATCTTACTTTGCTGCCATTATACTCTCGTTGCATAATATACTATTATTTAATCTGAAAATACGTCTTTGTAGGAATCGTTTGCGTAACATTGACTAAAGAAAGTCATGCGGGTGCTACAGTTGAGACCTTTTGCCGCTTCAATGACATTGGCTCTAAATAATGTAATGGTAATTTTGAAAGCCCACGTGACAGAGGGAACAAAGAAAGCGGGGTTGTGAAAAGCCAATACACGCAAATGGATGTGTACAAAAGCTACGGAAGGCAATTGTCAACCTTTTCCCTTGACACCATTGATAGCGGAAGCAATGAATGGCGAAAGAAGCAAATTATGCTCTAGCACGTTCAGTGCTGGGCATGATACTGCATTTATTGAGGGCAAACCATTCCTCCCCTCAATTACAATGTGGTCTGGAGAAAACGTTTTACAGCACCTCATCCCACCCCTGGAACCACTTCCTTTGGAGAGCCTTTTTCACCATGTGGTGCACGTGATTGCCATTTTAGGGCTTAGCAACACGCTAATAACTCCAAGATTTCAACCCAGCTTAACTCTTAGTAATGACTATGTAATGTACTAGTCTTGTACCAATAGACTCCTGTATTCACACGATTGACTTTTAACTCACCTCCTTTCTTCTACTATTATCCACCATTAAGCGAAATTTAATTTTTAAAATAAAAATCTGATGTGTTGCACTCACATGACCTTCTCTACACTTGTACTAACCATTCTTACAAACTCTTATTCCTGTATCTTCTCCGTGTTAGTTAAGATAAACATTTGTACAAATTATCTTATTGCTTATTTCCTTGTAGGTGTAAGGGGAATATTGGAATACAGTAGGTTTTGAGCGATAGTCAAATATTTTAAAGCTTTCAGATCCCGTTCTCTTTGCACGCTTAACGTATAAGAAATGAACAACGATGTTCCATTGCACGAAAGTTCTAAGTTTTCCGAAACAGACACACAAAACAAGGAATAACTCCGAAATAGTCACTCTACCGAAAACTTTATTGAGACATAAATCGTGTATTTTAGCAAGACAACATTTCAGTAAGATGTCTATTTCTTACGGTTTACGAGTTACTCAACACTCATCCGGACTAAACAGGACTACATAGGCTATTGCCAGAAAATTCAAAATATACATTTCATTTGTCATAAAAATATCTCAAACATATGACATTTTAATCAAAATCGTTAGAGCCATTTTCAAGAAAATCAAAATTTTCGAAATATTTTCCATGTAAAGGGTAGTTTAGGGTGGGGCTATTTTCTTTAAAATCTTCGTGTCGCATCCTTGAAAAACATTAAACTTAAATACCAACTTTGGTTTTTAAGTTATTTTTCGTCTGTTAGTTATGCTGTCCACAGACTGACAGACACACAGACTGACAGACACACAGACTGCCACACACGCACACGGACCTTTTTCCAAAAATGCTTTTTTTTTTCTTCTTCTTCTTCTTCTTTTTGGATTCAGGGGGCCTCAAAATATATATTTCCGGTGAAATTTCGACATTGAATTTTTGGAGTAGAGAAAGTAAAAATCAATCTGGAAACCATTCTATATTTTAATTTAAGTATAAAGCTCATATTCTTACTTTCTCTACTACGTATATAAATATAGGATGTATTGTATTCGACTCAAAAATTCAATGTCGACATTTCACCGGAAATGTGTTTTGTGGCCCCTGAATCAAAAAATTAAAATTAGAAAAGGTCCATGTGTGTGTGCGTCTGTCTGTGAATAGCATAACACAAAAACGAAATATCGGTTGACAACCAAAATTGGTATTTAACTTCAATATATTTTCAGGACGTGACACGAAGATTTTGAAGAAAATATCTCCACCCTAAATTTTCCTTTACGTGGAAAACATTTCAAAAATTTTAATTTTCTCAAAAATTGCTTTTAACGATTTTGATTAAAATTCCATGTATTTAAGATATTTTATGGCAAATGAAATGTATATTTTGAATTTTTGGCTATAGCTCATGTATTCCTTTTTACATTTGCATTTTTCTGCGGAGTGAAACATTTTGGAGATATTCCTTGTTATTTGTGAGTTTTGCAATACCTAAACTTTTCCCAAATATAAGGTCATTATTCACTTTTTATCTCGTGGTCATGTAAATAGAAGAAGTGTATTTAAGTTTAGTGTCTTTCTAGGAAGCGACACAAAGATTTTGAACAAAATTGCTTCACCTTATACTACCCTTAAGCTCTAACAATTTTGATTAAAATGCCGTATGTTTGAGATATTTTATGACAAATGAAACGTATATGTTGAATTTTCTGGCTATAGGCCCTGTAGTCGCATTTACTCTGGATGACTTTTGAATAACTCCTAAACCGTAAGAGATAGAACAAATCTTATTATCTATACGACAAATGTTGTTAGCTAATGCTGGATCTCTGACAATGAAGTCATTAATCCTCTTGCTCTCCAATATTCTTCACTGAACATATTGAAGAGAGCAATAGCAGTAATAGTAACCGCTTTTTAGAGAGCACCATATTTTTATGTTTTGGCGGTCACATCGCTCTCTCACAACCCCCAGAATGTCTGGAGGACCACACCTGCCGTTGGTTTACGGGTCTCACCGACCTGACCGGGAGAATTATCAAAATAAATTCACCGACCATATCCTCTGATTACCAATCAGAGGACGCATTACATGCCATGACAGGTCAGCATGTTAGGGGTTAAGATTTTATAGAGAAATTAGAGAAATGGAGGGGTTGGAAAAATAAAGACTCCCTAGCCCTCGGGAACCCTAATATCATCGGGGTCGCAAGAGAACAAGAGATGACCAAGGTAAGGTCAGATAGAAAAGTTACAGTGAGGAGCAAAACACCAGTAAGTGGAAGTAATGTTCTGCTCAGCTTGGGTACCTTGTGGTCGCTATTCACATATCCCCTAGACGGAGACCCCTGAGTCAATGTATAATACAAAATTATAATACAAAAAATGTAGATCTTGCTAAAATACACAATTTATGTCGAAATAAATTGTCTTGTAGGGTGAACCATTTTGGAGATATTCCTTGTGAGTTTGGAAAACATTAAAAGTCTCATGAAATGGAACATCATTGCTCATTTTTTTATATGTTAAGTGTGCAGTGTAGAGTGAACCATTTTGGGGATATTCCATGTTACTTGTGTGAGTTTTGGAGAACTGTCATATGGAACATCGTTATTCATTTTCTATATGTTATACGAAGTGAACGAAAGTTAAAAGCTTTAAAATATTTGACTATCGCAAAAAGCCGACTGTAATCCCATATTCTCCTTGTACCTACAAGGAGATAAGCAATAAAATAATTTCTGCAAATAATTCTCAACTGACATGAAGAAGATAGAAGAGTAAGAGTTTGTAAGAATGGTGAGTGCAGCAGTAGAGAAAGTCATGTGAGTGCAACACAGACTTTTTCTTCGGTTAAACGGTTATTTATTGAAAATAATTGTATTGTACATATTTGTTTGACTCGTGTAGAATCCCTGTTAACCTGTGACCTTCCAGCCAGTAGTCTACAGTAGTTTTACTCGTACAACTCTAATCAAGGACTTTGAGAGATACGAAATAATACAAACTTTTTCTCTACCATTTAAACGTTTAGGTACACTGACAATTATTGTTGGAAAACAATGTGTAATATTTGCAAAACTTGCAGCTTTAATTAAGATATTGTACCGTTTGTTACCGACTGGCGATAAGCTGGACGAACACAAACGTTTTCTGGCCTGCAGTGGTAAACTTGGCTTAGGCAGCATGTATAATTAATTGTTGTAGGGCTAATCCAAGCATTGTCTCTTATCATCGCGTTGCTAAAGCCAAGCGACTGTGACTAATGACTTTGTTGAGCGTTTCAAACCTTGCTTCCATTTTTCCTCATATAAGCCAAGAGAAACGTTATCTTTGTGGAAACAGTGACAAGCTTCATTGATGTACAGTGTCCTGTTTTTTTTCTGATGTTGCCATGCTTGTTTTTTTGCAACTTGTGTGGAAATACTTGACGCAGATTGTGTTGACATTACCAGCACTCATACTTCTGTTGCTATACGAGTACACTTTTCACCATTTCCTGATTTATGGTTCACAACAAATGATAATCCTCAACCAATTCTCTGTGCTTACTTTTTCTTCTACACGTTGTAACAAAATGACAACCAGACGAATCCCACTCCTGACACCAATGTGACAAAATCCATTCCAGTTCCTTTTTTACTTACTCTACTGGTAAGTAGGGGAAATCCAAAAAAAAGCATTTTTAGAAAAAGGTCCTTGTGTGTGTCTGTGTGTCAGTCTGTGGACAGCATAACTCAAAAACGAAAAGTCGGTTAAAAACCAAAGTTGGTATTTAAGTTTAGTGTCTTCTAAGGATGCGACACGAAGATTTTGAAGAAAATAGCTCCATTCTAAACTACCCTTTACATGGAAAATTTTTCGAAAATTTTGATTTTCTTGAAAATGGCTCTAACCATGTTGATTAAAATGTCATATGTTTGAGATATTTTTATGACAAATGAAATGTATATCTTGAATTTTCTGGCTCTAGCCCCTGTAGTCGTATTTACTCTGGACGACTTTTGTATAACTGGTAAACCGTTAGAGATAGACCAAATCATACTATACAAAAAAATGTAGATCTTGCTAAAATACACAATTTATGTCTCAATAAATTTTCTTGTAGGTTGAATCATTTCCTTTTTGTGTGTGTGAGTTTCGGAAAACTTAAAACCTTCGTGAAACGGAACATCGTTGTTCATTTTTTTATATGTTAAGTGTGCAAAGAGAACGGGATCTCAAAGCTTTAAAAGATTGGACTATCGCACAAAGCTGGGCCCTGTGGCGCAGTTGGTAGAGCACCGCCTGCTGTGCCCTAGGTCCCGGGTTCGATTCCCGGCAGGGGGGTAGGAATGTTTCTCCAGCCAGGATTATTCCTCATCGTTCCCTGAGCCTGTAAGTATGAATGAAAGTGTGAATGTGTGTGTGAATTCAAAGAATAAAACCCCCAAAGATAGAAAAACCCAACGTTAAACGTGTAACACCATCAATAGGCAAGGGCTCTGCAGTTAAAGGCGGGATATAAATGGAACAATAAAAAAAGCCTGTATTCCCATATTCCCCTTGCACCTACAAGGAAATAAGCAATAAGATAATTTATGGTAGTACTTAACTCAACTAACGCGTAAAAGATATAGGAATATGAGATTGTAAGAATAGTTAGTCCAAGAGTAGAGGAAATTATGTCAGTGCAACACATCAGATTTTTCAAAGTAGGTCTCTCCATCTCTTCTGCGGCCTGCCCACGTGTCTTCTACCTGCTGGTTTATAGTTTAGAGCTATTTTCGGAAGTCTGTCACAGTCCATCCTCTCCACATGTGACAGGCAATTATTTCTATAGTGTCGTATTTCTTCATTTATAGATTTACTTGCAGCTCCGTTCTTATTGCATCATTGTTTATGTGGTCTAATCTTGCACATCCTTAGTTCTCAAGAATTTCATTTCAGATCCTTGTATCTTACTTTTCATCTTCTTTGTTACAACCCAGGCTTCACTTCCATATAGAAGCACTGGCTTTGCCATTGTTTTCTAAAACTTAATTCTTGTATCCTTTCTTGTTTGATTTCTTAAAGTGTTGTGTAATGATCCACAATTTGGAATTTTTTTAGAAAAATTGCAGTTTCAAATTCTGAAATTCTTTTAGAAAAATTTCACTCTCGGATTCTGGAATTTTTTGGATTTTTTAGAAACATTTCACTTTCAAATTCTGAAATTTTTGGATTTTTTAAGAAAAATTCCACATTCAAATTCTGGAATTTTTAAGAAAAAATCCACTCGGATTCTGGAACTTTTTGGATTTTTTAGAAATAATTTCACTATCAAATCCTGGAATGTTTTGGATTTTTTAGAAAAACTCCACATTCAAATTAGTGCTCAAGAACTAAAAACGTCCAAATTCTGGAATTTGTTTTAGGAAAATTCCACTCTCGAATTCTGAATCCTTTTGGATTTTTTAGAAAAGCTCCAACTTTAAATTCTGAAACTTTTGGAACTTTTTTAAGAAAAATTCCACTTTCAAATTTTGGTTTCACCAGGACTTTTTCTAGAATTTTTTATAAAAATTCCTTTTTCAAATTCTGGTTTCTCTAGAACCTTATCTGGATTTTTTTGAAAAATTCATTTTTCAAATTCTTGTTTCACAAGGACTTTTTCTGGAATTATTTTTGGAAAAATTCTACTTTCAAATTCTGAAATCATTGTGGATCATTACACAATTGTAATATTTCTAAAACAAAAGCAAAGATAACGAGATATTACGCTTAATTCATATATAGCATGTTGTAAATCTTCACTTGTCTGTATTAATACTACATCGTCTGTATATAATAATGCCTTTATCTCTGTATGATTATTTAACCTAAGTCCCTTATTAAAAATCTGCTTCTATTTTTAGGAAAATTACATTAATATATATTAAATAAAGCACACATTTGTCCGACTCCTTTCTTTATTGTTATGGCAATCTTAGGGATGTAAGCAATTACTTGTATTTGTGAGTAGCAACTCTTGAGACACCTAAGGGCAAACGCATGTCTGTCTCAGTGTGTAAGGGGAACACCCGAGACAGTAGGTGGCAGCTCCAGCTTCAAAATCGATACTTACCTGCCTGGCGAACATTTCTCAGGCTTCTTCGGCGCTTGGTTCATACACGTGCCTTCGGGTCTTCCACTCGTTCCTATACATATCACATTTTACTTGAAACATGTCCACAGTAGGTAGCTATTGCTCTTTAGTAAAACAATCTGCTCTGTCGCACTCACATGGCTTGCACTACTCTTGTACTAACCATTCTTACAAACTCTTATTCCTATATCTTCTTCGTGTTAGTTAAGATAAACATTTATACAAATTATCTTATTGCTTATTTCCTTGTAGGTGCAAAGGGAATATTAGAATACAGTAGGCTTTGTGCGATAGTCAAATGTTTTAAAGCTTTGAGATCCCGTTCTCTTTGCACGCTTAACATATAAAAAATGAACAACGATGTTCCATTTCATGAAAGTAAGTTTTTCGAAACTGACACACATAACAAGGAATATCTCCGAAATGGTTCACTCTACAAGAAAATTTATTCAGATATAAATTGTTTATTTTAGCAAGATATACATTTTTTTGTACAGTATGATTTCGTCTATCTCTAACGGTTTACCAGTAATGCAAAAGTCGTTCAGAGTAAATACGACTACAAGGGCTATAGCCAGAAAATTTAAGATATACATTTCATTTGTCATAAAAATATCTCAAACATATGACATTTTAATCAAAAGCGTTAGAGCCATTTTCAAGAAAATTCAAATTTTTGAAAAACTTTCCATGTAAAGGGTAATTTAGGGTGGGGCTAAGTTCTTCAAAATCTTCGTGTTGCATCCTTGAAAGACGCTAAGCTTAAATACCAACTTTGGTTTTTAAGCTACTTTTCGTTTTTGAGTTATGCTGTCCACAGACTGACACACACACACACACACACACACACACACACACACACACACACACACACACACACACACACACACACACACACACACACACACACACACACACACACACACACACACACACACACACACAACCACACGGAACTTTTGCTAAAAAAGCTTTTTTTTATTCAGGGGGTATGAAAACATATATTTATGGTGAAATCTCGACATCGAATTTTTGGGTGGAATACAATACTTCCCCTACTTACCAGTAGAGAAAGTAAAAATGAACAACGATGTTCCATTTCACGAAAGATTAAAGTTTTCCAAAACTGACTCAAATAACAAGAAATAACTCCGAAATGGTTCACTCTACAAAAAAAATTATTTGGACATAAATTGTGTGTTTTAGCGAGAGATATATTTTTGTATAGTAAGATTTTGTCTGTCTTGCGATTTACGAGTTATTCAAGAGTCTTCCACACTAAATAGGACTACATGGGCTAAAGTCACAAAATTCAGGATCTACAATTCATTTATCACAAAAATACCTCAAACATATGGCGTTTTAATCAAAATTGCAAGTCTTTTTGAAGAAAATCAAAATTTTCGAAAAATTTTCCACATAAAGGGTAGTTTGGGGTGGAACAATTTTCTTCAAAATCTTTGTGTCACATCCTTGACAGACGCTAAGCTTAAATACCGGCTTCGATTTTTAGCACATTTTGTTTTTGAGTTATGCTGCTCAAAGACACACACACACACACACACACACACACACACACACACACACACACACACACACACACACAAGCGCGCAAGTGTTCGCGGGACTTTTACTATAGATGCTGTTTTGATGCAGGGTTCTTCAAAATATATATTTCCGGTGAAATCTTGATGCCGAATTTTTGGTGAAATGCAACACTTTACTATACGTAGTAGAGACAGTAAAAATCTGATGTTACACTCACATGACTTTCTCTACTCTTGTACTAACCATTCTTACAAACTCTTACTCCTATATCTTCTTCATGTTAAGATAAACATTTGTACAAATTATCTTATTGCTTATTTCCTTGTAGGTGCAAGGGGAATGTTAGAACACAGTAGGCTTTGAGGGATAGTCAAATCTTTTAAAGCTTTGAGATTACGTTCTCTTTGCACACTTAACATATAAAAAAATGAACAACGATGTTCCATTTCACGAAAGTTTTAAGTTTTCCAGAACTCACACACATAACAAGGAATATCTCCGAAATTATTCACCCTACAAGAAAATTTATTCAGACATAAATTGTGTATTTTAGCAAGATCAACATTTTTTGTATAGTATGATTTGGTCTATCTCTTACGGTTTACCAGTTATGCAAAAGTCGTCCAGAGTAAATACGACTACAGGGGCTATAGCCAGAAAATTCAAGATATACATTTCATTTGTCATAAAAATATCTCAAACATATGACATTTTAATCAAAATCGTTAGAGCCATTTTCAAGAAAATCAAAATTTGTTTAAAACTTTCCATGTATAGGGTAGTTTAGGGTGGGGTTATTTTCTTCAAAATCTTCGTGTCGCATCCTTGAAAGACATTAAACTTAAATACCAACTTTGGTTTTTAACCTACTTTTCGTTTCTGAGTTATGCTGTTCACAGACACACTGACACACACAGACGTTTTTCTAAAAATGCATTTTTTTTAATTCAGGTGGTCTCAAAACATACACTTCCGGTGAAATCTCGACATCGAATTTTTGGGTGGAATACAATACTTCCTCTACCTACGAGTAGAAAAAGTAAAAATAAGCTTCTGAAGGAATAGCTGGTAGAAGTAATACGAAAATGAACGATAGTGGTGAGAGAAAGTGGCGTGAATGTTATACAGATCTTATTTTGTATTAATGTAACGTCCACAAGATGCTATAAGCTTGAAATTACTTGTATGGGTGTTTAAATAGATATAGTGGTTAATGAACTATTTCGTGTGTGCACAAGCCAAGATGTGCGCGGAGTTCCTGCAGTAGCAATTACACACAAACAATGGGCCCTATTAACTCTATAGGGAGAGAGGGACATGCTGAGGTGACAATTACGGCCACATTCTGTCAATGGATGAGTATATCTATTTAAATTAAACTATACAGACCAGGACCTACAGGCTTTCATAATGCACAGTTAATAAAGAAAGCAAGATAGAAATATTTACTACAAGAAAACACTACATACAGTAAAAAGGTAAGAGAAACGTAATAAATCACAGCAGTTTGATTAAGAACAAGCCACAAAGGGGCAAATAAAGCACGGTAACAATATAAAAAAATCTGATGTGTTGCACTCACATGACTTTCTCTCCTCTTGTACTAACCATTCTTACAAATTCTTATTGCTATATCTTCTTCGTGTTAGTTAAGATAAACATTTGTACAAATTATCTTATTGCTTATTTCCTTGTAGGTGCAAGGAGAATATTGGAATACAGTAGGCTTTGTGCGATAGTCAAATCTTTTAAAGCTTTGAGATTCCGTTCTCTTTGCACACCTTACATATAAAAAAATGAACGACGATGTTCCATTTCATGAAAGTTCTAAGTTTTCAGAAACTCACACACATAACAAGGAATATCTCCGAAATGGTTCAACGTATAAGAAAATTTATTGAGACATAAATTGTGTATTTTAGCAAGATCTTCATTTTTTGTATAGTATGATTTGGTCTACAACTATAGGGGCTATAGCCGAAAATTCAAGATATACATTTCATTTTTCATAAAAGTATCTCAAACGTATGACATTTTAATCAAAATCGTTAGAGCCATTTTCAAGAAAATCAAAATTTTCGAAAAATTTTCCATGTAAAGAGTAGTGTACGGTGGGGCTATTTTCTTCAAAATCTCCATGTCACATCCTTGAAAGACATTAAACTTAAATACCAACTTTGGCTTTTAACCGACTTTTCGTGTTGAGTTATGCTGTCCACAGACACACAGACACACACACGGACCTTTTTCTAAAAATGTTTTTTTTTTTGTTGTTGTTTTTTTGTTTTTTTTTTTGGTTCAGGGGGCCTCAAAACATATATTTACGAAGAAATCTCGACATCAAATTTTTGTGTGGAATACAATATTTCCTTCTACTTATCAGTAGAGAAAGTAAAAAATCTGACGTGTTGCACTCGGATGACTTTCTCCACTCTTGTACTAACCATTCTTGCAGTCTCTTACGTCTGTATCTTCTTCTTGTTAGTTGAGGTAAACATTTGCATGTATATCTTCTTGTAAATGCAAGAAGCACTTGGAAATACAGTAGATCTTGAGCAACAGTAAAATCTTCATGTTCAATTTGCTGAAAGTTTGTTTTCCAAAATTCACACAAATAACGAGGAATATACCCGAAACGGTTCACTCTGCAAAAAAACTATTTGCGCATAAATTGTGAACTTTAGCAAGATCTGCTTTTCTTGTACAGTAAGATTTGATCTATCTGTAACGGTTTACAACTTATTCAAAGGTCATCCAGAGTAAACAGGACTGCATGGGCTATAGCCGGAAAATTAAAAATATACATATGTATTTCATTTGTCATAAAATATCTTAAATATATGATATTTTGGTCAGAATCGTTAGACATTTTCGAGAAAATAAAATTTGTAGAACAGTGTTCCATGTAAAGGATAAAGTGGAGTAATTTTCTTCCAAATCTTCGTGTTGCATCCTTGAAAGATATTGAACTTAAATAACAATTTTGGTTTTTTATCGACTTTTTGTTTTTGAGTTATGCTGTACATAGGCAGACAGATAGGCAGACAGACAGACACACGTGCGCGTGCGGACCTTTGCCTAATTTTTTTTTTTTTTTTTTTTTTTTTTTTTTTTTTTTCATTCAAGAGTTTTCTAAACATATATTTCCGGTGACATCTTGACTACCTGCTTACAATAACTATAGGAAGTATTCTATTCCAAATACCAATTCTATGTCGAGGTTTGTGACCTTAATTAAATGTCAAATGTTCATAACGTTCACTTTATTTGATATATTATTAATTTCGATTATCATGTAATCAAATTTCTTTAAATTTCATGCAACATGTTATTGTTATTTTGTGTGTAGTCCTTTACATTGTAGTAAAACAGCAAAATCCAAAGTCCGGTTACTTTTCTGTCACTTTATTGTCCTCTAAATTTTACTACTATTGATGCACAACTTTTCTGTTATTACAATCCACAATTGTACTTCTGATAATCTTTCTCAGTCTTTCAATGTCTTTCTCCAGTTTGTCTGCCTCTTATATCTTGACTATTACGATACAATCACTCGACGACACATACGTACACACTGACAGGCTGGCCGACCCCAATATGGTTTAACCGCAGATAGGAAATTTCAGGGTGGTGTGTTTACAAATTTAGGTTGATTGTGTTTGAAGGATGCTTGATGTCCCTTGACAGTTGTCTTCAAGATGGTCTGCACTCTGGTGAAGTAAAAATAGGTTTTGAAACAGAATTGTTAGAGTTTTTAATTTCGAATTTTGAATGGGAGTAGGCGGCGCCGTGGCCGAGCGGTTAGAGCGCTCGCCTACCACCTAGGCGGCCCGGGTTCGATCCCACATACCCGCATGTGGTATTAGTGGTGGACGGAGCTGCGTCAGGACAGGTTTTCTCCGGGTGCTCCGGTATCCCCCGCCACTCATTCCACCAATTGCTCCATTATCACTTTTCCAATCATCGATTTCGCCTGCACTTCATATCATCCTCTTCCTCACTCTCATACCTGGTGCTTGACTGACCACCTGCTTCCAGGTCTTCACACTGTCCGGTCCAGAGGTCCCTCTGCTCTCCGACAGGCGTCTGACCCTAGGCACTGGCTTGTAAGTCCTACATAAGGGGAGGGCAATCAGGGAAAGAAGAAGAAGAATGGGGAGTAATTTTGGGAGCCGAACAGCTCTTGATTGGGACTATATATGGAGCCCAGCTTTAGCTGCTGATGGACTTGCTCCTTGCTTATAGTCTGCTCGACCTCGACCTCTGTTGACAGGCTGAGAACAGCCCGAGGTGTGTCATGCGTGTACCTGCCCTTTTAGGGCTTAGTTTATGACGGAATGTGGAGTTGTATCCTCGAGTAGCTTCTCGGCCCCTTTTGTTGCTATTACGGCGCCATGGCCACGGCCACGGCCACGGCCAATACTCTATAATAAACAAACTGAAACTGAAACTTATGTAAAGTGAGGACAGTTCTCCAATATCTGCAATACCACGGAAGTATCATAAGACGCTAATGGATTACATAACCTAATAACTTCCAAGATATCAATCGGAAATTAGAAGTACCTAATTTTATATAAATCGCCAATTATTCTAACATTCATGATCGACAAACTTGTTCCATAATCTAGCTCAAAAACAACGAATAAACGCATATCATTTGTCCCTTAGCGATACTAAGTTACAAAAGATAACAGAAGATGCTCCGTTATCAATTTGGATTGCTTACAAGAAGGTAAACGAAATAGCAATTGATATATCACGTTATACGAGAGCTTTCTTTACCCAATATAGTATCGTTGTAATTACTTACTCAGTAAAACTGTAAAACAAGCTGTTGGAAATACAACAGATTTGCTACCGATGTTTGCTTGTACTATAAATAATGTAAAATACATGCTTCTTCGATGGAACTTACCTCATGCCATGTTATTATTTAAATACTCTGTTGTTTCTGATTTCTCTGCATCCATATGTCTTGAGAGATACAAGCATTTTCAAATATAAAATCTAAGCCCTTAACTTGCACAAAATTACTCCCGGTTCCACAGCACTACCAACATAAACTGAGGATTAAAACCCGCTAAAACATAGCTGGCCGAGCAAAGATAATAGACATCATATCCCTTTCTGTGGTGTGGGATCCAGAACCATAATAACTACATATCTGGCTTCCCAATGTGGTGCTATCCCAGCAGAATTGCTACAAATGTTAGACCTGACTTTTACTTTGCTGTAGTCGGATATATATTCAGGTTCCAACGTGCTAAAGTTTGCTGCGCACAAGAAACCTTTAATCGTAGTGGCAACTTGATCAGCGCAGTATTTGGTTACTTCTGCAGTTTAAAGGAAGGTCAAGGGCGTGGAGGGGTGTTGGAGTTAAGAGAAGAAGCTCTCTCTAGCATTCTCTTCTACATATATCGTTTCTTTCCGACTGCTGACTAGTGGATATCAAATTAACGCGGTTGAATTCGTAGAATACACCAGGCGCTACGTTGTTTAAGAATCTCAGCTTTAATAGGTATACATAATATGCCTGTATTTCAAAAATCGCCATGTCTTTTTAGAAAATGTTATAACAGATGTATTCCTCAGAATTAAAATATTGTGAGTTAGAAAACATTAAATTTAATACCTCGAAGAAAAAATCTGATGTGTTGCACATGACTTTCTCTACTCTTGTACTAACCATTCTTCCAAACTCTTATTCCTCTTTCTTCTTCCTGTTAGTTGAGATAAATATTTGCAGAAATTATCTTACTGCTTATTTCCTGGTAGGTAGAAGGGGAATATGGGAATACAGTAGGCTTTGTGCGATAGTCAAATCTTTTAAACCTTTAACATTTCGTTCTCTTTGCACGGTTAACATATAACAAAATGAACAACGATGTTGCATTTGACGAAAGTACCATGTGTTTTAGGCACAGGTAACAAGGAATATGTCCGAAACGGTAAACTCTATAATGTGTGTGTGTGTGTGTGTGTGTGTGTGTGTGTGTGTGTGTGTGTGTGTGTGTGTGTGTGGACATAAATTGTGTTATAGTGAGATCTACATTTTTGTATATTAACATTTGGTCTACCTCTAACGGTTTACCACCTATGCAAAAGCCATCCAGAGCAAATACCTGGGCTATAGCCAGAAAATTCAAGATATAAATTTCGTTTGTCATAAAAATATCTCAAACATGTGACATTTTAATCAAAATCGTTAGAGCCATTTTCAGGAAAATCAAAATTTGCTAAAAATTATCCATGTAAAGGGTAGTTTAGGGTGGGGCTATTTTCCTCAAGATCTTCGTGTGGCATCCTTGAAAGACATTGAACTTAAATATCAACTTTGGTTTTTAACTGACTTTTCGTTTTTATTATGCTGGCCACAGACAGACATAAACACATACACATATACACACATACACACACACGCACACACACATACACACACACACGCGCGCGCGCATCTTTTTTAAAATGCTGTTTTTGGATTCAGAGGACCTCAAAAGATCGGTGAAATCTCGATATCGAATATGTGTGTGGAACACTTACTAGTAGAGAAAGTAAAAATCTGATGTGTTGCACTCACATGACTTTCTCTACTCTTGTACTAACCATTCTTACGAACTCTTATTCCTATATCTTCTTCGTGTTAATTGAGATAAACATTTCCACAAATTATCTTATTGCTTATTTCCTTATAGGTGCAAGTAGGCTTTGTGCGATAGTCAAATCTTTTAAAGCTTTGAGATTCTGTTCTCTTTGTACGCTTGACATATACAAAAATGAACAACGATGTTTCATTTCACGAAAGTTTTAAGTTTTCCGAAACTCACATACCTAAAAAGGAATATGTCCGAAACGGTTCACCCTATAAAAAATTATTTAGACATAAATTGTGTATTTTAGCAAGATCTACATTTTTGTATAGTATGATTTGCTCTATCTCTAACGGTTTACCAGTTGTGCAAAAGTCGTCCAGAGTAAATACGATTACAGGGGCTATAGCCAGAAAATTCAAGATATACATTTTGTTTGCCTTAAAAATATCTTAAATATATAGATTTTAATCAAAATGGTTAGAGCAATTTTTGAGAAAATCAATATTTTTCATGTAAAGGGTAGTTTAGGATGGCGGAATTTTCTTCAAAATCTTCGTTTCGCATCCTTGAAAGACTTAAATACCAACTTTGGTTTTTAACAGACTTTTCGTTTTTGAGTTATGCTGTCTACACACACACACACACACACACACACACACACACACACACACACACACACACACACACACATACACACACACAACCACAGTAAATGACGTTTAGTTTGACCAATATAAACACTATCACAATCCAAACATATAAATTTATAAATGGATTTTTTTATAATTTGTAATTTATAATTTTATCCTTTTTAGAAGAATTTAGTAAATTTTGTATATTAAATTTATTTTGAAGGACTAAAGTTATTCCATATAAAATAAATAAATTTAATATACAATATACAAATTTAATATATGATTTAGATACAATAAAAGAGCATTTTAGAAATATTAAATGTAAATAAATTGATAAATTAGTTGTGGCGGATCATTTTTGATCATTTAATCGTGAAATAAATCAAGAATTAAATTATTAAATCACTAAATGGACCTATATACTTAATGGTTTGGGAAAAGATATTCATTTAAAAAAAAACAAGAAACTCGTTATGAATTTTGAAATACCAATAGATTGTATTTACAAGTTTTTGTTTTCAGAGGTTGGTCACAAATATATCTTTTGAGTTGAGCATCGGTAACTATGGTAACTTCTTTGGATAGCTTTGAGAATAAGTTGGATGGAACTTGAAACTATTCAGCATTATACCACCTTGCAATATTAATAAGTGGAGCTTTTAGTTTCTAATTTGCTCTTAATTTAGATTCTCTTGCTTCTCTGTTAATGGCTTCAATTTTTCCTTGATTAAGGCGTATGATTGTTGCAGGTATGGTTCAAGAACCGTCGTGCTAAATGTCGTCAACAACAGAAGCAGCATCAACAACAACAGCAACATCAGCAGCAGAACGGCGGAGGTGAGAAGGGGACGAGTAGCGGAAGGACGTCAGGAAGTTCAACGGGGAAGAGCAAGAGCTCGGCGGGAACGGGGTGCACGAAGTCACCGCCTCCCAGTAACAACAGCAATAACACAAATCCCAGCTCCACCACCAGCTCACCTCCAGTTAGCGTTGTAGCACCACCACCTCATCATCGGGACTCACCTGGCACGGGGTTGGTAACCTTTGTTTACTGCACTTTATACCGTACCGCATTTACAGATAAGTTAAACACATTAAGTACACTCTAAAGAATTAAAATCAACATCAAATACAGAGCGTTCGTTTGTACTTGTGGCCGGCCTAATGGGAATTTTCTTGGCACAGGGAAGCACACTGTTTGGCGATGGAGCCGGATGTTCATAGCCCCTTAAATTTAACCAGTGGCGGCTCGTGACTTGTCGCAGTGGGTGTGCAGTATATTACATCCTCTCCACCTTTACTCCCTTTCTTTCTCTGACACACATCACGCAGTTCTAATTCGCATGTCATATGGGCAATTGAGCTTTATGTTTTGCTATGTTGTTTTGTTTTAAATGACCAATATCGAAGAACTATTATTTGTCCAGATGCCATTTCTCTCACTAGCAAACAATAAGCACAGAAAATAGATTCTCTTCTAAGAATAAACCCGAAAGATTATCCCCTTCAGTTTCACCGTGTTATTCATTTCCACACTTTCATATATTCAAATTTCTCGTTCGCTATGTGCAGACACAACTCCATGCAATTTGCCGCCAGAACACAAACATAACAAACAATAATAAAGACTGTAACAAAATAACTATTCCAAACTGAATTATTAGCCTTAGTAAATTACGACATGAAATTATATGCATTTATAATAGCTTAATAGGACTATATGTAACTGTGTTTATAACATTAATATAACTGTCATTTTAATATAGAAGATGGCTACATTATATTTAGAACTGTCACATTGGCTGCCTAGTAGGTTCTGCTAAACAACGGGAGGGAAATGCTCGTAGCAAGGAAAACAGAGGAACTTGTACGAGAATGTAGTGCGCTTGCGTGGTAAGAATCGCATGTGTTGGCCTTGTCGATTATGCTGCCTTAACTCGCCGTACTCTTAAATACAAGCTTTGCACTGCTCCCCGCGTACCCCTCGCCTAAAACCTACCTTCGCCAGTCGCAAAATCGGGTTTATGCGTTTCAGCTTGTTGACTGCATGAGCTGACATTTGCTAAAGAGGGCGCGGGAAAATTAAACGAGCAAGCTCATACAGAAGAAAGTTAGACATTCGACTTTCTTATATGCATGTTTATAAAGGTAAATACACATTCACATGCGGAAAAAATTAGCGGGTATGCAGTTGCGAGTATGCGATCCCCCAGGAACCGCCACTGAATTTAACTGAAAATTATAGCTACAATGACTGCATATCTTCGTAATTGAATGTTGGAAATGATGTCAAACTGTCACATCTCTCACACCTTTTAACAAAATTGGTGTTAACGTTCATTAATTCTTTATGAGCATGTAAGGAAATCATGCTTGTCAATAGATGGATTATTAATATTATCCAAACAACCAATTGCAACAATTTCCTCTTAATCACATTATCGCTTAATGGTAATTCCTGGATTACACTTATAAAGTTTTAGTTTTAAAAAGTTTAATGGCATTTCAAGCCCAGAAATTGAATTTGTAAAACTCCTGGTCCTTATGTAAGTTTTCTCACATATTTATATGGACTTCGTGCTGATTTTTTCCAATGTCACCTAGTTAGTTTCTGTGCTACGTGTAGTAAGTAGAGGAAGTATTGTATTCGACTAAAAAATTGGAGATTTCACCGGAAATGTACATTTTGAGGCCCATAAATAAATTTTTTTTAAAGAATAGGTCCTGTGTGTATGTGCGCGCGACAGTGCCCCTGTCTCTGTCTGTTAGTCTTTATGTCTGTCTGTAAACAGCAAAACCACAAAAACGAAAATTCTATTAAAAATTAAAGTTAAAATTAAAATCCCTCCACCTTAAACTACGCTTTACATGGAACATTTTTCTACAACTTTGATTTTCTCACAAATGGCTCTATCGATTTTGTTTAAAATGCCACATATTTAAAATATTTTTATGGGAAATGAAATGTGTATTTTAAATTTTCTAACTCTAGCCTATGTAGTCCTGTTTACTTTTGGCAACATTTGTATAACTGGTAAACCATAGGAGATAGAATGTTGCTATACATAAAATGTAGATCTCTCTAAAACATGTAATTTATGTCTAAATGAATTTTTTGTGGAGTGAACCATTTCGGAGATATTGCTTGTTCTTTGTGTCAGTTTCGGAATACTTAAAACTTTCGTGAAATGGAACATCGTTCTTCATATGTTCATATGTCAAGCGTGAAAAGAGAACGGGATCTCAAAGCTTTAAAACATTTGACTATCGCTCAACGCCTACTGTATTCTAATTTTCCCCTTGCACCTACAAGGAAATAAGCAATAAGATAATTTGTACAAATGTTTATCTCAACTAACACAAACGAGATATACGAATAAGAATCTCTAAGAATGTTTACTACAAGAGTAGAGAAAGTCATGTGAGTGCAACACATCAGATTTTTACTTTCTCTTTCTCTGCTGGTAAGTAGAAGGAAGTACTGTATTCCAACCAAAAATTCGACGTCGAGATTTCACCGGATATATGTTTTGAGAGCCCCTGAATGAAAAAAAAAGGAAAGAAAGAAAAGAAAAAGGTCCGCGCGCGTGTGTATCTATCAGTCTGTGGACAGCATAACTCAAAAACGAAAAGTCGGTTAAAAACCAAAGTGGGTATTTAAGTTTAATGCCTTTCAAGGATGCGACACGAAGATTTTGAAGAAAATAGCCCCACCCTAAATCACTCTTTACATGGAAACATTTTCGAAAATGTTGATTTTCTTGAAAATGGCTCTAACGATTTTTATTAAAATGCCATATCTTTGAGATATTTTTATGACAACGGAAATGTATATCTTGAATTTTCTGGCTATAGCCCATGAAGTCCTATTTACTCTGGACGACTTTTGCATAACTGGTAAACCGTTAGAGATACACAAAATGTTACTATAAAAATGTAGATATCTCTAAAACACACAATTTATGTCTAAATATTATTTTTTTTTTTGTAGAGTGAACCATTTCGGAGATATTCCTTGTTATTTGTATCACTTTCGGAAAACTTCAAACTTTGGTGAAAAGGAACATCGTTGTTCATTTTTTATGTTAAGTGTGCAAAGATAACGGGATCTCAAAGCTTTAAAACATATGACTATCGCACAAAGCCTACTGTATTCTAATATTCCCCTTGTACCTACAAGGAAATAAGCAATAAGATAATTTGTACAAATGTTTATCTTAACTAACACGAAGAAGATATAGGAATAACAGTTTTTAAGAATGGTTAGTACATGAGTAGAGAAAGTCATGTGAGTGCAACACATCAGATTTTTCTACTACGTACTTACATTACTTATAATAACACTCACTTGAGTTTCTCTGCTCTTACACAAATTACTTTTTCATCTGTGTACCTCCTTTTAATCGAAATAAGACTTGCACTCTACCAAAACTACAATTCGGAAGTACATGAATGATGTAGTAAGTGGTATGATTATCTGTAACGTTGGTAGCATTGGTTGGGAAAAGTAAGATAATAAAAGATATTAATGATGAGTTCGAAGATGATCACCAAAAACTGTAAACATGACCTTGGTCGCTGATCAGAATAAAATTGCACTTTTCGGTTAAAAATAGTATTACTCGTTATCACCAGGCGCGGCTCCTCAGGGTAGGCAGGGTAGGCACTGCCTACCCTATCGTAATACATCAACAAATAATGTTTAACTATGATTCTGCATTTTATCATTTGAACCGCCATTTTTCTCTAAATTGCAGTTCAAGAAAAGTTTTCTCGGTTATAATGACCAGCGCATGGTCAAATCCTTTAATCTCAATTCCGATTCATCAAAACTGCGCTGCGTGTTTGAAACGCGCGGCAGAAATGATACGCATGGAACCTGGGTAGTGGAGAGCAGGCTAGCTTAACCTCTGCCTGCCCGGCCCCATATCCTCAGTACGAGGCCCTTGAATAGGGATAAGGAAACACTCCGTCTGTATATGCACTCCGAGCATGCGTAGACGCGTCTGCCAGCAGTCCGAACACTTGCCGGCCCAAATCCGAAATTATGCGACATTTTCCGAACAGCCATACTCCACGAACGAAGATCTCAGAGATCTACATCTGTCGTTATCTCTGTGTAATACCAGTATGACCGACTTAATTAGTGAACTATTACAAATTCCGCTTTCGCGGCGCACTGACAATGAAAAGAGGAGTGTTTTAGCCATTTAACACAAAGCTGCAGTCAGACAATTTTTCAATTTCTTAATCCATTTTAGTCATGGGCATTGCAAAAGTTGGGCAAGGGGGGCTCCGCCCCCCTTGGAAGTCGGTGAACTTAATGTGCAGTCAGTTACTAACTATTAAACTATTATTTTAATTTTGATGCAAAGAACAATTTTTGTTTAGCACAAATTAATACGGTTATCTGCAACAAATACTATAAATTTTGACAGTAAAATAATGATTTAATAATAATGATTGCAAATTTCCAACATGTGCCCCCCCCTGGAAAAATGTCTGCCGACACTCGTGATTTAGTTTTGGCGGTAATTCGTCCGTAAGTCACACTCATTCACTCTGCTCTTATTAAACAACCAAACAATATATTGTTTGCGTTATCTGCAATGACTTCGCCCCTATATTTCGGATAAACGGGGTTTATTA